>VZDJ01007747.1:33849287-33923067 GCA_008694505.1 Cyanoderma ruficeps
TTTTTTTTTTTTTTTTTTTGACCCCAGCATCTAGGTAACTTTGTTCATTCCTGACTCTTTCAACAAATGCTCAAATATCATTGATAGTTCCTAAAGTTATTGCAGCAACAAATCAATAAGGAACTGACCAGATTTTTCACATTGAATAGCACCAACCTAAAGAGTCTCCAGTTAAAACAAGAATTAGAGGAGATCCAAATAAATGTTTCTGCACCTAAAAGGTAGAAGTTTTCAGCACTGAAAGGCAGACAGTGAACTGGAGTGACACTCTCACATGAACTGGACATATCAGAAAGAGGCACAAAAGTCACCACTGTTTCTGAGATGGGAAGTGATAGCACAATGTTCCAGTGCTTAGAACTGGCCAACATCTGTGTCTAAACAGCCTCATTTTAAATTTCTCTGTTCTTTGACCTTTCATTCAGAGGTTTCACCCCTGACCTGAGTGGAGCATCTACTAAAGAAAGGCACCTGTATATTTTATTTCAAAAAACAGAGCTATGCTTGACAAAATATATTAAAACATAAAATAATTAAGATACGCTTTCACTGCAAGTTTAGTGCAGCTATAGCTATCTGCTAGACTATGCAAGATTATTTCAGTTCTTCACTAGATAAATTATTTCACATTACCAAAAGCTCAATTCAAGTCAATAATTTTTGCTCCCTCACAAGACAGTTCCTTTCAGATAAAATGCAACAATGCAGAAAAACATCCAAAGCTATTTTGTAATTCTTCCTCATACCAAGTTGTGAAGTACTTTGCAAGAATTTTCAATGAGTGCTTCCAAGCTTTCAACAAACCAAAGTGAATTATTTTTGTTTCTCTTTCTGAAAGGAGAAAAAAGACTAACAGTAAGTATGATTCTTTTACAAAGCCCAACTTCAAAAGGTGACAGATATAGCAAGCTGAACCATAGGAACAGTGACTGACTGGACACATTTAATTCTTAGACAGCTTTCAGATTTATCCAAATGAAACAAATATATGCAAATAAATGCATAAAATCTATTAAAAGAATAAATATAACAACTGTTCTTCTCAAGCACCCTTATTTTTTGCTTCTATTCAAGTACTTACTACACAAATGTTCTTTTAGGCCAGTGTTTATATCAATATTTGTGGATATACATGTAGAAATCTATGTTTACAGGAAGGTGATATTGACTCAAAAGTAGTGACACTTTTTGGATGAAAGCAATAGAAGTGTGGATGGCCACAGATGGAGACCTCCACTAGAAAAAATTACTGGGTGTTTATTTTAAGTTTGGACTATTGTAGATTTTTTTAAATAAAAAAGTAAAATATAGAGAGCTATATTTACATATTTTTTTTACATCCAATCTATGAAAATAAAATAACAGGAACCCAACTTGTTGCATTTTTTACTCTAAATATTAGGATAAAAAATAACTTTCTTGGTAGTAAAATACCTTAATATTGCCCAAACTATGTCTCCTAGAGATGTAAAAATACTGAGAAGCAAATTCTTAGAAACGGCCCATTTAATAGTTTGGGAAATGTTATAAAATCTAGAAACTCAAAAATGTTTAACATGCCATAATAGCATGAGCTGATGAGGTCAGCAGAAAGGATATACTGAGGTTTTGTACCACTATGAGTATGTGAAAGAGGAAGAACAAAAATCCCCAAACACAGCCAGTGAGGTCAGGAAGACAAAATAAATTGAAAGGTTCAGTGACATTGCAGCCTTGCATAGAAGCCAACCCAGGAAAAGCACTTGTAATTCAACATGAAGCAGAAGTTGGGTAACATACTGGGTAAATAGCAGCCAAGTTAATGAAACAGCAAGCCCAAGAAAGATGGAATAATGTAGCCTAAGTTTAATTAAGACATTTGAGTTTTAGACATAAATAATTAAAAATTCAGATCAAAATCATGGAGAGAATTTTGTTTAACTCTCCTTGATAAATTGCCAGGCAGAAGAGTTAAAAACTCAAGTATTGCATAGCTTCCACTGACAGTGGGTGATGTGATCCATGTCGGTTGGTACAAAGCCAACTCACAACTAAATCAGGCAGGAAACCAAAGTCAGGACATTGTTGTAACCTGTTGTAGGTGTCATGCTTGCCCTGCTTGAAAAGCAGGAGTGTCCAGTGAAGGAACTGCAAACTAAGACAAAACCAAAATATTCAGCAAAAGTGGGTGTTGCAAAGGCAACAGCCATGACCAGAAAGGATAAACAGAGACCACTTAAAAGGAAAAGAACAAGAAGGTGAAACACAATCTAATTCATCAGTTTAACACGGTGTGGGAGGTATGACAGCACAGTGAACCATGATGAGTAAAAATGCAATAGACAAAAATGAAAAAAATAAGAAAATGCATGTTTTTGTCAAAAGCTGGTATCTGAGGGAGGACAAAAAAATTATTGTGAGAAAGCAGTCTAAGTTTGTCATTATAAAAAGCTGCATAAATCCAAATTTTCAGCTGTTGTGAAACAGCCCACATTCAGAGAGCTCTTCATTTACTTAGACCAGATTAGATTTACTTACACCAAGATGAGGATCAGTTGAGATTTTGGAGGGTTTTTAACCTATTTCAACTCTACCATGCAGTAAATTTTTCTATGAAATTCATATTATAGAGGCTGAATGTAAGGCACTGGTGGTTAAGTCAAAGAATAGTAAAATGGTTTTACAGTGAAGAAAATTTCACATAAGGTCTTGCAATCAAAGCCATCTTGCTATTTAAATCCTTGGAAGGATCTCAGTGAACTGTTGACCTCACATTTTCCTAACAGGAAAAGCTGACAATGATAGAAGTAGAGCCCTGGGTGATGCCACTATATGTTGCAAAGACATCACTGTATGTTCCAAAGTCCTGTGAGATCCTTATCCCCAGCTTAGGAGCTGGCTGAGAGTGAACCATAGTCCTTTCTGGCATATACATACAGATTTCCTTTCTATGGAAACAGATTCCCCACGCATTCCCTGTGGCTGGAATGAGATCAGAAGGCATGTGCATGCCCTAACCTGCCCTTCAGAAACACTCCTAAGACAAACACTTTAAATAAAAAAAAATCCTAGTTATCACAGATTTGCACTAATGTAAGAGAAATCAGAATTTGTATTTTGTTCAGTACCTTTTTCCATGATTAGCACAAATTCTACATTTACTACCTGCAAGAGAAGAGAATGCAGCTACCCTATGGCTAGTTCTGCATAATTACCTGCTCAGTCTGTACAGCCTCATTTTGCTGAGAGCTGTCTTTCTGCTCTGCACAGCACCTAGAACAGTGGATCCCTTCTCTTTATAAGACTTTCTGTAAAAGAAAGTGTGTTACATTTATATACCTGCAGCCCTCCATGTTGTTGAAAGGCACATTTGCATCTTTCCACTATAGCTGCCAGCACTGCCTGCCCAGCACAGCCATTTCCTTGTGCCAAGTGTCAACATCTGATTGCCATGTGATTTTTAGCTGGCCACATTCCTGCAGTACGGGCATGAGTCCAGTAATCTGATGATCTAACAATAAAAGTTGCAGTAGATTTTGACCCTGAAAAGTGATTCTCAATCCTTTCTAAAAGTGGCTATTAATATTTATTTCTCCAATCATTCATCTACCTTGTCAGTAAAATGCATTGGAATTTTCTTTACTTTTTCCTATGGCGTAACTTTCCTCTTCACCTGAATTCTTTAAGCATGACTAGAGCCACAATTATTACTTATTTACCTGGCTTTATTCACAGAGAACAATAGATTTGGTATTATCCACTTCCTGCTCAGATTCAGGGAAATACATCCCAAGTATGTGTAACTCTCCCACTTCGGGGAAATTAATGGAAGAAAATTTGTTCTGTACAAGTTTTGCTGATGTGAAAATCTGAACCCATCAGAACAATGCTTCATAAGAACATCTTTGAGTGTGAACATGCTTTTCAGTATTATTAAAAGTGCAGCAAATGCATTTGTTAAATTTCTTGCTTGCATTTTTTTTTTTCTCTGGTAGAACAGAGACTAGAACAAAGAATACTGGTAGATGATTAATTTTGCCTTATTCCAGTGAATTATAACATGGAACATCTCAATTCTCAAATTAGTCACTCTCAGATAACTGATACAGAGGCTCACAGGCTCACGACAATCTTTCCTACAGAGATAATAACACTCATTTATAAAGATGACCACTACAATGAGAGGGAGACAGAAGACAAAGATGCAGACCAGTTGCAGTTGTCTCTTTGTGACTTTTAACTTTCATCTTTAAGTGATTAAACAGAAATCTGAAACCAAGCAGCTACAATTCAGGGAAGAATAGGTCATGGGGGTTTTTCCTCCTAAAAAAGGTTTTGTACCTTCCCAAATACACTGTTACACTAATTTTATCTGCATACTAATTTAAAAAGCATGATCTGTACTTAATCATCCTATTTACAGTGCTCTGTAAATTAACTGTTAGAGTAATCTACTTCTAAGTACAGCTATGTCAATGAGTTCCTGAGGCATTGCTATGGCATTATTGTAGTTCTGCTTCTCATTTATTATGGCCTGGCCTGCATGCTGTACTAATTGTACACCTTAAAATATGCCTACTTCTCTGTAGCAGTTAGCATAGATCAATTGTATGTTATATGGTATATTACTTATCCGCATACAGATCTGTATTACATAAACCAGCGTGAAGGCTCCACAAGGCCTGCATTTGATAAGTCTGATGACAGATTTTGGGTTGTTCTTGTGGCAGATGTAGTCTTTTCTTACCTTTGTTACCAGGGAAAAAACAAAAAGCTCTAAAATTATAAAATATGCAGACCATAGCATTTCTGTATATTGAGTTTCCTACAGCAAGCCTGAGAGACAGAGGCAGAGGCAGAATCTGATTTAGGCACAAGAAACTACTCCATTTTCTGCTGCAGTCTATGGATGCAAAAAAAAAAAAAAAAAAGAAAGACTATCATAGGACGATGAAAGAAGACTTTGAAAGATTTTCATCCAATGCTGCCACATTCACATTTGGCCTCAAAGATATGGGTCTTTTTTTGCACATTTTCCTACAAAGACAAGGAGCCTGCCTGGTTCTGAGTGCGTCATCCAGGCTGCAGTCAGTGCCTTTTCCATTGACCTCACTGTCAGGGAATGAGACCTCAGACCACATTAGTGTGAACAAGGACCAACCCCACTAAAGTCAGTGGAAGAGTTTGGAGTGCCTGCAGAAACGAGTCAACATTTGGCACCCTGGGATCAAATCATAAAATTTCAATCTTCTCACCAAGTTCTGAAACACCACAATTGCTTTCATTTACAGTAATATAAGCACTTGCAGAGCTGTGCAGAGGTGTCTTCCCACCTACCATCATCCAATTTTCAGAGGTTTTATTTCAACTTTTAGCTGCAAAGTACTTGTGCAGTGTTTATCAACATAAACAACCTGAAGACTTATCCATTCTTATCTCTGAAAAAGTTTCTTACTTTTTATGTAACAAAAGGATTTTTTTTTCTGTTTCATAAAGACTTTCAGAATTACAGAGAAAAACTCAGTTCTGAGAAACTGATAAAACCCTAAATATAAATGAAACATATAAATATGTCTTATCAGAAAAAAACATTATTCTTTGATTTTCCTGAGAAATGATGACTCATGCAAATTAAAAATCCTAGCAGGTAATATTTCTATGTATCAAAAAGATTGAACATTTTTGTATTTACATTACACTCATACAGACACAGTGGGAAAAAAAATCAGTGCTGTAAGGCTGTAAAGGTAAGGCTGTAGAGTCCAGCAATGCAACAAAAGGCAATTTGAGCATTTTGCTAACTTATTCACTCACTTTAAGATACAGGGTTGAGCGACATGATCAAAGACTGTGATCTTCTAAAATATCTGCTTCACAAAAAAAGCACAGGAATGCTGGGGCTTCCTCACTTGGGTCGTGCTTGTTTGCACAGCAATGGGTAAACTCTGCCCTTCTCTTTTGTTGTTCATCATTGGGTAGGCCTGTATTGCTGATCTTAAACACACTGAATGACAAGTATTATTTTCCTCTACAGACTGTGGTGTTTTGACAGTATTTTAGAACTGTCTGTGTTTGAAATATAATAATAATAAAAAAAAGATGATTTTTTCAAAAAATGTAAACACATCTGTCTACTATAACAAATACCCTGAATGGCTAAAATGATTGACAGCATTCAAACTTCTGAAGAAAGTCCAGTGATCTTTTTGTCAAATGCAAAGAAGAAACAACAATATTTTTCCTTAACTTCATTTTTAGAAACGGCCAAACCATTAAAAAAATAATTTCCAAGAGTCAAACATTCAACATGATAAATGTGTGCCCAAACGCATTAAATTTAGCAAAGTTATACACTGCTATAAACATGGCCTTGCAGCATAAATGCATTTATTTTGATAAATATGTTTACACTGCAGGATATAAAAGAGCTAAGATATGAATTGGATTTGGAATTATCTGCAAACTAGTAAACAGCAGTGAAAAGAAATATTTTAGGTATGTTTATTATATAATACTTAATCTCTTCCTATAATTTTATTTAGGTAAAATAGCCTACTTTATGTCTACTATATGAATAGCTATACCTGTGTGGTTTAAAAACTGACTTGACTATGGGAGGGTACCCAATATCACACAGTCCCCATGTCACATTCTGCAGCCCCCATTACCTCTGTTATCCATGACCAGGAAAAGAAAGGGACACAGTTGTGGTATTTGTCCTCAGGTGGTGATGCTTCCATCTGCTGTGACACATAGTGTCTAGCTCTTTCTAAAGAGAATAACTTCTGATGGACTGTGATGATGAATCAGCAGGAGAGAGGAGCTGTTCAAAGAAAAGGAAGGGATGTGTAAAAGGAGAGCAGTGGACAACCATTTCTTTCACTTATAACCTTCCTTTTCTTAAGGCAATACATCAAAATATCTATTCAGGACAAAGCTCTTATTAGATATTAAAAATTCAACATGTAGTACTAATTTTGGAATTTATGAATTTTTAGATAAATGTCACCTCTCCACATTCCTTGAAGAGATATTGGTTTTCAATTATTTTGCTGTTTTATAATTCTGCATGGATTTTTTTTTTCTCACTCATACATTAGTTGGTTTTAAACTTTAAAAAATTTGCTTACAGTAGAAAAGAAGTCAAAGTCCTGTAATTGCTTGATGGCACCACCCTGTCCTTTTGAGGTTAAAGCAAGACAGGATGGAATTTTTTTTTCCTTACCCTCTTTCAACAGATAAGTCAGGAGCAGACAGTCAGTTGAAACAGTGATGATTCCAAATGACAACTTGTAGCATGTGTTATCACAGCCACAGTATATAGTAATTCTGCTAACAATGTATTTTGCTAACCATATGGATTCAGGGAAAATTGTTTTTTCTGTAGGAAACCAACTGCAGACAAATTATCACAGTATGTCTTTCCCAGGATCTGTATGGGACAGGCATGCTTGTCCCAGCACTGCATGGGACAAAGGCAATGTTAATTTAAAAGGTCTTTGGCAGACATTGGGTGAAAACCAGGCCCCTTTAAAGTTAGTGACTAAACATGCATAGATATTAGCATGGCTGAGATTGTTCTACTTACTCAAGTAATTGTTGGACTGTCAAATATTTTAGGTTCAATTCAACCTATTCACAATATAAGAGAAATCTTTTCTCTCAATGGCTTTCTCCCTCCGATATGTTAATCAAATAAATCACATCACAGGCTCACAGTCAGGCAGGGATGTGGCAGGTTCTTGAAGGTGTCAGATGTGGCCCTTGCTGAGCTCCAAGTTTTCCTGAGAGAACTGTGAATTTTAAACTCATCCCTTGAAGGACACAGTTCCCATGTACATCACTTCAAATCTCATTACAGAACATCTGTGCTTGATGGGCACATAGGAAGTAAGAGATAAAATGGAATTATCCAGTTTAAAGTATGCCTGGACAAAAGATTTAGATATGCCTGGAAAAAGGCATGGCACAACCTCAGAAATGGAAATGTAAGGGATGGCAATTGGGCAAAACCAACATTTCCATACAGAAAGCTAAAGGAGGAGGAAATGTGAACTGTGGGACAGCTGTTCCCATGCCTTCGTGGCAGCTTTCTCCCAGGAGTGGCAGACGGTGTAGCAGGGACCCTCCCTCAGCTTTCAGCAGCAACAGCAGAGTGGTGCTAATTTGCTGTCCTACATCCACTCTGAAACCTTAATGACAATTTCAGCCAAATTATCATCCAGCCAAAACAGCCTAGGTCCACAGGTTAAATGTGCTGATGTCATTAAGCTAGGTACAAAAAATAAACACAATCAATCTCCGTAAATAACAAAGACTGGGTGGGGAACACCCTTTCAAAAACAGAAAACAGAAACACAGTGAAAAAAAAAACAAAAAGGGGAATTATTTGTGCTACTGTGAAAGCTGAAGACATAGAATGAAAGGTATACATGTATAGCTTGCAGATTTTAACAATAATTTTTACTTTTTTTTTTAATTAGGGGAGCATTTTAAAAGCTTTGGGTCATATTCTTCAGGGTCACTGATACAAAACCTTTTGAAGCAGCTTAATCCTGCATTTTTTATTATTACTGTGTTCTGTGGTTATTTTAAAACTCTTCAATTTTCCCAGTATGGTGGGGGCTTCTCAACCCTAGAGAAGTAATGCCAGAGGCAAAACACACCAAAATCTTCAAAGCACTACTTTTTCACCTCCAGTTTCTATTTTTGGTAAATATTCTCTAGTTTACCAGACTATGTGATATCAGCTCTACTGGAGACTTCACAAAAGATAGAGTCACAGCAGCCCCCTCAAGCCTCAGCTTGTGAAATAAAACCAAATCTGTATTATTCCAATGTCCAGATAAATGTTTATCTTAATGCACTTAAGACTGTAGACACATTTCAGTGGGATGTCCATTCCTGTGAACAGAATGCAAGGAAGTGACAAAATCTGCTGCTTTGCATAACTCTGCTAACTTGCAGATATTTTTGTATAAAAATTACTGCAATGAAATGTTCCAACACAATCAATCAGCAATTCCGATTATATAATTTATGGAAGAAAATTTACTTATTTCATCAGCCTGGAGACCAGGCACTGTGTTTGAACTGTCAGGATAATAGGAACCACCAGGGAGCCCAGAGAGCCTCTTGCTGGCTTAGTCTCTCTCACTTTCTCTGGATGTACAGAGCTGTGAGGTCATAAGAAGAAAAATCATGACTGCTTGTAACTTCACATATTTCTACTGCCCAGACACTTCTCTCAGAGTATTTCCAAAGTAATTTATCTGGGAAAAGAGTATCTTCCAGTATCATTCATTGAGACAGAGAGAACATAAAATATCCTGGGAACTGTCATTTATACTTCCCAATTCATAAGCAGTTTTCCTTGCAAATATTTCAATCTCTGAAAATAGTGTTATAGAAGCACCATGAATCCAGTTCTCCATCATGCAACTTGTCAGCTGTGAAACTGTGGTCAGTTTGCCACTGGCTGCTCCATTGTCCCTCCTAAAATGGGGATATTAAAAGAAGTCCAAAGCCAGAAAGGTCAAAACTGAGTCTCTGTTATGTTGGCCTGGGGGGACTCACACCAGGGAAGTCAGGGCATGAGTGGTAGCCTTAAATGTCTGAATGATAGCACTTTACATCCCTTTGAAAACACATTACTGTCAGTGCAAGGCTGCAAGAGGAGAGGATAATCAGGTCTAAAATTGGACATTCTCTTCCTCACATTCAATTTTTTCCTTGATTCCCAGAGGAAGGCCACTCTCATTTCCCTTAAATTCAAAAAGGCATTTCTTATTTTTAACCTACCCATTGTCATCTAGGTCATTATATAGTGATGATTATTCAAAAATTTCCTCTTACTACAGTAACTTGAAATGAAATTTGTTTGCTGTGCTGCACACAAAGAGTAGCGCACCCAGTGACAGAACATTTTCAAGCAACTTTCAGTTGTATGATTCATTTCCCTACGGCTGTTTCACATGAGTACTAATACTTACAACTTTCCTGCCAACAAGGATTGGCCTCTTGACTTACTTGTTTGGTGAGGGCAGCTTCCCTTAGGCATTTACCTCATAACATCCAATTAGCAGTTACTACTGTACCATCAGAGTTCATGCTTAACTGTGACTTGGCAAGTGATGTGCTCTCTCTCCTTTACAGACATTACTGGCTTTTTCTAGCACAGCATCACAAATTTGGTCCTTGTATCAGGATTATATGCGCAGGCTTGGTATTTGCATAGCAATACAAAGAAATAATAACCTTTGTGACGTAACCACCACAGAGAAACTCTGGATTCTACAGTGATTGTGTCCAAAATCATCTTAGTTCTGAAGCCAAATATTTAAATGGCTGTAATAGTCCTCATGGTAATAGAAAGAAGACAATTCAAGAAACAACCAAGTGAGTAAATACTCCCCATTTACTGTGCAAGTTGACAAGAATATACACAAGAATGCATGTCCTCAGGGAGAAGAGAGTAGGCCCTGGCCAGAGAGATCTTGTTTGGATTAGTGACTTAGCAGTTCTCCTGCTCTTTGCAGCTCCTGAGACTGAAAGAGTTACACTACTATTGGAGCTGAGAAATGAGTAGGAATGCTCCATATGGGCATCAGCAGAGCTGGGAAATGATTTTACAGGTCAGCTGTTCTCCTCTGAACAGGTGGATACAAGTAAGAGCAAGATGATACCATCACAAAGCATCTGCTATGTCTCACTGATTAACACTGACCATAACTTGCCAGAAATAATTAGTACTGCAGAATGAGTCATTTTACCTCGATGCAAAGATAAAGAAACCACACTTTATCTAAAGGTACCTAATCAGACCTAAACGAGTTAGTTTAAGCTGCAGAGCAAAGGTAGTCGTGTTAGCACAGTGTGACGCTTCTGGACAGAGCTAATTAATCTGTACAGAGTGCAGCAGCAATGTGGCTGTATTGTTTCTGGCAGCAGCCCAGAATGGGTCTTCCCACAGCTCTGTTGTTCTTTCTGTCAAGAACGTCGGTTCCACATCAGCCAACACTTCCTGAGCTCAATGAGAGCTAAGATTTAAAGCAGTGGCAAACTCTACTGGCAACTGGGACATATAATAGGTTTTTGAAATTTGAAATGCAGGAATATAGCATTCAAGCACACTTCCCACATAACACTCCCTCAAAAAACTCCTCTTCAGAGTTACAGGCTAAGTACTGGAGGTCAAAGTGATGGGTGAAGAGATGTTAATAGAAAGACATATTAAACTGAAGACTGTTTAGTATCAACCATGGCAGAGTAAGAAGATTCTTTGCTGTCTATAGATTCTCATGAACATTGAGACATTGATCCATGACATATCCATGGTAGTATTTAAGTAGATTTGCATGGAAATACTTAATTTTACATCAATCAAGTTTTCTTTACATGAGCAAAATATGTGTAAATTTTAACAGCAAAATGTCTGTTGTGTTTTAGAACCTGCTCCTTGATAAACCCAGTGATTGCTGATTTCATCAGTTTATTTGCTAGATGACAGTCCTCAATTAAGATTTTATTTCTGTTATCAACTTTCTGTTATGCTTATTATTGTCTTTAAATTTCCATTGTTACTTCTGCAAGACTTCTGTGAATTCTTTTTGATCAGAACTTACTCTGAACGGATTCCTGCAAGAGGTTTCTGTTGTCCAGAATAATTATTAATTGCCCTAGAATAAAATCAAAAAGCTCATGTATGACTTCACCTCAGGGTATGTTCACAATTGCTGATACATATATTTACACCTTTCTTTTAACAAAGGTATTGAGGTATTAAAATGTTTTACAAGCATTTAAAATCTCATTTTCCATCCATCCTTTGAGCACTAAGGCTAAGGGCAGACCTTGCTGTGCAATCTGCCTGTTGTGCTTCAGACCTGAAGATATGGGAAGTTTCCCTTCAGCTGTAGTAGTGCTGGATGGAGACTTTGGAAACGAGGGCTAGAAATTCAAACAGCTGAAGATTCTTTTGTGGCATGCTGCCAATCTCCTGTGTCCCCTCCCTTTTTTATTATGGCTTGTCCATAGGCAGCCAATTCATCTTAAGGTTTGACGCAACATTTGCAAAATGTATAGAGGTTCTTTGATAAAAAGCCATCCATGAATTCTATCATCATCATTATTTGCATTTATCCTACTACTGAGCACTGTAATAGACTTTACTGTCATCCAACACCAGCAACCTATGAATCACTGCCACCTCACTCAGCGGAGTATGAACTAGTGGTGGAAAAAAATTAATTGAACATAATCTCTTTTTCCTCAGAAGTATTTGGGCAGAATCCACCTTTCAGCTGAGAAGGAACACCAGCTCCATGGAAATTCTTGATGAACCGGGTCCTTTAATGCCTTATTACTTGTACAATCCAATAATACTCACAAGTGTAAAAAAATGTTTACAACTTGTGCTAAACACTTTGTCCAAACTGGACACAGTGATAATAGAATGGACAAGGTCATTATGAAAAACCTGACAGTGGGTGGCTTCACAGGTCTCAGACACTGCAATATTATCAGAAAATGCCTTATAGAAGGAAAATTAAAAACAATTTTCTGCTTCTTCTTCAGGATCAAGTGTGCTTATAGATACATATAGCAGCCTCTACTGAAGTAAAAATATACATGTTCAGTAGATTAAATGTAGTCATGTCTACACATATACTCTGAAGCTCTGATTTGTAGCTGAACATTTGGCATCGTGACCATGGCTCACTTAATACAGGCTATTTTCTGTAATCAGGTGTTTGATACAGCCTAGGTGGGGAAAAATTATTTTACTTAATAATTTCTATGATTAAACTGACCTGCAGAACCTTTGTGCCATAGAAGCATTTTGTGCCCAGATGAAAAAACCATGCCAGTAGCACTGGAATGTCCATATGAGAGCTGCCTTTCATACACATCTTGTCTTTTAACACTTTCATTCCTGAAAAGAGTTGCAAAATGTTTTCAATTTACATGAAAAGTTAAGGTATTGAGTGCACTGAAATTGCACATGACTTGTAATAAATCACAAGAGCAATATGATTTCTCAGCCATACCTTGAAGTACAGTGCACCCGTGTCTAGAGTTATGCAACTTAGTAACGAAGTTAATGCATCCATTCAAGGGAGGACACATAAACTAAATTGCTTTTAAAAAACCCACAAACAAACAAAAAAACCAACTCCAAGAGTCCATGAAGGAAATTTAGCGAATGATATCTTTTCATGGTCTCCCATGCTGACTGGACATGCAACAGCCTTAATAAGGCATTAGATGTGGATAAGATGCCACACATACTTTTCTTTTGGGAGACTTGACACACTGCTTTCTAGGCATGGCATTCAGAGGGTAATTTCTACTGGATTTAAAATAAATCAGAAAATTGATTAATGCTCAGTTTCTTCTTCACAGTGAGACTTCTTGAGCTGACTGATTTTCTTGCTTTTTTCCAATGCCACTCACACTCAAAATATGACAATTACACTAACACAGGCAGTGCAGTCTCCTCTCGTTTAAATACGTTTTTATGATAGCAAAGGAATTAATCCAACTCCAGGAACTCATGAAGAAAAAAGTCATAGCTCTCATGTAATAATACTGCTATCATTGTTAATAAAATTAGATTTAACCATATTTGGGCAAACAGAAGGGTTTATTGGTTTTATTAGTTAATGTCTGAAAATGTTCCTGTGTTCATATTTTCTTAGAAAATTAATTGTTCACCTCAACACTTTTCACTTAGTCTCCACTTTGAAGTCTCCTACAATTAGTTTTAGAAGAGTTAAACCTTCATAAACACAGGAAAAGAAAAAGCAGCTCTGGAACTGAAGATAAACTCTTCACTTAGTTGCAATTTTGATGGGTTTTTCTTGACAATGCAGTAAAAAGAAGTAGAGCAGATACTCACATAGCCGCTGGAGAATTGAGGATATAAACCTAGGTCATACCTGATATCTTTTCTGTGTCCATTTTTTTAAAGGTTGAGAGCAAAAAAATATTGCGATGGCATGTAAACCTAATTTAAGAATAATATTGTGACTGAGAAAAATAGTATAGCCTGGCACCTAGAAGATAGATTTCAAAACATAGATTCCTTGGATAGTCTCTAGTGTGGATCACAGCCACTGAGAATTAATTCCACTCAATTAATTAATTTCTCAATTAATTAATTGCAAAAACCAAGTCTGATCATTTTCATAACAATGGATTTTTTTCTATTACATATTTAATAAGAAGTTGAAAAAAATTATTTCAACTTTCTCAAAGCACACCAGAAATGGGAAACAATTTTATTTTAGCAATGTTAAGAACATTTAATGCTGTTTTTATTCTAATTTATATTAGGCTGTGTTCTATTCTATTAAAAGCCAGAGATAAGCAAAGGAAACGTTGAATTGAAACGTTGAAATATTTTTACTATATTGAAATAATAATAAATAACAACTTGAAAGTAGGGGAAAAACAAAAATTAAATCCTTCATTTGTCACAAATGACAATAATTTTTATATTTTTAATGTAGAATTTTACTGAAAGATACTATGCTATCATATAATTTCTCTCCCATAAACACAAATCCAGTTTCTAACCTGCTTTACTCTATTAACTGCTTGTAAAGATTATTTTATTGCCTCCCTAGGAGGTAAATGGTTCCTGTTTGGCACAGACTACTGGAAAAATCAATGCAGACCCATACTACCATGGAAGAGTAACAGGAAACACTGGGGTTTCTCAGAACTCCCTGACTGTCCTGGGAGATGTGTCAATTTAAGACATCCTTTTAGCGAGGTACAGTATATTCACCACTTATTAATCTCACTGTGCTGGTAACAATAAAGCTCAATAGTTACTTTCATGGCCGATTATTTTTAGAGTTTCAATGGAGGAAGAAATGGGAATGAGCACTGTAATACCCTGCATGAAAAACAGAGGAAGGCACAAGGCTTCCTGTAAAAAAGATCAACAAGATGTCCTTAAGAATCTCATTGCACACACGCACAAAAGAAAAAGAACCTGCAGTAAGAGTGGCTACCTGAGCACTTATTTTGAGAGGGAAAGCCAAGTTTGATACAAATGCAGTCTGTGTATTATTTTTCACGGTATGTGAGCACACAGGGTGGCACACAGTCTGAGCTGCCTTTGTGAGCAAGTAGAGAACAGACCAAACACATAAAAGCAGAGTGAAGAAGGCAGGAAAAGAATACTTGTGCCTCAATTAACTGGGGTAGAGAAACTCTGCAAACATCACACATCTCAGGTGTATACAATTCTAGGGTTTCATGAATCATCACTATGAAGCAAATAGTATTCATCTTTACAATAGGAATTGACGTGCAATCTGCAGCTGACTTTTTCCTTCTCACACACTGCTCAAAAATGTAGGTTGTCATATTCACTTGATGCTACTGTTAGGTGTTAGATTTCATTATTTCATAAGTAGCTGAAACTAAATTGTTTATAAAACAAACAGATTGCTCTTTGTTCATGTGATGGTTATTCATTCTGTCGTTAGGTGAGATACCAGAAAATAAATACTGATGGCTTGGTTTTGAATGCTGTATTGCACAAACCCTGTAAAGCACCTCTTGGGAGAAGGATGACGGAATGCTAGTTTCCCTGTGATTAATCATTCTCTACTATTGCACCCTTTCCATGAGGAGGATGATATAATACATATGGCTGCATAAAAACATTCATACTTCTCAATTCAAAAAATTAAGTTATCCTCCCTGTGCTCATGTCCTTCCTTGGCCTGTTGCCAACATTTTTATGAACTCTATGGAAGAAAAATTAAATAAATAATTGTTTAAATTTGTGCTTAAAAAGGTCTCAAAGCTAAATGTGTATTTCTCTAATACAGTGTAATTTGCACCACTTAGTAGTCAACAGCACTGATGGAGACATTTTGGACCGAGTGACTGCCAAATGACCCTGATTACCTCGCAAGCTGCTGCAGCTAAACTGTATTACATTGTCAGGGAATGAATAAGAGGAGAAGAAGTTCCAAAGCTGATTTAATAAGAAATGGACAGTTTTAATGACATTACCCGGCTAGTGAATGAAAATGGTGGCAACATGATAGCTGTTGCTGTTATGGGTGTGAAAGCACCATGCCCACGAAACAGGTCCTTATAGTCCATCTGACTCCAGTATTGATCTAAAGATTATAGAAAACCGGCCAGAATATTTATTGCCTTCCATTTACTCCTCTGCTAAGACTATAAAATGTCATCAGTGTGGGTAATGATTCAAAAAGGCAAGGCTGAGCATAAAGCTCACCTTTAACCCCTGAGTTGAGGGAAACCAAAGAGTCTGCACTGGGAAGTTTTCTTCCCGTACTCCATGCCTTCATGATCTGTCAGAGATGTTACTCTGCATTGCTCACAGTGGGAGTCACAGTTTTACCAATGCTGTACATTTAATTTCAAGAAAGCATAAAACTCTGGTTTTGTCAAAGGAGAGAATATATAGAACTCAGGTTGGCAACACTTCTATTTTTCCCCTCTCCCAGAACATTGATAAAAATATAAATATTAATACTATACTCCTTTTTGCACTCTAAATCGGCTCAATTCTGTAGATCAAATTTTTCCTGGAGTACAGACTTAAACTTTGTTTACATGATATCATACAAAAAGTCAAAAGCAAAATTAAAGAATGAAATCTTGCAGTTACTCATAAATTATAAATTTTTCCCATGGAACCACAGTGAAATGCCAACATTTTCTGCATACACTGGATACACATATAAATCCCAGTTGTTTATCCCTGCAATGCTATATTTTATTCTTTGAGTGCATTGTTATAATGCAAGAAGACAAAGCAAAATATCTTGGCAATTCCATTAAAATTAATCTGGAAAATAGTGATAGACTACACTGAACAAGTCAAATTCTTCCATAGTGTGAGCCTGGCAGTGTCAGTGGAATTAAATCAGAAATTAACTTGGGCATACACAGAACACCACTGGATTAAATCATTGAGCAATTCTTTTCGTTATGCAAGAAAACTAGTTTGAATTCTAGTGAAACTGTATAGGCTAATCTGACTCAATGCAAGCTGGAATGTTTGCTGTATAATCAACACTCCTTAGCAATATTGCATTATCTTTGCTTAAGGTGTACAGGAAATGATAAATGCTCGTGACTCCTGACGTGCACTGGATCTGGAAGCTTACATGAATGATAAGTCAAACAAATCTCTTCCTGGGATATGTGTGCACCACCGGAGAAAAGTTTAAAGCAATTGCAGATGTGAAGGTGAAGCCACAGAGGCTCTAATGCACTCATATACTCTGAATCAGCCACCTGATTTGTTGGATACTTGATTGTTGCATAATATTGGCTGGAGAAAAAGAAGTGAAAAAATAGAACAGGAATGAGCAAGTTGTGGTAGCTGAGTAACAGCAGGTGATTTATCACAGAGAATTTGAAAAGAAGAAAATTTATTTTTTACATACATTTATTATTTTACTTCTAAAAATGTTAGAAATTTTGTGCTAAATTTTAAAGTGAAACAAAACAACATATGAATACTTCAAAAATAGATTATTTTGGGACTACAATTTAAATGTGTTTGTGAAACTGTATTCCATAAATAAACAGGCCTGTACAATGGTTTTTAGTACACACTAATAATAGCAAGGAAAACATCTACCAAAGACCAGGAATTTCAAATATGGTGCATTTCAGTAACAGACTTTTGTCACGTATCAGAGTTCTTCATAGATCATAGCAAATTCCTCACAGATCACAGTGAGGCTGCAATATCAAATATTATCCAGAACAAACTATAAGCAACACAGTTGAGGCTGAGATATCTCTAACTGATTCAAAGTCCAATCATGACTGAGGGACCTTAGCTTAGGAACTTCTAACTACCCATTTGATGTGATGTGTTGGTAGTTATCTTCCTAACTTACAATCTCCCTCTCTCCCTTTCTCCTGACATCCTTTCTTGTTCATGCATGAGGAAAAAGCAAGCTTCTAAGCCAAACCCTCACCCTTGGTCTATTCTGACTCACACAGGAATGCAAACAAACATTCTCAAACAGATTAACAATACTGAAGTTTGCAGCCACGATCAGAACAGGAACTGGTAGTTATCACGAGATGATTTTCGTCATAATTTTGCCATATATACTGCCCCTAGCAATACTTAAACACTATTTTAACAACATGAACGATTGACTGCACAGAGAGCACATTATTTTATCTCTAGTTTACAATCAGGTCAGAGCTCAAGCAGGATGCCAAAAAGACTAAAAGACATTGGCAGGATGGCATTACGGCTGGCAGGCTAGACTACAGCACAACTACAAGACCCAGGGTAGGGTTTAAGTGCTGCCCAAATTAGCAGTCCTGCTTTAGATGGACAAACATTTTTTCCTGCTAAGACCAGCTCATTAAAAGGAGGCAGTGACATGCAGCACAGTGACAAAGCTGTGCCTGGCTCATGTCTGCATCTCTGCAAGGAGTCATGCAAACTTGTCTCCTGCCTAAAGAACTCTCTTTGTGCTATGTGATGAGCCATGAAATCCTGCTTGATGATTTCTCAAGAAAAATGAAGCCTTATTTCTACCTAGGTCTCATCTTCATTAAAAATACTTTTACAACCTGCTTCAAATACTGATGTGAAAGGTGCCCTTTCACTTGCTTTTGCTTCTCCATGAATAAGTTAACAAGTATCCACAAGTAGTGCAAACTGCTTTACCCTTGCCCTTCACTTCTGTATTGTTAGGTGAGAAAAGCTCTAGAGCATTTTGCCTTCTCATTTACTTTGATTATTTACAGCCCCACTCTTACCTTCACTGCTATAATTGCTTATGAGTTACACAAAATCAGTCAGTTGCCTTTATTCATACTGAATAGCCCCATAGACTACAGTGAAAGCATGCTGAGTGCAGCATACTTCAGTTTATGGCACCCATGAATCTCACCACACTGAAGAACTTTAACAGGGGAAGTAATTCAGAGAGTAACTTCCACTGTCTGTAAAACAGGATATGGCTTCTACCTCACCCTTCCCCAGACTCTCAGTCTCTAAAGTTAACCCAAGATCCGAGTTTACCCCCTCGTTCTACTTCTGGCACGGCTACAAAGCCTGGGCAACCTGTGCAATAAAATTTAATATGCAAGTAAAATTTAAATTTGAAAACAAACAATGCCCCCTGCCCACCCCACGGTCCCGTATCCTACACCCTCCCAAAAAAATGTGGGGAACTATTAAGGAAATCCATCATAATTAAATCAAATCCTTGAACTCCAGCCTCAGTTCGGTCTTCTATTACAAGTCTGTACACAAGTCATCTTAGAACTAACCTTGAGGCCAAAGGAATTTGCATCCAAAGGACGTCATGTTTTCAATTTAGCAATACTTTTTGTCTCATCATATCTTCTACTGTAAAGATGACCAAGCAAGTGTTTATTTGAAGACAGATGGATTGACATTGAGAATGTAAATTACAGTGAACCACAGACAATAAAACCAGTTAAAATTATGGCATGAAATTGTAGTTACCTTATAGCAGCCACAAAAAAGTTCTCTTCAGGTTCTAAACTTTTCTTAGAAGAGCTTGTAAAATATCTGCCCACAAAAATTATGTTGTGAATGCTGTTAGATATGGAAGTAGCCAAATAACTCTAATTCAGTATGAATTATGTCATGACAGAGAAGGAAGGCTCTTCCTGGACTTCTGACACTCTGATCTACTATCTCAAATATCAAGCCAGAAGAGAAGGTCACACAGCAGTGACAGCAGCAGCAGTTATAGAAGCATAGCCTGCTAAAGCATTGTCCAGGAACAGGCACAAATCAACCATTCCTGCACCCGTCCTAACTTGGATTGTAATTTGATGTACAATTTGCTCTTATTTTCAGCTCTGCTGCACAGCCAAAAAAAGGCATATTGCTTGTGTTATTAACAAGACTAGAAATAAGCCCTGAAGCTTAGAAAAATGTATTAATTCTTTGAATGAGGACTTATTGACACCCTAATGAGTTGGCTGTCTTCTATTTCAGGAGCTTTATTTTCAGGGAGTCACTTCATTCTCTCAGAAGAAATCTAGGTGTGGGTTAAGTTGTTCCTTAACGTACTATAGACAAATCATGCTTATATTGTCTTCTGGTTTTGCTGTCCAAGGGATTTCTCCCCATAAACACAAGTTGGGAATAAACACTTGGAATTTTCCCCATTACTCATTTAATATGCTCAGCTGCCACCATGGCATTTGGGACTGCTCAATACAGTTTTCAAAGCACTGCATCTGATATTTATGAATGTATAAATTGGTGCTGTTTGTTTGAAGCAGCTCAGGCTGTTGACAGGGTTTGTTTCTGGGTTTGATGGTAAACAAGTTTTGACTGCATTTCAGGTTCACTCAGAGTGAAACCTTGAAATATCCAGTGAGAGACACCAAATAACTTCAGGCATGTCTATATTCTTATCAGCCTTGGCTGTCTAAAACACCTTCTGAGCACGGGACAGATATGAACTTGTCCTTACTGTCCTTCTCCTTACATGCATCCCTTTCTTCCAGCATTGTTAACAAATAACCACCATGGTTTCAAACTAATTTCCCCAAGAAAAGCCTATTTCCCAGCCCTACATTTCCTGATATATGCATTTGCTGGGAAAGAACAAAGACTATAAGGTATATATCTCACATTAGCTCAGCTGTGTCTGTGGAATGCAGACGAGAAAATTTCAATAATGGCTTGGCAGCTATATATTGTTTTAGCAACATCACTGCAATCATTGTATAATGGCTGTAATCCAGTTCTTGCTCACTCCAAGGACTTTTTAAGCTAAAGAGAGGCAGAAGCCTGGAAAACCTTAAAATTTGCTACCTGATTTCCTAGTGTTTCTTCTTTCTCCATCATTCATGCATCATTATCCTGAAGTGATGGAAGAAGTAACACTGCACATCTTTCAGCTTATTTTTCCACTGTTCACTTTTCACAGTGTACAGTGGAAAAGCTCCCAGACTGTGGAGAACTACAAGCTATACTTAATGATTCCTGGTGTCACAAGAAAGACTGAACAAAGTTTCACCACTATCTCATCATTTAGATGATGCTCCTCAGAGTTCTATTTTTCAAATAAGAAGTTGCCATAGCTCTACTTGCCAGTATGAGTATAAGCAAGCTCCTCTTTTTTAAGGACTTATATGTCCTCCATCACCACAAGCAACGGTTTGAATAAAACAAATAACCCCAGATGTGTTGATTTTGGCTGGGGTGCAGTTAATTTTCTTCTCAGTAGCTAATATGGGGCTGTGATTTGGATTTGTGTTAGAAAGTATTGATAAAACAGGGATGTTTTAGTTATTGCTGGGCAGTGCTTACACAGAGTTGAGGTCTTCTCTGCTTTTCACCCACCTCACCAGTGAGGAGGGTGGGGGTGAACAAGGAGCTGGGAGGGGGTACAAGGATATCCCACACCATGTGGCATCATGCTCAGTATATAAAACTGAGGGAAGAAGAGGAAGGGGAAAACATTTGGAGTGATGGTGTTTGTCTTCCCAAATCACTGTTAAATGTGACAGGGCCCTGCTTTCCTGGTGATGGCAGAACATCTGCTTGCCCAAGGAAAGTGGTGCATTGATTCGCTGATTTGCTTTGTTTGTGCGTACAGCTTGTGCTTTCCCTATTTATCTCAACTGTCTTTATCTCAACTCATGAGTTTTCATACTTTTACTCTTCCAATTCTCTCCCCCATCACACCAGAGTGCAGTGAGTGAGCAGCTCTGTGCGTCTGAGTTGCTGTTTGGGGCTAATCCACTTCGCCAGAGAACGCTCTTGACATGAAAAATGCCATTTTCCATGTCATTTGAATCATCTATAGCATGGTTTTGTCCAGTCCAACTACATTCTCTCAAGGAATTCTCAGCAAAGGTAGGGTAAGCCAAGGACAGGCCATTTGCTACTCTGTTTAAGGGGGAAATAGTTTAACCTTAAGTTCAGGACCAGACCAGACCACTTGACACGAACGCTAATAAGATCCCCTGACATTGTTTAATTTTCTAGCAAATACGTAGTAATGGTGTCTAGGTAACTCTCAATACTTAATCTACTGAGATTCAGGTTAAGGCGGGAGGAAGGGAATAAATATTGTTATAATTTCCACTTGGCAAAAGCACAAGGACAATAATGCCTGCTTTCCCAATAGTATTTGGGTAAGTAATTCTCATGACTTCAAAGATCGAGGTAGGTCTAACTTTATTCACCAAGGACATCCATGGGCAGAAATGGATTTGAACCCACCATAGCTCAGAATCCAAGCAAATGGAACAAATTTTCTTCCTATGGATAAAGCCTGTAGCTAGGATTAATGCCAAAACTGATTAATGCCTATGGTTGTGCCAGCACTAAGCCACTGGAAATGGGATACTTAAGCAACTCCGGATATGAATAATCCCATGCTAAGACAGGTCTCTAAAGTACATAAAGCTTTCCTTTAGTTTAAGTTTTCTCTACTAATTATGAAAACAGGCTTGATGAATATTTTGGTATATATACCTTGATTTTAGAAAGTTAAAATTAGAGAAGAATCCCACACTGAATCCATCTGTGAAACAAAAAACCAAAACTCAATAAAGAGTGTACAGGTGGCAGTATAATTTAGGAAGGTTTTAGATTTAGATCTTTGGCTTAATAAGTTATAAGAAATTTTAGCAAGAACTTCTATAATTCAAAATGCAAGGTGCAATCATTTCACTAACAATTTTGCCCAGTTTCTAACCATTTTTTTCCTCCTAATGGAAAGTTTTAGGGACAATTTTTTTCATTATCATAGTCTCAGTGACCTCCAGATAAATTACACTCATTTTATAAAATTCTTTGCGGTTTCTTTTATTTCTCACAATCAAATGTAAGTGTGCAACTGTAGTTAAAGGTTAAGAAGTCAAAAGGATTTATCATTGAAATGGCACAGATAAAATCTGTTAAGGAACATCTGCTCTAAGAAATTTATTATCGCAATACTTTCTAAGCGGTCTCTTGATTGTCTTGCAAAGATCTGCATACTAACAAATCTACTGAATATCAATCTGCAGTGCATATATACTTACTTCTTAACATATCAGAAAACCATAAATGCATGAAAATTTCAAGCACTGTCTACCATGGGGCAAACTCGATTCTAAAAGATTATCTTACATTGCCACATGCTTTGTCATATTCTCCATCCCAATTTTATATTTCCTGTTCTCAATCTTGAAACAAACAGTGAGGGAGATTGTTTTCTCAGATACATCTTGGATCCCCAAACAAATGAGAATGAATGTCTTGTTTTCTTTCGGTGAAAACTGCCATTTCTTGCAACAGAGGGATATGAATAAATATACATCAAATTATATAACATGTCACACAGCAGACAGTCACAAGATGAATTTGTCTTTTTTAAAGGCATAGCTGAGTATAGATGCTGAGAAAATGAAAACAATACCTCTGTAAAAATGTACAGCATGACTCATTTGACCTGGAGAAAAAGGTAGAAAAACCAACAAAGCCATGTCATATCTAAAGGATATAAAACCAGAGAAACCAGTGTACCCTGGTTTTGTGTACAAGTTTTCTCCAAAAAAAAAAAAATTCCTTTACATTCCATTCTCTTTGTCAATATAGCTTTATTCCCAGAAAGCAGTACTATAGGTCACTTAGAGAGAAATCACTCATTGCTAATGGAAAAACAAATCAACAATATATTTACTCAGCTAATGCACTTCCCTAGGTCACATTATACAGGAAAGCTTTTAAAAATCTTTTGTTTGACTGATCATATTATAACATGAACTATTAGCTACTCTGAGTAGGAGGCCTTGTTTTAATGCAAAGGCTTTAAAGGTACAGTTCAGATGTGCTCACTGCTGGAAGGAAGGAACCACTGTGCTGCAAAACAGCTGTATGTCTGGCAGATGAAAGGTGCCTCAGGAAAACACAAACACTCTCAAAACCAGCTCTCAGAATTTCTGCTGCAAACTCTGCTCATGACCCTGGTCTAAAAAGGGACAGTTCTAGCCATCAGGCAGAGATCCTGCTGGGCTTTCTGGGATGGTGTGACAAAAAGCTGAGGTTTTTCTTGGGCATTTGAATTAACTTAAATAATTGCCATTTTGTGGAAAAGTGAAGGGGGCATTTCATGGTGTGCAGTCTGTTCAAGCTCAATTTACCACTGGAAAAAAAAGTCCCAGAACATCTGAACACAAGAAAGTATATCCTGACACTGAAGGTGAGCAAAGACTCCCACAGGCTGTGCCTGAAGTATATGGAGACTTCAACCTTGTACCTGACCCCAGCGCAGCACATTGTGCAGCACATTCCTGCATTTGCTACACCTGCAATGTATATACAGTGATGGTTTACTGAGGAAAATTTGCCATCTTTCCTTAGAAAAAAGCCTTATAGACCCTAACTCTAAATCAAAGACACTCAAATCTCTTCAGAGGAAATCCATCCTGGCAGAAACTCTCTGCAACTTCTGTGAGTCCATCTAAATGCCATATTATTTCTATTTCTATATATATTTAGATGTAACCTGGGTTTTAGCAGTTTTTTATTTCTGGTTTTAATCTAGATACCAGTTTCTAAATATCAGAGAACTGCAGAATATGCTGAGTTAGAAGAGATCCATCAGGATGATAAAGTCCAACTCCTGATCCTGCACAGGACACCACCAAGAGCCACATCGTGTGGCTGAGAGTATTGTCCAAAGCTTCCTTGAACTCTGTCAGGCTTGGTGCTGTGACCACTCCCCTGGGCAGCCTGTGCCAGGGTCCAACCATGCTCTGGGTGAAAAACTTTTTCCTGATATCCAAACTAAACCTCCCCCAATTCAGCTTCATGCCATTTCCTTGAGTCCTGTCACAGGCCATGAGAGGGAAGAGATCAATACCTGCCCCTCTTCTTCCCCACATGAGGATGTTGAAGACTGCAAAAATCTCTTCCCTCGGTCTCTTCTTCTCCAGGCTGAACAGACCAAGAGATATGAGCTGCTCCTCACATGGTTTCCTCTCAAGGCCCTTCACCATCCTTGCTGTGCTCCATCAGACACCCTCTAACTGCTTTCCCCAAAGCCCCTAAAGAGAATTAACTTCTCTCAGGGAAGCTGGAGCCAGTACACGCAAAGAAACAAAGTTTGTCATAGAAGGTTTTGAACTTCAAGAAACCTCAAAGGTCATCTAGTTCCAAACCCCCTGCTCTGGACAGACCTTTCAACTTTCCACTAGACCAGGGTGCTCAGAGTTCCATCCAATCTGGCCTTGAAGATTTCCAGGGATGAGTCATCCACAGCTTCTCTGGGCAACCCGTTCCAGTACACCACCCTCACAGTAAAGAGTACCTTCCTAACAAGCAATCTAAACCTACTCTTATAGTTTAAAGCCATTCCCCTTGTGGTATCACTACATGCCCTTGTAAAATCTTCCTCACCAGCTTCTTGTGGCCCCTTTAAGATACTGGAAGGTGCTATAAGGTCTCCACAGAACCTTTTCCTTTGCAGGCTGAACAGCTTCAACTCTCTCAGCCTGTCAAGACACTTCTGTGGTTTCTACTAGACAAATATTTCTCTCTACAACATTTTCTACTTCTGAAACTGAATTTTCATTAACAACTCAGTACCAAGAGCTGACTAAAACAGATAATTCATTATTTGTGAGGAATGTAAAACACAAAAGAAAGGTCTTCAATGCAAAAAAAGTGATGGGCATAACAGAGGGCTATACATTACCCAAAGGAATTATGCATTGTCCAGCCTATTGCTGTATTCTTTCTCTGACAGTCTAGTTCAGATTCACCATTTTAGTCTTGGGGATTTTTTCAAGGGATGTTATTATTATAATTATTTACATCAATCACAAGAAACTATATTAAAAAGAGGAGTGTAAGAGAGTAAGTAATTTATGTCACCAAATAAAATCTTTTCTGTCTCAAATGTGAAACAAACCTTTTTGACTGGAAGTGTCAAGGTCAGAATTACATTTTGTTTAGTTATTTATTTTCATCCTTTACAGTGACAAGTACAAAAAACAACCCTCCAAATCAAAATGAATGCAATACTATTTATGTTCCAGAAAAATAAAATGGAAGATAGCAATTCTTTCTGCCAGAATTTCTCTGATTTGAAAAAATATATCCTAAATATGTGTTAATTTACAAGCTCTAGTGCAATTTTTGTTAATGCTTTGTATTGTGTGTTACTGCTAAAATATTTTAAAATCTATTCTGAGTGGCTCATAAATTATAACCCATGTAAATTTACCATGATTATTGCTGGTCCACTTCCTGGAAATCCTCTAGAATTTTTGTTTTGGAAAGACTTCAAGAGGGGAAGTATATCACCATCTGCTTGCCCCATTCATATCCCTAGCATCTTAAATTGGCCACTAGTGTACATGCACAGCAGTCCAAACAGACCTTTAGCTTGACTTGTTACAGATGTTCTTATGTTCTCAGCGTTTAAGATAATTGCTTTAGAGAAGAGAGTATATGGCTTTCCTAATAAGTTTGTGTTTTGTTTCAAAAAAGCAGTGGCAGTGCCATTCTCTTTTTTAATCTGTTTTGCATTGCTTTGCACAATATTTTGCACTTCCAATGTAAACAGATTGCTCTTTGATGTCAGGACTAATTCCTTGCATGTTGATGGAGCAGAATATCAGAGATGAAATCAATCATACGGCTCTGAGACAAGAATCCATCTGTACCATCATGTTAATTTGAGAACATATTTGGAGCCTAGATAAAACATAACACTGCATGGAGCTAAGCATCAATCTGATCAGCAGAGACACAGCTAAATGCCATGGAAGTCCAAGGAAAATAAAATCAGTGAGCAAACTGAATAAAGTTGTCCAGCAGTATTTCTTTATAGCACTACAAATATGTGTGGTGCATGCATAAGCTCATATATTAGAAAAATAATAAACTGGGAAACATTTGCAGACATACCACGGTTGAGTTTCAGTGCAAGTATTAAAGGGCATTAGATTTTGGCACAGTTTCCTTGGATCTGACAACTCACCGACCTCAGCATAAAATAAGTCAAGCCTGAAAACTGCTCCTGGTGGCTACTGGAATAGGGTACTTTGTTGACAAGAACTGTTGGCATATGAACTTCAGTTAATTCTATAGGATAAGGGAGTAACTTAGTCATAGAAACAGATGAGTACATTGGGTGTAAAATACATGTAAAGCATTGTGACCTTGTCTCTGTGGAAAGCCTTTGAGATGGGCCGGTTGTGAGCACCAGCCCCAGAGACTTGTTGGGTGTTGAGGAAGGTAGAACAAAACTTTCTTTACGCAGTGCTCTACCTTTGAGGTCCAAAGCTACTGAAGAGTGAAAAGGGGCCTCAAGGCCCTGCTCCATGACCATGTACCCACAGCTGGGACCACTACTTTGTCTCTCTCCTGGCTCCTCCATTGCATTGTCTTTCCCATGCAACAGTCAAGTCATATAATTTGTCAAATTACTTACATCTGTGATAAAAGTAGTTTTGCCTCAAATCCATTTAGGTTCTGAATAGTCATTTTGGTCTTAAATCACAATACTTCATCAATTATATCCATAATCTCAGACAACACTTCAGGGAAAAGATTGTTACCACATAAATGCTCTGATATGGACATTATATGTCATGAGTGACCTAGAACATCCAACTTTTCATGTTAATAAAGCACTCATGAAGGTGTGTGACTCCTGTACACCACGGCTCACTCCTGTGCATCCCTGTGTGCACCCACCCTGCAACCAAACTGCAGGTGCCTGCCATCATCCCCATCAGTCTGCCAGCATGTGCAAAGTCACATCAACAGCATCCACTTTTACATACCTCTTGTTTCTCTGACAAAGCATGGATACCACTATCATGAGGCAGACCTGCCTCTATTCATATAACAGGGCATGAAATGGCCTTGGGCCACCCAGCCTTACATGTCTGAACATGCAGAAGAATGCCTTGTCAAGGACACAGCATAACATTCTGGCCATGTTATGGACACACAACTGGGCATATACTGGAAAGGACTGGTTACACAGGGAAGGATTGCATGGAAGGGGCCAGGCAGAAACAAACTGCCTGTAGTGCAGGCAGTTGTTAAACACCCAACAGTCCTTCCTAATCCTGAATGAGCCTTGCTAAGTCCTTCCAGAGACAGTTCTCATTGTCTAAAATACATGTGCACTAACCTATTAAGCTCAAATCTCCCCATTAATGTGGGGAATGTTGAGGATGAAAACACATTTCTACAACACTTGAATGGATGTGGCCTATCTACTCCATCAACAGCAGCACTGAGCACAGCGGGAGCACAATTTATGTTCCTTCTGCAAAGTCTTCTTATTTCCGTGCTGAAGAGAGGGCGGTTCAGACATCAGCTGGTGGATCAGTGAGAGCACTCCCTCAATCCCCTACTTAGATTAGGAACACCCTGGACAAGGCAGACAAGATGTGAGAAAAATCACAGCATGGTGAATCTTAACAGAAACTAACTTTTAATGAATTGTTCAAATCCATAAAAGTGATGTCCTCCATCTGTTTTAAAAAATGTGTAATATCCTTCATGTCACTTAACTTGTTCTGAACACTGTGTGGGAGAACACAGAAGAAATATTAAACTAAGCTGGGAGTATTTCATAACATTTTGTGGCATCTCCTCTCAGGAAACTGCACTGTCTACTGTAGTTCTTCACATACTTGCATTTTATGCTGCATTCCTAAAAAGCCACGACACTTGCCTTTGGGTCAAATTCATAATCACTCAACAGTAGCACACATTCATACAGCTACTAGCGGAAAAGACAAATGTTTTTCCACTAGTATTCTAGTGGAAGTAACCTACAGGAACCGGGAACTGGGGAAATAGGCATGGAAAGCTCTAAGTCAAATATGGAGTCAAATACAGACAGCTGAAAAAGACGGACCTATATATCTTCTATGAAGGATCATCAGTTCAGGAACACAAATATGTTAGCTGGTCATCATGATTCCTTGATTGCAATTAAGGAGAATCAGATCATTAAAATGTGTTTCACATTTCACAGCAGTTGTGTTCTGCTTTGGGCACTAGAGCTGAACTACTCCTTTTCCTCTTGCACCATATGCCTGAAGCTGAATTGCCTGGATCTTGTAGGTAGCTGAGAATATCACTTTGGGTACAGGTAAAACCCACTCTGCAATTTTTTGTGTGGCCTGCCTAAAGCCACGAGTGGGTAGAGCATTATTCATCCTCTGATATACAATCAGCTCAACTTTTCCAACATAAGAAATCATAACAATGGAAAATAAGTGACATCTTCTGATACGATCCAATCTACCTTCAATTCCTGAAGGTATTTTAATAAGGTATATGAAATAATTTGATTTCAGGAACCTGCATAATTTTATGAGTGTATTGAAGCCCGTAGTTGAAGGAGAACCACACAAATGTGAATATCACAGATTAGGTCACTCCTCTGCAGCGTGGGTGTAATATAGAAAATGGGCACATTGGCAGGTATTTGAAGAAGAAAGGGATTCCATTATTCTACTGTGTCATTTTTTCATTTTTCAGAAAGTCATAAGAAAATGCTTCCTTTTCTTTTCCTTAGATGTGGGATGACTCAACAAAACCTGGAACTCTGCTATCTTCAGCATTGTTTAAAGATGTGATACAGAAGAAACATGTCAGCATGAGGAAGACAATAGATCCAGAACATAAACCGAGCACAAAAGAACTGAAAAATAATTTTCTATGCCTCTTTCCAAAAGTAACCAAGGAAGAGTTTACAAGGTACCTATTATGGGGTGCCAGCATGTCAAAGTATTATACCTGAAGGGAGGGTAGAAAGAAGACAGAACCAGGTTCTTTCCAGTGGTACCCAATGACAGGATAAATTAATACACAGTACATTCCCCTGGAACATCAGGAAACACTTTTTTACTGTGAGGGTGACTGAGCACTGAACAGGTTGCCCAGAGAGCTTATGGAGTCCCCAGCCTTGCAGATTCTCAAAAGCTGTCTGGGCATGGTCCCGAACAACTGTCTGTAAGGGGCTCTACTTGAGCAGGGAATGTGGACCAGATGACTTCCAGAGGTTCCTTCCAAATTCAAGCATTCTATGATTCTGTGACAAACAAGAAGGTAACCTGTTTCTTAAACCTGTATTTGAAAATCTTGGCTTGGTGGAGCAAATCAGAAATAATTTCCCTGCAGTCAATGAACTACATGAGAAAAGAAAAAAAGATCAGAACCAAGCTGTACATTGTTGTTCCATTGTATTAGACTGGTAGCCAAGTTTAAAAAAAATGTAAAACAATTTCTTGAATAAATGATCAGTGCTATTTGAAAGATATTTGCATGTTTGAAAGTCTACAGATATCACTAGTGCATAAAATTGGTTTCTTCCTCTAGTATCAATGGCAGTGTTGAAAGATGTCTTCTGGGAGACTATTCACCCCACCAATAAAAATACAGAACCTTCTCTGGTGCTGTTTATCTCCTGTTATTCTTCTCAGGTGTTGTTTATCTCCTAAGCTATTTCATAACAAATGCACCTATTTCTATCCTAAGGAGCTGAATTCCAATGGAACTAGAAATGGCACACACCTGAGCTAACAGATCAACCTTTTCTGCACAGCAGCTGTGTAGTCACCACAGATTACTTCTGCACCACTCCAGGACTGATTGAGCAATGCAGCCCAGAGACCACTGACATCCCAAGAGGACAGGTGGGGTATTTAACCTGTGCACTGAGACAAGGATTAGTCCCAAATGCTGATTTCATTTTCTTGACTTTTAACTAGGCTTGTTTGACCTTCTGTGTCTAAAGAATTTGAATAAATGTCTTTTCTGCAGGAGCTATATACCCTCTCCACATCTGACAGCACAGTTTTACTGCAAATGTTTCCATCTCCTTTTAAAAGCAGGTCATTTGTCTAGTTGAATCAGATTTATATAAGACACAGCTTACCTGGGTAGAAAATGTGCATTACACTCTTTTATTAATGAGTTCTACACAATGGTACTCAACAATTCTTTCTGCTGTTCTCCCAGAGAACTGAAAACAGGCAATGGGTTTAAAGCAACTTTCTAATCAAGTTGCACCTCATTAATAGGGTTGGGTTTTTTTGCTTTTATAGTGAGACTGCTCAAAAGTACACTTTAATTAACTCCAGGTAATTTCTGCTTACTCTTAATTTGATTTAGAAAAAAGATCATGTGAGCTAATGCTCACAAATCAGGAAGTTTCTTTTCTCACAACTTTTTAAACAAATATACAAACAAACAAAATTTTTTTTTATTTTAAAAAAAACATGTCTTTCTAATAATATTTTCATTATGCAGGAATTTACATAAAATACAAATATTTATATGTACAATTGTTTACATATGTATATTTACATATGCATATATTAGCCAGGCACACTTTAGTAATGAAAATGTGACCCATGGACAGAAACAGCAACCTAGAAAATGTAAATACTAGCAAAAATTCTTATCATAAATCAGAAATATGTGATTAGATCATTTTTTTAAAAAAAAATCTCAGACTCTGAGTGAGAAACTAAGATAAGTTTTAGCTCTGTGAGTAAAAATTTTCCAGCCTTAATAATGAATATTTTAAATATAGAATACTTTTCTGCTAAAAAAAACCCTATGCAGGGGTTTAAGAAAGAAATGTAGCAGACTAATATGACAGAAATGGTTCGTATAATAAAGGAAGATAGGAAAGGAGGATCCTATAGTAAAGCAATAGGTCAAGCTGAGAACTGACCGTACCTGAAAAAATGTCAGTGGAAAGGAAATTACAGAAATCAGGGAAGTGATAGAATGCCAAATAAGTTAAGGTAGACATAGCACAGTCTGCCCAAGAGATTTGCACTGAATAAATAGCTTGTATGTAAACAACTAAAATCACAAAAATTAGTGGGACAACACAGCATTTGACCAGGCTCTGGCTTTGGGCAGGCTGCACTAGATTACACAAGGGTCCTCTCAACCTGAGCTGCTATTGATCTAGACAGGAATTCATGTTAATGATGGTGCCCCAAACCCACAGTATTTGTAGAAAGATGACTGATAAATAAAATTTTAGTTGTTTTTATTATATAGTCCCCTTCATCAACCTATTTGATGATTAGCAGGGTGAATTATGAAGAGATGGAACCCTGTATTCTCAAAAGTACGATTTGGATCATAGTAAGATTTGGATAACTAAAGGCCTACCACTGCTAAAAAGTATTGGTCCCTCAGCACCCCTGATGCCCACACTCTTCTTGTGTTTTCTCCTTCCAGCATCTCTGAGCTGTGCTGTCTCCTGCTCATTCCACAGCTCTGAAATTCAGCCCTTCCTCTACAGAGGAAATGGTAACAGAAGCAGCAATTCACAACGTTTGGGTGTGTTTACCTCATTTGTCTCCCTTCCTTTACTATGACTCTGCTGCAACGTAAGGTCAAAATTAGTTTCTTTGAATTGCAAAACTGGAATAAAACACAGATGAAACAATCATTCTAGCACAGAATTTTTCAAATAGTAGGTCTATAAATGTGTTAAGAGATGAAAAATTTACATTAGTCAGACCTTTATTTGCTGGTAGCTGCTGCGGAAGGCTCGTGATGAGTCTGTGTCACTGGTCACTTCTTTTCCTGACCTATACGAATTGAGATACCTCTATCTTGTCTGTAATGGAAGAAAAGTAGGTGGAATGAGAAGTTTCAGGTGTTTACACAAAGACACAAGAGCCTAAAAAGGCAGCTGAATTTCAAATCTGCCATATCTTATCAAACACTGTCTTGGAGCAAACTGGTTACTATTCATATACAAACAGCTGCTTGAAAAGCCTATCTTACAATCAGTGCAATATATCTTACCCCTCTTCCACTGAAGGAGAGAAGCTGGAAGGAAGAAAATACAGAGAGAGATAAAAAGCAATCTATTTTTTTGGGGGGGGGGGAACTTTTTATCCAAAAAACCCACTGAATTACTTGAATTAAAATGCATTCCCCTATTCTTCTATACTAAACATTAAACTGAGACATATGCCCAAAAGAGAAGCAAGGACAACAATGGTAGGGAAAGAAAAGACTTTTCACAAAAACCTGCAGATTATTAAATTACTAAATGCTTATATATAAATATATATATAAAATAGATTTTCTATTTGATCATGTTTGATCATGTTAATTATGAAGTTGGGATCAATCTTCTTTTCTGCCACTGAAAGAACTGAACAGGCTCATATGATATGGCTTCTCTAGGAATGCAGAGACATCCCCAATGAGGATCCCAGGAGCAGCTTTCTTATACAGCCAGTGCACAATCCAAGGGCACTACCACCTCTAAAGACCTTTACCATATTGAAATTGGTCCCAACCAGAATCAGATCAATACCCAGACTAGGCCAGAAAAATCAAGTGTTACCCTAAGGGACTGCGCACGAAGCTATCGGGGGTTTGGGTTCCTTCCCCACCCCATAAAGGAAGTCTGAATGACACTAGCCCTAAGCACATAATAAAAGCTCTTTCACCCCATCCAGTGTCAGGATAGTCCCATGAAAGGCATACTGCTACAGGCCTAGGCAGATAAGGGTCACTCCATCTTAGTGATGATTTTGGCATTTTTTGTAGAAACAAAGTTTCTACCAACTACCATTCAATATTTACCAGTTCCAAGGGCTGGATTCCTGCCTAATGAAGATTCTTGCAACCAGGGAGCCAGGATAACTTAGGGACCCCACCAATGCAGCCCCCAGGATGCTGAGGACCTGGGGAAAAAAATCAATCCCAGAAACCAGGAAGGTCTAGGCAGAATTTCACAAATAATTGTTTCCTTCAATCTCCAGCAAAACTAGTTGAAATACTCTCATTTGACTACATGATTTGGGGCAGTACTTCAGCTGAATCCATCTAAATAGTTTTCATCTGTACCTTCTAAAAAGACCCATAAATAATTGGTGTCACTGCTGTCCCTCAATGTCTAGGCAACCTGGATCTGTCTCTGGACAAGTCAAAGAACCAGACTCAGAAGGGTAGTGACTTTCATTAAAGCTGTATTTTCTAGTAAACAGATAAAAGATTTGCTTTTCATTGTTTCTAACAAGTGGAATAGGGAATAAATGTTCTTCCCCTGTAGGTACAGAAATTTGAAACAAGTCCAAACAGCTTCTCTATTGAATTTACACAAGCAGCAGCTCTAAGCTCATAAAAATATATCACTGTGAAGCCTACAAATATGGCTTCATTTTATTACTCTTACAACGATAATTTGGAGCAATAAATATTTTACACTGAACTTGTATTCTGTCTGCAACATGGGTCATCTAATTTCCTTGGACTTCACTCTGCATTTGGAACTCAGGTTTCATAACCCCGTTGGTCTGTGCCTGGAAATTCTGATGTGTTACTGGCACTTACATGCAACAAAGGCAAACACAGACCAGCCCACATTACACCAGTGGCATTTGATGAAAGCCTGGATCATGCTTTCTTTTTCTCTGTAAAATGTATCTTGCTCTGCAAGGCCAGTTGATTTCCAGGGAATCACTTGCAAACTTAGGCAGCGCTTTGAATCATAGTGCCACAGCTGAGCATTAAGGTTTAGAGGCCACCACAGAAAAAAAAAAAAAAATCAACAAATTCTTTCAAAGCAACAGGGGCCTTCAAGGAACACAGTCATGCTGGATATCATCTGGTAGGTGAAAGCATTCAACCTTGAACTCTGTGTCTAATAAAAGCTACAAAGCATCTGTGTGTCTGGGTATGTTCTTTTCATCTAAGGTAATCATACCACTACTGGAGCTATCACAAGCACCTTGAACGTTTTTTGGTGTTAAAAGCAATGACAGCTTTTTTTAGGCTTCCAGTCCATTTAGTGATATTACATTCTATTTGAAATAAGAAAAGGCCTTGCAGTCAAAAGGAAGTTTCTCTGTAGCTTGAACCAAGGGGACAGACTACCACACAGTGGGTCCCAGTCTTAGCCCTGAGCAGGTTAACACTTCACAATGTCTATAGGAAGGATGGCTCCAAAGTGTCGCATCACTTCCTACTGTTCCTGAAAACACATGGTATGATTCACCTCCTGCTGATTGTGTGAAAGAAAAGTGTGCCATTGCCTTACCTCTCTTTAATCCCTTTAAAGGCAGCAGACGTCCCAGACAGCTGCAGTGCTATCAGGCTCTGGCTAGGAGTGAGCTGTGTACAGCACACATTTTGATTCTCCATTCCCTGCCCATGTCACACACTAAAGGCTGAGTAAAGACTGGTCTTCAACAATATACTGCAGTACTAGAAGAAATATGTTTGCATTTATTACCTCATGCAGGTTTTCATTTGAGTTGCAGAGTATAAATTCAACCGAAAGTTGTTTCTTCACCTAAGCAAGAAAGCCAGAAGAGTACAGTTCCAACAGAACATGCAGATTAGTTCTGGCCTATTCCTATTAAGTTCTTACGGGCCACATAACTTTGGTAAAACAGGGATTTGCTTCTAAAGAAAGCAATAGATACACACACACAAATATCAAACCCAATAACAACCAACCAACCAAAAAAAAACAAACAAACCAATCAATCAAATAAAACCAAAAAACACATCTGGTGTATTATATTCCATCAAGTAGCAGGTACAGAAAAACAAAGGGGTAGAACAAATGCAGAACAGTTCTTTCAATCACAGCAATGCCCTCTAAAAAATGAGATGGAAACTGTCATTCTGAAGATCACAAATATCTACCATGAATATCTTTCTCTTAAAATAACCTGAGGCCAGTCATTCCCCATTTGGAGTAGCCTGAAGACTGAGCAATTGACTAACTTTTCTTATTGAGACCTTCTGGCTATTTCTTTACATTTGTACAAGGCTGCGAGTAGGAAAAAAACCCCACATTTCAGCTCTCAGGCTGAAGGTATAATAAACTCCAATAATACAAGAGGCTTTTTGACATTGAGAGATGCCTGAAATTGCAAGTCTGGAAGCATAATAATGCTTGAATGGGAAGGCAACCTGTTGTTTAAACTGCCTCCTTTCACCATCTTCAGCATTTTTTCTGGATTTGAAACTGCACAGCAGGGTTCAAATGCATGGATTGCTGTCACCTGGTCTGAGCTAAAGGGTCTGTGTGCTGCTAGCAATTTCCAATGGATGTCACAGCATTCGACTTTCCCCCTCTGATTTCAAGTGGCTGAATGCCACTGAAAACATGGATCCTAACCTTTTCTCACCAGCTCCCAGACACAAGGGAGTCTTCCCAGGGCAGCTTGCACAAAACCAACAGGAGACAATTCTCTTTGCTGGTGGTTTTCTCCTGCTCTAGCAAACTCAGCTGCCTAACAAATGAGCCCAGCAGCAGTAAGGTGAGGATGAGGAAAGTCATGTACCTGCCTTTTCAGCACCTGCAAGCTCTGCTGCCTTTGCAAGACTCTGCTAGACCTAGGATGTCACCCAGAACAGAAAGGTGGGAAATCCTGTGCAGCTGCAATGCCGCTGGACCCACACAGCTGTTTGGGAAGATGACATTGCAGAAATTATCATTTTGTACTTATCTCCTTCTCTTTATACAGCAATACCTTACTTGAAAGGGGTATCCTACATTCTCAAAGAAAGAGTCCTAATTGCTTGCAAAGCTATGACAAGTCTGACACAGAACTTAGATCTCATCCATTGTCAACTTACTAGTTATCTTTCTCTTCCTTTACTTTGTTAAAACCAGCATTCTTCAGATATGTAAAAGCCATCATTCAGGGTCCTGAATCACCAAGTGATAACTTGTTTCTTACTGCAAACAACACTACAGTTAGGGAAAGGAAAAGTCTTAAATGTTTATGCTGAACTACAGATTTTTGACAGGCCTCTTTCTTACAGCAGTATAAACCTCCATGCTCAATATTCAACTCCTGGAGCTTAAAGTACCAACCTGAGAATGTTTGACTAAAGAAAATGAATTAGAAGGCCATAGCACCATTGCATACTTCACAGAGATCATTTTAAATAAAACTCTAAACTGAGTTATGAGGCAAGGCTGTGAGGAATCTTCAGATTAATCCTTTATTTATTTCTCTGGAAAAGTTCAATACTATCACTTAATTATCATTTATCCTGTCTTTTCACTGTAAGGTTCTTCTCTGCATGCTTCACTTCCACCTCACTTTCATAAGTTCATCTATACTGCAAGCTCTCACTCATTCTCTGTGGTTAAATCATCCGTGAAAATATTTTTAGGAGATTAGGCTTTTTAGATTTTCCTGGCACCTCCTTCAGTATTGTACCTAGACTAGTCTGGTCCTTCTCACACAGCTCCTTTCCATCTGCTACATTTTAGTTCTTTTCCCTGCATTTTATTGCTTAATCTAAGGTGTGAACTCAATTTCAAAATATACTGGACCATAGAGAGGACATATGGTAGTGGTGGCTCCCAGCCTGGACCAGAATATTACATCTCCTCAATATTACTATTACTAAATTCACCATCACTTCCCCTGAGAAGTAGAGCTGGTTATCAACAGCACTGGACCTCTGACAAGCAAACTCAGCCATCAAAATGTTTACAGATTAGCCTTTTGCACTTTTGTTCAAATCCTCTACCTATTCAGAATTAGTCTCATTCCCAGAGTTTGTTTCCCTATTGCAGCCACGCTTTCTACTGCCAGCAACCAACCTGCTTTTTCCACCTCATGGACAGCTCTCCCCTCCCCTCCTCCTTCTCTTCTCATGTACTGCACCTGTGCAAAGGCTGGCTTATAACCTTACACTCCCAACCACAAACCTCTTTCTATACTTCCCTACCCTTTTCACTTCTTTTGCTTTTCTAGTCAAAATGGTGCCTTACTCATGTCTTAACTCTCTTGGCCTAATTTAGACACATATTCTGTAAATTTTAGACCTGAAGTAACACACCTTTTATTTCCTGAATTTAAAATGACATTATAATATATACGTATTTAATTCTATCTTAAAATTCTACACCTGAATTCCATTAGCTGACTGGAAAACACCACTAATTCCTCCCTGATTTCCCTAGAGTATTTCCTGGTGACAAAATAGAAACCTATGAGTCTGAATTCTTAAGTCATATCTGCATTACTTCAACCTGACAAATGTAAATTTTGTTGTGTAACAGGCAGCTCCAAAATAGACCGTACACAGAAAGCTCTAAGCATTTCTTCAATTAAGAAATGTTCATGTCTTTGCTCTTTCAGCTACTTTCCACCTCTGCATCTCCAAAACACCTACTGTGAGAAGCGCAGTGGTTGAAACAAAGTTTTCATATCTCTGTGATGCTTATGACAGCGTGAACCCAACGCTCTCCAGGCTGTACTGGGAGCTGCTTCAGCCAGCTCCAGAGCTGAGCCAGCAGCAAAGCCACCTCCAGCGCTGGGTGAGAGGCTCTGGGGTCTGTCCTGGGAGCCACAGTGCTTCCAGTGAGTCATCACCTCCTTCCCTGCTGTGCAGACATCCCACCTCTGTGTCCTCCTGTCTCCAACATGGCTCCTCATGGGCCCTGTCCCCAGCTCAATCCCCAAATTATCCAATCTTGGCTCTGAATCATTTGCCATTTCCTCCAGCAGTTTTTTCCTCTAAGCAGGCTCCCATTTTATTTATTCTTTGGGCAGAACACTCTTCCTTTTGCCTGCATGGCACATGTCAGTCATTCAGGATATGCTGGAAGTTTGGTAACCCCATTTTTCCCATCTTCATTTTTGGATTTATGAGGGAAGCATAAATAAGTATTGGCAATGTTGCATTGATAATTTTCATTTTCTTTCTCATTCTTTTGGCTTTAAGAAGCCTCACTTCCTTTTTCTAAATTAATCATGACTCAATTAACAAAATAAAAATATGACACCGTTGACTCAGTGTCACTCTCTCTTACCACTTTACCCACAGTTGAAGAGACACTACCACTATCATGTCAAGTAAATCTGCTTTGAGGAAATTACAAGTTTGCTCGATAAAGAGAAGTATGAAGGCAGAATAGTCTCATAAGGCATGGGATTTAGTAGCTTGGAACACTTGAATTTAAAAGGAAGGATTACATGACAATGAAAGGTGCTTGAAACAGCTTAAGAACTGCCAACCAGTAGATTTTGAAACCTTACTGGAAATTGGAATTCATTATCAAAGCACTGTGAAAATGCTTCCATTGTCAATATTAAGCATCAGTATTGTACTCAGTGATGAGAACTTGTGAACAGTGAAGAAAAGTAATTAAATCTAAACTTTCCTGAGCCTTTTTGTGAGACACTTTGTTTATCTTATTAAAAAGAGAAAAAGAATACTGAGAAATGACCTAATTAGAATAAGAAAGTATGTTTTGGGCAAAACATATCTTTAATCTACCTGAGAATGTGATAATATAAAGCAGTGGCTTGAAGTTACACTTAGATACCTTCAGATAAAAAGGTACACAGATGCACTCTGTTATTATTCTGACACCAAAGATAGTTCCTGATTGGAACAATAAAGAAATGATGATTTTTTTTCATCTTTTGAGTCTTTCATATCAAGACTGGGTATTAAATATGAAATGAGTAATATGATATCTGATCTGTAGATCACTTGGAAGAAACAGTGATTCCCCTATGACTGAACTATGTGGGTCTATAGCAGCTGAACAACATTTAAGCTTTTTGGTTTTAACCTGCTTCCAAGACAATCAAAACCCCAGTCATGACATAAATATCACGGTTAAACAGCAGGGCTAATCACAAATAAATGTATTTCTCTACTAGACTCCCAGATTTCTAATAAACCATACAGAAAGGTACAAAAATACAAAGTAAAAAGACAGTATAATTGTTTTGGGTTTTTTAGTAAACATACCTGTGAAATGTTCTGTTTCTATCTTAAATAATTGAAAGTATAGTATTTGTACATATCTATTGGTGCTAAAGAAATTACACCGCAATAATATAGTACTCTTAAATACAGAAAACATCTTAAATGTTAAATATGCAAAACCATAAAATAAAATACATTTATAGTTATACCATCCTATTTTTCCTTAAGTACTTACATTTGTTTCTTAAAAACCTTTGACAAAATTCTACTTGAAGATACTCCATTTAAAACATAATTGAGAACTCTTCATTCTTCTGATGTTCTATAACATATTTATTTTACTAATTATTTTAGCCGTACAAAAGTATGCTTATTCAAGGCTGGAGGTAAATGGTTGTAAACAAGTTGTAAACAAATTTGTTGTAAACAAAATAACTCCACAAACACAACTACTTCCTCTAATCCATTTGAAATTGCTGGTGATACTTTAATAAACACATTACCTTCATTCTGCTTCCCTCAACAGAAGCCATGGTTAGAAAATAGAGTTCCATAATTGGTAGCTTTGCCTCTTATTATATTATTAGTGCAGGCCAAGGCTGAAGGTAAAGGATTTAAGAAAATACACAACATGAATATTTGTGCATAACACTAGTGCACTAAGTTGGTATTTGGTGCTGTGAGTGTGACCCAACATTCCCACAGACTGGCAATCAAGGAGTAAAAGAGGTGTGAGCAGGTCACAGCCCGTGGTTAAAGAAGATATACCCCTGCTGAGAGGGTCGAGGAAGGTGTAACCACCTGATGAACAACGCCGGTCAATAGATGAGGAGACTGAGGTACTAAACACCATTTTTTGCCTCAGTCTTCAATGGCAACCACTCTTCCCACACTTCTGTCATTGATGGACAGCAGGATGGGGACTGGGAGAACAACGTAAGTACAGATCACACTGTAAGTACAGATCACATTTGTGACCACTTGAAGAACCTGAGCATACACAACTTTGGGGTACCTGATGAGACATATCCCAGAGTCCCAACAGAATTGTCTGAAGTACATCACTTTAGGCAAAAAAACTAACAGACTTTCTTAGGGAACACCCTACCTCTGTCAGATCTGCTACACTACAAGGAATTGATCAAAATCATCTGAGAATTTAAATTATTTTAAATTTATTTGGGCCTGCATTTTGTTCACAGTAAATTTCAAGAGTTTGGCTGTTGAAATAATGGATGCAATATGTTAATGCCAGTTTAAATCCATTTTGTCTTAAAAAAACACATAGTTCAGTTCACGGTAAATAACGACCTATTTCAATAAATTAACCCCAGGATTTAAATCCCCAGAAGGTCCTTTCCCTACTGCTCCTTAGGAGCAGTATTTCAGTCATTCTAGACATCCATCCTACTTCAAATTCATCTGGCTGAACATAAAGCGTTTCAGGAGGAAAAAAAAAAAGAAAAAAAAAATCAGAGCCACCTTGTAAAGTTCCAAGAAAGCAAACAAGAAATAGAAGAAGTAAATACAAGTACTATAAGTGTGTTATTCACGCAGTCTCGCATTGGTGGTATTTTTATCAGTACAGGAAGGAGGCAATCGAAGGACTCGGACTCCTTGATCCTTGTTGCGTCCCTTCTGGACTCCTTGATCCCTGTACGTCCCTTCCAACTCAAGATATTATACGATTCTGTGGAGGCGGGCGCAAGTGCGTTTGCTGCGGACAGCCATCCGTTTCCCCAGATGAGCAGCACAATTTGCGCGAACTCCCGCGCCCGCACACCCTCCCGTGCCGGCGGGCACACGGCCGGGCGGAGGAGCGGCCTGCCACAGCCCGCGGGCCGGGCGGGGCCTGTGGGTGACGCGGGGCGGGCGGGGCCCTACAAACGAGCCGGCGCCAGGCTCGGGCTGCGGCGCTGCCGGCCGGGCGAGGCGGGCGACAGCGGGCGCTCGCAGCCCCCGCACGACGCTGCCGAGAGCGCTGCCCCGGACGCCGCCGCCACCGCGGGCGCCCATGGAAGAGCGGGGCCAGCGCTGTCCCCCGGCTCCGCGCCCCGGCGGTGAGTGACGCGGGCGCCGCGGAGGGGAGCGGCGCGCCGGGTGCTGCCCTCGGCAGCGTGGGAAGTTAGGGGTGGACGAGGGTGCCCGCGATCGCGGAAGGCTCTGCCGCCCCCGGGGTGCGCTGGCACTGCCGCCGCCGCCCGCCCGGCACCTGCTGTCGGCAGGTGGGAGCCCCGCGGCCGCGGCGGGCGAGCGCCGCTCTGGGGCTGGGGAGCGCCCGCCCGGCCCCGCGGTACCTGCGAGCTGTCCCCAGTCTCGGCAGGGACGAGCGGCGCTGCCTCAGCCCTCCGGAATTACCGAGTTAGGCTCTGGGAGGCAGCGCTGTCGCGGGGGATAGGAGAGAAACGGGGTGGGGGAAGCAAAGTGTTCGGCAGCACCTGGCCAGGTGCGGCTTCTGGGGACTTTCTTCATCTTCTTTTTCTTGTGGCAAAATGATAAGCACAAGTAAGGGCAGAGTGGCAGGGCTCTGGAAGCGGGGCGCCTGCCTGACGGGAGAACACTTGCAAAAGCTCTGCTGAGCATCTTCGATCCGCTCCCTCACATAATGCTGAAGCCGGCGGGATGCAGCGTGCTGAACTGGAACCTGGCGAGCTGCACAGGGCCGGGGGCACAGTGGTCTTTGGGGGTTGGCAGGAGGGCACAAAGCCTTAATTCAAGCTCATTTCTGGTTTGAAGGACTGGCACCCTAGAGTAGTACAGCAAAGGCTTGGTTACTGCAGTTCTCGGTGTGCTTTCCAAGGATTAAGGTGTGTGCAGTTCAAATCTTTTGGGGGTAAAAGAATGCAGAGAGGGAGGGGTGGTAGCCTTCAGATGGAACAGTTTGGGTTTGGTCTCATCTTCCAGCCAGACATTCAAAAGATCGGGAGGGGGCATGCAGCTGAGTACAGGCAGTTCAATCACCTCAGCTGACTGGGAATTAAAGTACATTATTCTCCTTCCTTTTTCTGTTAGTGCAGTGGGTTAAGGGCTTTCCCAGTTTCAAGACTGTTCCTCTTTGAATTTTGGTGTGGGGAAAAAAAAAAAAACAAACCTGTGAAGTTCTAGGGATACCATGCCTGAATGGCATGGGGATAGAATGTCTGCAGGGAGCATCTTTCTGGCATGAGAGATCCATGCAGTGCCCACTCCCACTGAGAGAGAGTCTCTGCAGTATGTATGGCAAATGGGACACAGTAGAACAGGGTCAGTTTGGTGAATGCCTACATATTCTCTGGCTATCAAACTAAATTTGTAAGTACAAATATAATAACTGATGCAATTTACGTCTGCCAGCATTTCTTACTCTATAATAAGTGCATTTCCAACATTGCTCAGAAACGAGCACCTCTCAGTAAGTGCACAGTCACTGACATCAACTTTAGTTATCTCATGCACATCCACCCTTTCAGTACCCACCCTGGTTTTGTTCTCCTTTTTCAAAAATGCATAGAGTTTTGATACTACAAAGCCAAAAGATACCTCTAATAGGTCAGCAGGAAGGTTATGCATCTGAAGCAAGGCCAGCTATTGCAGTGGAGAGACCCTAATTTGACAGAGCAAATTCCAGCCTCAGGATTGCCAGGTTCCTGCCTGTGTCCCTCCCTCTGGTTTTTCTGAACTAGCCATATGCTTACACAGGCATTATAGAAAAATAGAATGGGTGGAAAACACTTTCCAATACCTGCATATATTAATAGATACATACAATCCTTCTGCTTTTCGTTAGAGGAAATCAAAAGTGTTTTTATTAGTCTCACTAACATGAGATCTCTCCCTTCCCCATCTAGAAATTCCACTCATAATGCATAAGGTATCAGAGCCCAAAAATATGTCAAAGCTGATAGATTTCCATGAAAACTTTTGATAATGAGAAAAACAAAACTAATATGCTAAGGCAGACCAAGATGGGAGATCCTGCTGGTCATCTCATTTGTCACTCCAGAACCTGAGGGTTCCTTCCAGGTCACTGTGTAGTGCTTTGCTTGGTAAATGGATTGGTTTAGCTAAGTCTAATACAGTGATGACCTCACCAGTATTCACCCTGCTCATGTTATTCTGAAGGCAGGAGAGTGTAAGGCACAGAAGTCTACTTGGAATATGAACTAAATGACTATTTTGAGGTGTGGATGGGGTTTTTTATGTTTTTATTTTTGTTTTAAATATCAGTATTTGAAATAGGGCCACAGCCCTGTATAAGTGGTAAGAAATTGCTTGGCAGTGGAAATGAGAATGGGATTGCTTAGTCTCCTGTGTTCCCTATTTTAATACATCCAGCTAAGGTGAAAGGGGGCAAGACAGGACAGAGCTGTCTTTTCACACACACTGTTTTCTTGGGGACAGCTTTGATGAATTAGGAAGCAACTCTATTAACTGTGCAATAGATTTCTTCTTCCTAATTAGGATGTGACCCATTTTGCTTGGAAAGTGGGGTGGGGACTAATTTCTGGATTTTGAATTGAGCATTTGGGTTTATGGGGGGGATAGAGAAGGCAGTGGTACAGTGTACCCTCTTTTGGAAAAAAAAAAATTGAATCCTGACAGGTATTAAAAAAAATTGTTCAAAGGTGTTAAGGGGATTCCATATTACTATTCAGTACAAAAAAAATTGTGCATCCTGAGCTTTTCAAGTTATTTTTATTCTGGCGTAATGTCCCATTTTATTTTTACCTGCATGAGGTTCTCTGAAATCTAGGGTATTTTCTCTTCTAACAGTTTTTATGATCTCTTGGCATGAAAGACTGGAATGGTCCCTTCTGACCTTAAGAAAAAGTGCATGTTATATATAACCACAGTCTATTGTAAATTTGCTACCTTAATGCTCACACTGGAGCTGAACTCCTTTAGAAGTCATGAACTGGTGGCCTACCTAATTTGCATAAACTGTATTTATCACAGCAGGTGCAGAAATACAGCAGATTTCAGCCAAAAAATACTTTCTACGAAGTCAACATTTCTCAGCTTGTTAAGTTCCCCTTCCCAAAATTTAAAGACCTTTTAAAGTGTATTTCTGAAGTCATAGTGCTGATAGACAATATTTCATCTTAACAGCGCTGAAATTATTATTAGATTTTTTAACATCTGACCATAAAAGTTAAAGCCATGGTTTCATCTCTGCTAGTTTGCAGCAGTTTTAATATAATTTTGGAAATGTACATATCATCTAGGCACTGTAAGACAGGTTCATACAGTTTCAAATCCCTTCTTAATGTGCCAATGACTTTTTTGATATATCATAAGGTGATCAATAGTTTATGGTTCTAGAGACCTTAAGTAGTATGCAGTTCTATTTCATTTATTACTCTTGTCTCTGTCGCACTCACTAATGTAGGAAAGTATTTGTAGTTAATTCCTGGAAAATAGAATTCAAGCATTTCATTGGCAAGTGTTTTTTAAAAACTTTTAATAAAATTGGATTAAAAAACACAAGTGTATGCGGTGAGAAGTGTGGGAAGATTTTATTCATGGAGGGGGCATTGGAATACAGTTTAATACATAAAAAAATAACTAAATTCAGAGTACATTTTCAAGAAAAAACTTGTTTTATAAATTGAATTAAACTAAAGAAAAATGCTCTTTCCTTTCCTGCTCTTGGCTGAGCTTTGAGTGATACCTGTACTGGGAAGTTTTATGTTATCAGGATACAAAGTGGCACTTGAGCTAATATCAACAACTAAGGAATATATCTTACGGTGGACAGAGCCTATCCTTAGAGGATAGGAATATATTGTTCATATCAATGAGCTCTTGAAGGATTTCAAGTACACTGCGATTGTTCTAGTTCAGTATTTTAATGCATATCACTGAATACAAATGTTCAGAACGCTGAGTCTTTATCAGTTTAGGAAGTTGGTTATCTCAGGGGAATTTTTTTTATCAAGAGAAGAAGCCAGCGTAGCAGATGTATGGGTTCTACTGCACAGCTAGGTTTAACCAGCAATGTTAGTCTTATATTTTGCAGTACTGAGTGCCCAAATATGTGCAAGGGAAAATACAGTCCAAAAACTGTTCTATCACATCAGCAAAACTAAGTATTCTTTATAAGAACAGCACGTCTCGCTCAGATTTTCAGCTCTAATCTCCCTCTACAGACAAACTTCAGCTAGTGAAGTATAGTTCTCATTCAGTCCAAATTGTTTTTAAACATGGCTGGGCACAGATCTCTCCAGTGAAGGGAACAGTTCTGCAAGGAAATAAAGTGAGGCTATCTGAAACTTAACCTGATTGTCCACAGCCCCTAAAGAACCAGGAAAACACAACTTCTCTTTAATGAAGATGAAGTCACTGGCATGCTTATGGAAAGGATGTAATGTTACCTCTCCTCTTATGGTCCTGGTGGTAACTGGGTCCCATTAGCTCTGCTGAACCTCTCAGTATGTTGCTCTGGGCTTTTTTTGTGAGGTATGTCCCTGTCAAATCTGCCAGCAGGCTCTGCCTGATGCTTACTGGCTGCCCTACAGACACGCCTTAGGTTTTTTCCTACCGACTTGGGCAGCTAACTCAGTTCTTTTGAAAGTTCAGAGCTAAATCTAACCTCATCCAATTCCCAGCAAAAATGAAGTTATCAGTCCAGGAAGAAATTACCTTATTTTGTTAAAGCATATTAAACTAAACAGTGTATATAATCTAGGTAGTTTAGGCAATGTGACTGATGACACACATACAGAAGCATTAAAATACCTTTGTAAAATAGTAAGAAATAGTCAGAAATTACAAAATAGTGACACGTTTCAAAGTCAATGACATATGACAGCCTCTAGCCCTCATTCTTCATTTACTGATTAAATTTTCTCTATATTTTCAAGTTACTATTACTATTGAAGAGGTTTTAATCATAAAGTCCACATTGAATCTTGTAAAATAAACAGGTTGGCACATTTCACTAATTAATTGGAGCAAGCTGAAGAAAAGATTAAGCAAAAGCAATCAGACTTTTTGAAAACTTAGTATAATCTTCAAAGCACCATTTAACATAAACTGTATTTCTTTTACAACTTGCTCATTTACTTGTAGCAAATACAATAGTAATGACTATCAGTTAAATTTTTTGAACTAATCTGGAATACAAAGTCATCAAGTGAAGTCATGTATGCTCTGCCTGACTCGTGAATGCAGTGAAGGGAGTTCTTAAAGCAGAAAAGTAACTTGGCAAAGTGGCTGCTTTAAACTACTCAGTGCATGCTTATTATTGTTGAAAGATCCACAAATCATACATCTATGAAATATATGTTTGCATCATTTTATATAAACCACTGTAATTCTAGATACCAAACTACAGATCCATACTAAAGCATTATAGAGGATGTAAGAGATGATAGGTGAATGACAACCAATTTATCTGTTGCTTTATTCCTGAAAACCACTCTTCTCACACATCATTTATTTTATGCTGAATTTAGAGGTACCATTGTGTCCATTGTGTTACATTAGTCTAGCAAAACAAAATAATTGATCCAGCTATCAGGCCCATACAGTTTGGGAGAAACAAAATAGAATGGAAAGAAAGGGCAGACAAAGCTTTATTGCTTGCAAACAAAACAACAATAGCATATAGGTACTCTGAATGACATAATTACTGATATGGTTCTGTGGAAGTCCATGAAATAAATGCTACCAGTGCAGTAGCAGTGTTCTGCAGTGGAAGATGTGTGCCTGAATAAATAGCCGAGGAGGAACACTGAAATTCTGTATGTCTGAAACAAGGTATTACTATGTTATTATAAGATTTCATGTTGAAACAGTTGCTTTATTGTATTTAGAAAAAACCTGTGTCCCACAAAAGTCTGTAAGAATGGGAAGACATTGAGGCAGAGCTCCACTGAGGCTCAAAAACCTGCCTGAGATGAGGCCCCTGAAACCATACCTGTAATATCCCACAGGTCTGATTTCAAAGATGCTGCTAAAACAAGAGTACAGCTAGAGTGAAGAGACACCTTGCTATGTCTTTTTCTCAGAAGTTCTTATGCTATATTCATCCACGGGAACGCTTAAATTAAAAAAACATGGCAACTGACTGGTATGCAAACTAGGAGCTACAAATTAAAAATCCCCATCATTTACAAAATTGCATTAATTTTCTATTTCAAAGAAAGAAAAACCCTAAAAAAAAACCCAAAAAAGCAGAAAAAAGAAAATCAACACCCCCTCTGCCCCCCAGTCCAGTGATATGTCGTCACTATGAGACAAGCAGCTAAAATTTAATCTTTGTAGAGACAGTCTGCTACGGAACTTGGCTGTTAGCATAGTATTTCAATCTGACTATTAAGAAATGTGTTCCTTCCAGTAGGCTTTAAATTCATTTCTTTCCACACAGTTCAACCTGTTCCTTGTTGGAATCCTATTATGCTTTTCCAGTAAGGTGTTAAGACAACAACTCTGGCTAACTATTTATGGAGCCAGTGACTTAAAATATACTGTGAAGTAAGTGGCTATTCCTTTAATCTGTGACCTTAAAATTCAACAGAGTTGATGTTTTGTTGTTCTTATGTACTGAGCTGCCCATCAGTCACTAATCCAATCTAGCTGGTGCTGTAGCCTGTGCTCCCATTGCAGCTGAATATTGTGGCAGCATAGCTCAGTGAATTTACCTATATCGAATTTTCTGTCATCCCCCATCAACATCCGCAGTATGGAGCTATTAAGACTATTTCTTGTTAAAAGTGATATAGTTGAAGCTGAGAACGATTGCCAGGAATGGTGAGGACAGGGAAAGACAGAAGACTAATGACGACAGACAGAATGGAACTCTTTCAGACAGAGAAAACTCAACAGTGGCCAAAAGGGAAAAAAACCAAATTCCTCTGCAAACTTGCCTCAGATCAGACATCACAGAATAGCCTGAGACAAGGTATGCCCACAAGCTCAAAGCCTGTGGGCATACAGGGAGGCACTCTCTTAACTTCACATCTATCATGACACTTTGCTTCTCTTTCTTTCCAGTCTCTATTTCTGCTTCCTAACAATATTGCTGCCTTGTAGGCCGTTAAAAATGGAAAAAAGGGAAGGCACCGAAGTGATAATCAGTAAAAAACATCAGGAAGCAGACCTGTTCCATTCAGGATGGAGTCATGACCTCCGTAAATGCAAAGCTATCAAACAGAACTTTAGATTACTTAGAAACACATCATTAGTCCTTGTTGCACTGGGACTTAGGTTATTGTGGAAAAGTCATTAGTTTCTTTTCAGATTCTCTGGAGAATTTCGAAAACCTAGCCCTTGCATTTCCTGAGGTTGTTCGCATGTAATTTCATATTTCAGCCCTTGTTAGCTGGCACATTATGTGCTGTTCCAGGCTTAAATTCATAATTACAGTAGCCTACTGAGGCAAAGCAGTCAGGTACTCAGCTGTCATGGCTTCCACTTCTAAATGGAGTTAGAAAATACTAAAATCCACACCAGCCCTTCACTGAGGGTATAAAATACTTGAAAGACATTGTAATTCAGGGAGCTTGTGTACACAGCCCGCTCATACTGCAACAATCTAAGAGCTTTACTATGTGTGAAACCCTTACAATTTCACTTCAAACATTGCATTAAAAATACCCTGACCTTTAAAGGGTGTTCAGTGGTGGTATTTAGTAGTCTTTTGATAAAGCCTAAAGTTAGTTCTTTACAACGCAGCAGCTTGCTGCCTAGCTCTTGAAATGACCTTCTGAAGTGTCCATTGTGTATTTTCTTCCCTGGGTATGGTGCTGGGAACCACAGGTCTTTTAGTGTTTTGTTGATTCAGTCATATAATAGTCTATGGTTTCATTATCTTACCTCTTTGCAGGGCCAGTGTGCAAGCAACCTATTTTATCCTTAGAAACAGTAAGCACAAAGCAAAAGTTAAATTCACTTTAAAACGACACAAAATTCAACTTTTCCTTGGTGTGCTATTTACCTAGAGCTCTTCCTAGTTCCTTCTTAGGAGAATGTTGCCTTCTCATGTTGGACAGCTCTATCTATATTGCATGAGACTTCTTCCCAGGAGACTTGACTTCTTAGGCTGCTGTTACATGGTTCTTTGGGAGGTTATATTTCCCAGACATCCTACAAGACCCTCAACTTTTAGGCATGCTCTTTTGGTCTCCTCCACACCTTTTCTTTTTTATGTTTTGTATCTAAGACAAACCTATTCTTGTAGACTAAAAAAACCAATTCTCTTGTGATTGTGGTTCAACTCCAAGGAAATCAGATTTTTTTTAAAAAATAACTAATAATACTCTGCATGCAAATAAAGCATTAATAACATTCATGTCTCCTGATGACTAAAATAACTTTCTTATGGCATTGTTGCATATACCTGTCTTTTAAAACATTTAATTACACTAAATTATCTGTGAGCCAGGAGATGGGAAAGCTAAAGTTTGTTCAGTTTTGAAAAGAAAACAATATTTGCAGTGTGGCTGAATATAAGATAATGCTTTTTCTTTTCCCTCTTTCAGCACAGTTTTTGCTTGAGAAATACACATTCCCTCAGCAAAACAAAAGCCACTTTTGAGGGTTGCTCTTGGTGGAAATCGCTCTATGCCCTATTACCTGCTTGAGTGAAACCAGACTAAGAACTTCTGTCATGGCAGCTTTTCTGCTGGGAGCTGTGTTGCTTATTGTTCAACCTCAGATAGTGCCTTCCAGACCAGCTATAAATTCAAATGCTGAGACTTCTTCTCAGTCTGTTCAGAGAGAGCTTTTAAAGAAAACATCTCAGAAAAATGACTTCAAGGAAAACATTCATTCTAATGGATCATGTCAGCAGCTGCCACAGACTATTATTATTGGAGTGAGAAAAGGTGGAACAAGAGCTTTGTTAGAGATGTTGAGTCTCCATCCAGATATTGCAGCAGCAGAAAGTGAAGTTCACTTCTTTGACTGGGAAGATCATTACAGGAATGGATTGCAGTGGTATATTAATCAAATGCCATTCTCGTATCCCCATCAGATCACCGTGGAAAAAACTCCAGCATATTTCACATCACCTAAAGTGCCTGAAAGAGTTTATAACATGAACCAATCAATGAGACTGCTCCTTATTTTAAGAGACCCAAGCGAGAGAGTACTATCAGATTACACCCAAGTGTTCTACAACCACATGCAGAAGCACAAGCCGTACCCATCCATTGAACAATTCCTGATTAAAGATGGTGAACTCAATGTGGACTACAAGGCAATAAACAGAAGCCTATACTACATTCACATGCAAAACTGGCTGAAGTATTTTCCTCTTGATCATATCCACATTGTAGATGGGGACAAACTAATCAAAGATCCCTTTCCAGAAATAGAAAAGGTGGAGAGATTTCTGAAGTTATCACCACAGATAAATGCTTCAAACTTTTATTTCAACAAGACTAAGGGATTCTACTGCCTGAGGGACAGTGGTCGAGAGCGCTGTTTACATGAGTCCAAAGGACGAGCGCACCCACAAGTGGACACCCGGTTACTCGAGAAACTGCAGGAATATTTCCATGAACCCAACAAGAAGTTCTTTGAGCTTGTGGGCAGAACATTTGACTGGCACACATTTGTGGCAAGTTAGTGGTAAGCTTCAGGACCTGTGTTCCAGTGTACAGTTAGAAGATTTTAAAAGGGCATTTAAGCTATTATTTATTTGTAAAATCCATAAATACTTCTGTACAGTATTAGATTCACAATTGCCATATATACTAGTTATATTTTTCTACTTGTTAAATTTGAAAGCATTTTGTATTGTTTTTCATGGTTGTTAACATTGTGTATGATGTGTCTATATGAAGAAACTAAATTATTTCATTGCAGAAGGTGCTCTCTTGAGAATGTGTTGTCTTTTTAATAAATAAGAAATTCATTTCAACAGAACATTTCTGATTTGAATACTTTGGCCTTCCTAGACTATTTTCTCTAATTGCTAATGAATATGCTAAACTTTACCTTTCCATTTTTCTTAGTTTAAAGTGTGGGTTAATAATTTCTTTTCCATTTGAAAATGTTATTGTAGTTAACAAATTGTTCAATCCTGCTTTATGAAATTATTTCCTGTCAAAGTGGTGGTACTTACACATGTTGGGAAATGCACACCCAAAGGACAATGGAAGTCTGTGTAATTTGATATATTAACTGCTGTACTTAACCTTCATATTCACTGTTATAACAAGTGCTCCTCAATTCTTTGGCAGCACAGTGCAGGTTTCATGGCAGCTTTTTTAAAAATTCTGCGGGGACCAACTCATAAAATACAGTTAGATGTAGAAATATTGTCAACCTGAAAACTTCTTACAGTCTCTGAATGTATGCATACTTCATAAAGAGGTATGGTTGAGAGAATTTAAGCAATATAGAGACTTTTTCAAGGCTGCTTTTGACTGTTCCTACATTTCATAGCACATTTATGCTTTACAATCACTGAAAATAAACACACCAGAAAAATTAGTTGGTCTACATTCCAGTAAGCAGCAACTTTATTCATATAAATATTACCACATTTGTACCCTACTTACGGCTCTTTTCTATGAGTTTTCAGTTACTTCATGCAACTGAAAATTGCCTATGGACTACTATTTGTTTATTCTCCTTCCAAGAACCATGATGCCCGGTCTTTATTAGATGTGTGTTGTGGGATTAACCCAATTTCCAGGAACTCTCCTTATATTCCATCTGCTAAAAATGGAAGTTAGATGTTAGTACATTGGCAAAAACTGCAGTTGTCCTTATCTACTGTGGTTCCAATGTCTTGTTAACCATCAGTTTCTGGAGTTAATCCAATTTCCAAACAAGGTTTCTTATAATACTTTCAATCCAAGCTCTACTGATTTTTATTTCATGATCTTGAGTTGAGTTGTTGAATGTGCAATGGCAACACCCAGTAAATTTGAACTTGTAGCTGAATGCTACAATCCTTAATAAAATTTAAATGTAGATCCATTCATTTTTTTTCTGGTGAGCTAGTGCAAACTTGGGCACTATGACAAGGTATCGTCTGGATGCAAATATCCCATATTATGCCTCTTGCATGAAAATTTGCAGATGCTCTCCCTCTCTCTCCTGCTCCTTGTGCACCTGCCCAAGCTGTATTCAACCTCAGAGAGGTTGGTGGTGTTTTTTTAAAGCCTACAATGAAATGGTATTCTACTCAATAAAATATTTTCTGAATTGCATTTTTCCTTTCCTTTTCTTTCCTTCACTTTCTAGTTTGGAAGACCAGAATTTAGGAGTCAACTCCAGTTTAGAATTCAGCTAAATGTTACTTAAGAACTTAGCTGCAGCCTGTTACTATTGATATGAAAGCAGTTGTTTGCTGCTGGGCTGTGCCTGAATGGTCCACAGCTGACCCAGAATATACAACAAGGAGGGAAAGTTTCTGGTGGCAATAATGTCCAGTCTTACATGAGGTAGATGCTGAAAATAACAGAATCATAGTACCATCATGTTTCTATAAAAAGTTTTAGAAAAGAGAAATTCAGGGGATTTTATATAAGGTGGGGCAGTATTTTTTTCCTACACTTACGCCATTTCCTTGGTAATGTTATCACTGCAGGAGCCAGCTGGACCAAAGTGATTTTGGCCCAGAAAAAAGGCTTCCATTAGTACCTTCCTGCAGTCTCAGATTAAGCTCACCAAATTCACCAAGGTTTTGCTGAGAAAGGAAAAATGCTAGCAGGTGTGTGACCAGGAATTGAAGTACATGGAGGCAGGGTTGCAACAAGTCCACCTGCAGCAGGTTGAACAGGGCAGTGTGGGGAATCAGTGTTGAATTGGAAATGACTGTGCAACACTGAGAGCTGATGGTGGTACTGAGGTTACTTTTAGTGTCTAGTGCTACCTCATCCCAGTATTTTGCCTGTCTCTAAGCAGGACATTTCCCCACACACAAAATATGGCTTGTCTCTATAGAAAGAGAAGTGCAGCCTGAACCATTAGGTCACTCTTACTGTTATAGTGCTGGGACCTCATAGGGTGTTGTCTGCAGGATCCAGAGGTGAAGTGACCACTTCAAGGGGACATTCTGAAGCAGACTGTCACACGACTCAGGTCCTAGACACCAAGTTCAGAGGGTCCCACAGAAAATGTATCATACCCAATGCTTACACCTTGTACAGGGATGGCATGATTGTACAATGTCTTATCCTAGAGGCTGCAGGGTAGCTCTGTTAGCTGTGATGATGACAAACAATGAATCACACCCACACTAATAATAACAGTAATGTTTACCTGCCACAGGTTCAAGAGTTCAAGAGTTACAATTCTCAAAACTATTCTGAGTATGAATGTTCAGTTTAACCAGAGCAACATTTCATTTTCCACACTACTCTACTTAAATATTTGCTAGGCTGTTTCTAAAGAAGTGTTAGACAATAACAAAAGCCATCAGAAAGCGAAGAGAGAATGAAAGAAGAAGGCTAAAGTACATTCCGTTTGGGACTCTAGAAAAATTAATAATGACCTTTGAAAGCATGTCATATCTGTTCATAAAAGAAAAAAATCCCTGAAATTTCTTTCCAGTGTTGTGCAGCGCAGGTAATTATTTCTGTAAAGCTCTACTAACTCAGGTTTAAAGTACAACCACTTGGGTGTTGCTCCAGAGACCTGTTTTCTCAGGGCACCTAGCCAAGCCTGTGATCACTCTTGCAAACATAAAATAAATACAAATCTTTATGAGAATTCAAAACCTGACACTCCCCTTGAGTACAAAGAGAAATTCCAACCAAATAATTATTCAGGGTGGCACTGCAGGACTAAGTCTTTCCCTTTGCGTCACAACATAGATTAGTGTGAGACTTTGAAAGCCAGATATTGTACCTGCAGAGGACAAAGATTAAACTATAATGATTATCCCAGGAACACTGCTGGAAGATTATGGAAATGGACAAGAACACTAAAGCTATTACTTCATCAAGAGTATTGCTACATGTACTGCTGATGCTGCATGATCTTGTTACCTGTGCTTTGCTCTTCCTTGTATAATTTTCCTGCTGTTACAGGTGAAAAAACATCTACTGCGCTTGAATAAATCAACATTTCTTCGGAACATATCAGAAAAAAATCTTGCCACATTCATTGATGAGTGTGTGAAACGTAACACCATGGAATATTTTAGATGAAAACTTGTTTAGTTTGGTTCTCAAGGCTGATAATTTTATGTTTCCTTGTCTACTGCCATTTTCAGAGTCAGCTTCTGCAGAAAGCCAGGATTTCATTCCCTGTTATCATTCAAACAGATTTCAAATGCCAAAGAGAAATATGGGTTATGGAATATGGCATATGGTGTATTTCCATGTATCTTTCTTCTTCTTTATCTAGCAGGGCTGGCTATATATTTAAGAAATATCACATACACTCTATAAATAAGAGGCTGTACATCAAAGCTACTCATAGGAATATTTGTTCTCCTTTCTTTTTTCTGAAGTCTGTGACTTGAAAGTCGTAATGAAGACCACATCGTGAATGAAATTTTTCAGTAGTATATTAGTAGATGTTCTCTAATACAGTAACAAAGTAATAAAACTAAAATAAGGCAGAAGCATTAAATTAAACTAAGTCAGCAAAATGTGTTGAACTTGGTACTAGGTATATACCTGCTGAAAATTTGCAAGTAAGTGCCTGTAGAGCTGTAATAATATTTCTCATTCTTAACCCAGCAACTTTTATTTATATGACCATCTAAATACCCAGTTATGCTCAAAAGATTGTATGTTCAATGCTAATTCCTTCATTTTTCAGTTGATTGGAAAGTCCAGTTATTGGTGGAAGCCATGCAAATATCTTGTGAATGGAAAAAAAAACTTTCATTAATAATTTAATAATTACAAAAAATAAATGTATTTGTGTCTCCTAGAATTTTAGCAGAGAACAGTACTCTTTTCCTGTAACAATAACACATCCACAGTAAATTTTCTACTTAAATACCACCCAACAGTTGATGCAGTTTTTAAGTTAATCGTGCAATAAACTGAACTGTGATACTGCAGATTTTAAATGCCTTCTGGGAAATATAAAATATGCAAGTCAGGCTAGGGAGCAGCTGCATGTACAGGAACATCTGATCTCACTGGTCTCAGAAAACTTCTTTTTTTCTTCTTTTTTTTTTTTTTTATGGTAAGGAACGTGAAATTTTTGGCTTGGAGATAACTTTGAGTTGTCTATGAAAGCAGTGTCTTCAATTAGTTTCCAAATCAATAATCCTATTGTAATTACATTGTCTTTATTCTTAATATTGATATTATTCTCTGCCAAAACAAATTTTAAGAGCCAAATCCGAGACAGCAGGTGCATCCCTCAGTATAAGAAAAAGAAATTGTAGTACAACTTTGGCACATAGCTTCAATTACAAAGGCACCTTCCCTTGCACAAAGGAGTACTCTGAAACTGATGGCAAAATTCTTCTTTTCTTAATTTGGACAAAGATTACAGAAACAGGAACATTTATACATTCACAGAAAACAGAATAACTAACATGCTTTTCCCTCCTCGGTTTACAATCAATCAGTCAGCATCAATAAAATTCAGGCCAGCTTCCAGGATCCAACACAGTTGGATCAGGTAACACTCAAAAGGAAGAGTTCTTGCAGTAATTCTTAACCAAACAGACTTTTCAGGGTATCTCCTATTACTGAAATTTGTGTAATTCTTCTTTCCTCCCCTGTATGCTAGTGTCCTGTCACATCTGTGCTATTAACTATTATATTATCACCCTATAAGAAATAGATCCATTATCTGATGGTGTTTTTATAGAATACTGTTCAAGTGAATGGGAAATCACATCATTATGGAACTCAAAAAATACTTTATATCTGTTTCCCCTGATATATTTTAAACTGTAATTGACTAAAATTCAGCTTATTTGGTCTGTGTCATTGGATTGGAGGAGGATCTATTGTCACACCATCATCACATGTATGTAGTTATCTAATGGTAAATGATATTTTATAAATAGAAATGTATAACCAAAGTAACAGAATTGTCTTGTTGCACCAGTAGCAACTATTTTATTGGCCATATTATGAGACTTTTACCCATAATGCAAATGGTTTGGAAGTGACAGAAACCATTTTGAGAAGCACTCTCTTAATACGTGTAGGAATGGGGTTTTTGTTGCCTCTGTGACCTCAGGTAAAATACAAAGCACAGGAATGCAAACCATGTTCTATAGTCAATTAACAACAGTTGATGAAGTTTTGCTAAACCAAAGGTATCAACAATGTACATGATCTGAAAGAAAAAAGCAATTGGATCCATATGAGACGTTTTTGGTTTTTTTAATGTCTTATAATTTTCTTTCCAAAATATATGTGTTCCTGTGCAAAGGGAATAATAGAGAGGAAAAAAGAACACATGCTGCGGAAACAGAGAAAACTATTTTACTGTGACACTGGCTGGACCTCAGCTAGGTAGCTGCATGAATAAAGGACACTGGAAGCGGATAGAAAGGGAACACTGGGTACAGGTGAACATCTTGTCATAACCTCATTACTTCTGTTCATATCCTTACATATGATGAACAAGCACTCTCAATTCTCAAAACAACTTCTTTTCCAGTTCTTGCCTGTGCCAGAGAAAAGGTATTGAAATCCATCTGGGTGTCCACTGATTCCCAAGCCTTAAGGCCTTTTTTACAAGGTAGTGCACTATAGTGCAATCAGATTTATTCACCTCAGTTTCTAATCTTCCCCTTTTTTTGTTTTTAAATTTGTACTGAGTTTTCCATCTGCTACAAATAAAAAGGTTTGATGAATAAATTATTTACAGCCTGCAGGAGGAGAAGAGTTCATAATGAAACATTTTGCAGACAGGAGACTTGCAAAAGAGGATATTTTCTCATAGAAAAAAGAGCATCTGTGGACCAGTTGGTTTCTTGCTGACTAAGCCAACTGGATATGATACTATTTTGGCAGCTTCCTCATTCTTGTGTGGGCTTCAGTTATATGAACTCCAAAAGATATTTATTATTGAATATAACTATATATTGAATATCATGCATATGATGGTTTATGATGTTGACATCAGTTTTCTAAGTTAATTATTTAACATCAAATGATATTAAAATCCTAGTGTCATTTTATCGTAATAAACTTGAGTCATTTAATTCTCAGACATTCATAAACTGAAAAAAGTAAAAGTAGAACTGCCTCTAATGCTTCCTTTTGTGACTCACAGAAAAACTTTTTTTCTACAGCCTTATGCAAGAAAGTTAAATTTCAAGCATGGTAAGTAAAGGAAAGGATTTACTCTCCCTTAAAAAGATGGCAGTGCATGAAAAATGGATTTTAGCAAGCGAATTGACTCTTCATGTCATTGAACAGAGATTGACAGCTCATGAAAGTGAAAAGGAAATCCTTTCTTTTTCTCAGAGCAAGGGTAAAATGGATGTCAGAGTCTCTGTGGGGACTTGGAGAGTTCTGGTATGTTCCCTCCACCTTAGCACAAGCATGGGAGTTTTACTGCCTCTCATCTGTCACCTCAAAAAGATGCCTATTCTTCTCCTGTGCTCCAGATTACCAGCCTTGAATTGGTCTGTTTAGCTGTGAGTATACTGGAAAGAACAGTGTAAACATAAAGGAGAAAGTGGCTTAGTAGAAGCAGCTCTCTACTCCACCCACATAACTGCTTGCCTTATAAACAGCTGAACCAGCTGGGAGGACAATGTGCCCAGTGCAGATAGAAGCAATACATTTCACTGGTATTGCTGCTAAACTCTTCTTTGCCTTATTCAGGAGACAGCTTTGCTGTTGTTCCTACTAAGTGAAGGACCTCAGCCTTTAAAATTGCATCCATTTCTTTGGCACACAGGCCATTATGTCTTGTGTTTGATTGTCTAGTAATAAATACTTGCTGGGAATGATGCCCCTGAATTTCCTATTCCCCAAACCAGTAATTCAGAATGTGATTCCAGCAGATAGAAGCCATGGTTGAACACTCAGAGATATTGCTTATTCTGGCCAAAGCTGTTCAGAGCTGTGCCAAAACAGGAGTGAATTCAACTGAAAAAGGAACCCAAACAAAACCTGTTTTTTCAGCTGCATCAGGTCCCTGGTTCAGGTCATCATAGTTCTGCACACAGAAGCATCCCTGAGCAGACCTGAATGTGAGAAAGCCTTTCATTCCAACACTGCCACCAAAAATTAGCCCATTAAACGACAAAAGTCTTCAGGTATTACAGTACCTTGAAATATTCCCGCCCTCTATTTTTACTGTCTTAGGACTGGTACAACTTTATCCTTTGAATTGGAGCAGGGAACCAATGTGTCTTTTTGTACATTTGCTTTAAAGCACTGGTCATGCAAAGAGAACTGAAAAAGAGGCATGCAGTGGCCATTGTGGAGGTGGCTACAAATTGTCCCAGGGAACAGTTTGTGGTGTGACACCAGCGCCTTTGTATGTACATTTCAGAATGACCTATCTTCACCCACTGACTCCTCTAGTTCAGACCAACCAATGAACTGACAAATGCTTCTGATAAAAACATTTAAATTGAATGAATGCCCAGGGCTCATTTTCTCCTCTTGACTGATGTTAGACATGATAGTGTTCAAACACTCTGGGTGAAGAGGAGGCGGTGGTAAATGACCCTCAAACCTGTCTGTGAGGACACTGCAACAGCGGAAGTGCAGGATTCCCCACGCCTCTCAAAATGTTCATCTTTCAATGGGTTATGTTTTCCATTCAATTTTTGCCCTTCCACTCAATCCTTAATGTTTTGTCTGTCTGCCAACAAAGCCTAGAGGAATCGTTGTTATTATTTGGGACGGCTTTAATAACGATTTACTCCAAATCATCTTGGAGGGCTTAAAAGTGAAAGTTTATTGAGAGGCACATCCTTTCATACAGTGTTTTGGTACAGTGAATATTATTGATCATTTGGAACAACATCTCTCAAGTGTTTCTTACAATTAAACAACAACCAGGCAAAAACACCACCTGCCAACAGTCTTTCACCTTCCAAGGATTGTTTTTGATTCCTCATTACCATTTCTCAGGCCAGTATGAGAAAGTTATGTGACTTGATTTCACACAGGCTCAGACTCTGCTATTGCTGCCTGAAGCCTAGAAATTCCTCTTTGACCACTGTCAGTTCCCACATAGAGGGTCTAAGATCATTCCTATTTTTGAAGGAGACACTTTTAGGATCACCCTTAGCCAATTTCACAAGGGAATTGTGCCACAATTTTGTATATTTTTAACTGAATTTTGATGGGTGCAACCAACCAGAAAAAGAATGACAAGAAAAATTCTTTCCTTTTCTAAAAGAATATACAATTATTGATCACTTTTAAACAAAATATTAATAACTGAGAAAACCTTTATTCTAATCAGCAGGATTGTCATCTTGCTGTGCTCTCAGATGCGCTGATTAAACATGCTGTTGTCCTCCATACAATCATCTGAGGAAAGGGAGACAATTCTATAGGTCCATAGACATAAACTACAGTTTATGCAGTAAATGCAGAAAGGTAACCTTCGGCATTTTCAAAAGCAACTTCAAAAAATACTGGATTCTTTTATGGGCTGCAGCTCTGATAAGCTTCTGAAGGCTTTGTGAATAGTCACAGGGAAATAGCCCCTACCTTTAAAAAAAAACAATCCAAAACCACATACACAAAAAAACCCCAAAACTCAGTACAAGCAGTCCGCAACTGAAGAAAAAGCGCTACATTTTAAATATCTACAAACTGAAGTGATGAAAATAAAATCTTCTCATCTTTAAAGACATTAAAGACCATCTCAGGTAGTATAATTTTTCTGTTTGTGCCATCTCCAGTGATAAATCCCCCTTAGCTTAGCTAACCTTTTCTGAAGTTTTGCTTTCTCTGTAGGCAAAATTTAAAAAGAACCAACCAGAAGGCAAGGGAGACCTACCTCAGCTGTACTTTCTATGGAACAGCTACAAACATATCACAGGAATTTAACATTATAACAAGTTAAATAATGGCAGAAACCCAAATAATCAAATAAAATACACAAACATTAGAAATGCACTAGAATTTTCCAGATGGTAAGCCAAACTGTCATATTGTTTAAATTTACTTAAGTTCATTAAACCCTACACACTTTGATATCACAAAAATTTTACCATTGGAAATGAGGTGAAGAAAAAAAACCCCCTTTCTGTATTTGTTCCATACTGCCTCTTCATTTCTGAAATTGTGTAAAGAACTTTATTAAAATGAAACTAAATTCCTCCCTCTCTGGTCCCAGGAAAAAATACCAAGGTTATTTAGATATCCTTCTTAAACTAGCCAAGCAGCATGAGAGAAAAAAGGTATCTTTAAAATTACAAGCAGAGTTCTATAGATATCTTTCAAAGAACAAGAAATCATGTAGAAATTATCTATAATCAAAGTGCTTTGAAAACAACCCAGGTCTAATAAAATCCCCCCCACCTAAATAAGCACAATTCATTTTTGAGTTACTGCCTATCAGTCCAACGCTTGCTATGTAAACTTATCTTGTACAGACTAGACTTGTTCACTCTTTTACAGAGTTAATTTAAAACCATGCCTGCTCTACATATTTTCCAGCAGGACAGTCAATAAGCTGCTAACTTTATATGTTGCTTTACAATTTATCTCAAAACAGACAATTGAGTTAAATGCAGCAGAAGGATGCAGACAGTCCCAGCAGTTATGGTTCATTGATGATTCTGCAGCTCAAACTAAAGATTTATGGTGGATCAAGCTATTTTTCTTTTATATCCCTAAAAAATTCTACTAAGTTACTCATATTTTGACACCTGTAATTCATGTATAAAGGAGAGAATGAAAACAGATATTTCTTCTGGCTTTCTTGGAGCTTCTATAGCAGTAAAGAAGTTACCAGGCTTCTTTGCCTTTTCTAGTATATTTAGCAAATGCCTCAGGAAAAGGAAATGCCAGCTTCCATCTCTCCATTTAATACTTCAAAATAAAACAAAAAGAATATGCAGAAGTGCTTCCCGAGGCAGATGCCAACTTGCTCATGCAGGTAAGATAAGCAGACAAGATAAAACAGTCAAGTGCGGGTAAGTTTATGACATGTGGACCGTAACGATAGTCATCATTCCCTTGAAATCATTAATCATTATTCATCTCCTAACAATTTATTAGCCTCCACAGACAATCAAGGAAAAGCTACACCTTGTCATCTGAGGGTGCAGGCTAAAATGCTAGTTTGGAAAGCAGAAGAAGCCACAACCCTTTATTGAAATGTCTGCAGGATCGTGCTGATCTGGTAAGAGAGGTCTCTCACACAGTGGATGTGGTGAACAAAGACTTTAATAAACTGCAAAGCAACGTCATGGCTATGCTCAGATGTCAGCTCTAATTTAGGTACGAGGTCAGAGAAACGTGGAATTGCTAAGCATTTTTCTTCCTTTTTTTAATTATCTAATTCATATACATGTTCACAGAAGAAAGACAACCAGCTCTGCCTACAACACACGCAGAGGAACACTGTGGGATCTCTATTTTCCCTCAATTTGGTGTAGATCAAGAAGTGGTCTACAAAGAGCACATGATGTTACCATCAAATGGAGGTTAGCTTAAGGGGAAAAGGTGAAAGCACAAGCTTCAGAATTGGTCATTAGCAGCTCTCCCAAAACAATCTGACATTTTAATTAATTCCTTTCTTGAGATGACTTTACTGACCGCATACCTCAATATATGTTTTGCCTCAAAATCATTAGAATACAGTCTTCCTGAGACATAGTGGTGTGGTTTGAGCTGAGTGTATGCTAAGGTCATTTTTCTTGATTGTCATCTGGGGAAAAAAAAGATTCATGAAAGCAAGCGTAGGTTTAGGTGAACTTTGGTGTCACTGAAAAAGGGCTATCTTGCCCTACTTCTGTAGAAATTATGAAAAGGAGAGGAAAATAGCAGGCAGGAAGAAAAAGGTCCTGCAGCAATAAGGTCAATGACTATTAGATTTATAGACTTACCTAAGTTAAGCTAAATATAGGACAACATTCTTTTCTAATAAACACAACAAAGAAAGCAAAAAAATACACAAAACATAACAAACTTAAAATGTATGTTTAAAAAATAATAACCGGCCAATAGAATCAAGCTTTTCAATATTTTTGAAGTGCTTATGTAGATATTTCATTTGCAGGAGACAACGTTTCTTTAAATCATTGAGAGTAATTGGATATATTTGGCTGTAGACTGCTGTTCTTCAGACTAAAACAGCAAATGTAAATTGCCATTCTATAGTTAATAGTCCTATAAAATAAACAAAGCCTTTTTCTGATTGACTTTTGTAGGTGAATATCAGAATGGAAGTTAATTTTTCACCTAAATAAACTGGGAGCAAATTGTTTAAAAATTTATACACCTGCTAGTAAGACGTACCTCATATCTTCTTTCAAAAAATACGCAATGCAATGTGTTATACCATTTACAGTACTGCTTGCAAAAATTATGTTCTATTGCTGTTCTGCCTGATTGGCTGTAAAACTCATGAACAGGATTTAAACAACATCTGAATGTCTGTGACAACATTACCTCAGATATCTAGAAGATATACAACAAAAACCTTTACAGCTTTACTTGCAAAATAAGTCACATAAAGCTGATTTTTTTTGTGCTATGTTTTCTGCTAAGTGTAATTTAGAACATCCTTGCATGAATGTTGTCAGGCAAGATACCAAAACAGAAATAAAAAAACCTACAGGTACCTCACAATTATCCTGTAAAAATTTTGTGAGTACTTAAGCATGAAATGAGATTGGGATTATGGAAAAGGTACAACAGAATTTCCCCTAAGCATCCCTATGGAGATATTTTTGGAAACAGCTTTTCTTCAGATCTTTTAAATTATAGCACTTAAATCACATAATTCTAACATTTGTCATTACTGCAATTTTCCCTGACTTCCAGTGCCTTTCAAATGACTGACACTTGAAGGAATGTAACTGAAGTTAAAGATCTCAGATGAGCTATGTGCTAGAGGTATAACAGAGACTCCACTCAAATGGTAAAACTTGTATTTAATGATTTATCTATTCAGAATTCCTCAAATATGATACAGTTTTCATAAAATCTCTACATTTTCAAGGACACTAAAATTATTTTGAAGAACAAAGAGATCAGGCTAGCACATTTTAAGTAAAACCAATATTGTCTTAGTAGAATTAATATTATGGAATCCTAGAATCACAGAATATACTGAGTTGGAAGGGATCCATCAAGATCATTGAGTCCAACTCCTGGACCTGCACAGGACACCCCAAAATCAAACTGTGTGCCTGAGAGCATTTTCCAAGTGCTTCTGGAATTCAGACAGGCTTGGTGCTGTGACCACTTCCCTGAGGAGCCTGTTCCAGTGCCCAACCACCCTCTGGGTGAAAAACCTTTTCCTGGTATCCAACCCTAAAGCTCTCCTGACACAGCTTCAGGCCATTTCCTCAAGTCCTGTCACTGGCCACCAGAGTGAAGAGATCAGTGTCTGCCCCTCCTCTTCTCCTCACGAGGAAGTTTTAACTGCAGTGAGGTCTCCCCTCAGTCTCCTCTCCGCCAGTCCGAACAGACCTCAGCAGCTCCTCATACATCTTTCCTCCAAACCCTTCTATTCTGACTATACTTTCCTGAATGTAGCAACCTGGTTCAACATTTATTGCCTTTTCAAATCATCTTCAACTAAAGACTAAGAGAATAAAAAGAAAAAAAATCCCTCAAGAGAACAGCTAAAGGTATTTGCACCTGCTAGAAGCTGATTAGCAATATATATAATGCAATTCTATTAGCACAATATAAAAGAAGATAAAAGTTAATCCTTTATGCATCTGTGAATATAAAGCAAAGGATGCAGAAGAATAGTTTTGTAAGAAACATTTTTACTTAATAGAGAAGAGATAAAAAAATAAAATTAACAGAGAGTAGATAACAAAGGTTAAATAATGTAACATTTTCATTTTCTACAGTACCAACACAGATAAATGCTGTACAAGGTCACTCTGGACAAAACAGACACAATCTTAATGATCTATGATGATCCTGACTGTCTTCAGTCTGCTTTTATTGAGGAGAAGAATCAGATTTATACAATTATTTCAATGTAATGTTGGAGAAACAATTATGAACATCACTGTCACATGTAATAGATATTTCTTTTGGATCTTCAAGAATGTAAATCAGAGATGGCAGACCTTTATTCCATCTCTCTTTAGTGGTATTTCTAACTTAACCTCTCCCAGGATTTATCTGAGTAAGAATAAAATATTGGACATTACTGTGTCTTAAATATATGAACTGAGTCACAGCTACATGATTGCATCCAGGAAACAAGAAGTGAAACATGAATCCCTGAAAAGTAGCAACATACCCAAAAATGTGTGAAGCTTATTTTCTTATGAGCTGGACTAATCTCATTTCTGGAAGTAAAGCAAAACAAAACAAAGCAAAAAACCCCAACATCCCACTCAGCTCACCACACTTGATATTTTCCCATGTCTCTTGCAACCTGTCAGCTTTCCATTGATTCATCCCTTATAGCCTTCCCATATCTATTAATGCCCCCTCCCCTTTCCGAAAGCCTTTGAAGTTTCAGATCTCTGGTGAACCCAGGCATAGCCCTAGGAGGAGTACCCCATTGCAGCCTACACAGAGTCAGTTTGTATCCCGATAGCCCAGAAGCCACTCATATCTAAAATTCTTTGAAGTTATGTACCTTAGGCTGCCTTATCTGTGTCATTGTTCTACCTTCTAAGGCACTCCTTTAACGATCTTGATGCCATTTCCCAGGATTTAACTCTTTGCATTCAGACTGGCAACCAAACAAAACTGAACCCTGAAGGAGTCAGAAATAGTCAATACAGTCAATAGTCAGTACATATTCCAAGCTCTATAGGTTGAATATAGGAAAATGAATTCTGAAAATGCCTTTTGTTTTTTTTTTTTTAAATTCTAGTTGTTACTTAAATTGTAATGAAATGAAAGAGAGCAAATTAATTACGAAATGCTTCATGACTCAGCTTTACTGACCCTTTCACCCCTTAAAATATTTTCTGGAAGTTGTGAAAAAACAGACCTCCTTAGGATGAAAAAGGCTTCACTGCATGGAACTCACCAGAATTTTGTCTTACCTTCCCTATCTAGTGCACAATGAGACATCCCACAGAAGGGCTGCCCTGCACTGCTCATAGAAAGTTGCTCTGAGCACCCATCAGAAAACACTGCTCACTTCCATTACTCTGGGGATGGTCCTTGCAGCTCCCTGGAAACAGGGTCCAGGACCTACTCCCAAGGACAAGAGCATACCTTTCACACAGCTGAGGAGGACTTGTTTCCTTTGAGAAAAAAGCTGTGCCATGGAAGGATTCCTATGAATACGAAGGGGTGGCATTCTTTTCATACAACTTCAGATGGCTGTGTCTGTTCCTTTCCATGTCATAGAAAGAAGGAAACATTTGGAGGGTTGGCTGACCTGACATTCTGTAGACATTTATTGTTATTCTATTAATCACATCCCGAAGGTGATGCTTAAGTAGTCCAGGCAGTTTCCACCTCCAAAGCAGGCACCCTCCCAGTAACTTGAATACTTCATGAGGACCCTCTCTAGACTGAGTGGGTTCAGCACCATGCAGTGCTCCTCCAGATGGAGAACCCTCATCAGGAGTTTTAAAAGCCTGATTAGCTATATTAACTATAACATCACAGTCTATTCATCCTTTAGGGAATTCTTTCTAGTATGTCTCTTCAGACCAGTGCTCTAGATTAATTCACACAAAACAGTCACATAAAAATAGTGAGACTTGATGTGAATCAATAAAATTATTAAACAGAAATATTTTCACCTCTTTGTTGTATTAGTATTTTAATTATAGGATTGCAATATGAGGTAAAAGGTACCTGTAATAACCTTGGTAAAACCAGGCTTTGGAGCATACTTCCAACAAATTTATTAAAGTGCAAGCACCCAGAAATTTGGGTCATGATGTAAATTTTGACAGGAAAATATTCAGAAGTTTACTCCGTGATTTCAATACATGCAAGATTTCAATACAGCAAAATATGCTACTAAGAGCCTAAGATTAATTTGTTATTTAGCCTAACCAAATTTGGACAGGAAGATATTCACAAAGTGAGCAAAGAAAACCTCAATATAGATTAGATCCAATTTCTGATCTCTGGAGGAAAAAACCAAAAACAAAAACCAGTCAGGAATTGCCTAAGAAGTTATTTGGCATAACTGGTTTCAATTTAATTTTGATCCAAAATGGAAAAACTACACAGAATTTGTTTACATTGGCCACGCTTCACAAATAAATGAGCTGGTGATAATCTTATGCCTGCCAAGAAAGAACCCCCCCTTTGATTATTGGCATTTCAATGCAATTACAGAATTCAGGTTTAAAAATTAGACTGACTGATATAAAGCACATTCTTCATAAATATTTAACCTTCTTCAGTATGACAGTAATTATAGTGTGGAGCTCAGTAGCTGCATATTCCATTTAAAAGATCTGTCATGCCTTCCATTCAAAATGCTTCTTTTCAAAGGTTTGCAATGCCAAGATAAAAAGAAAACTCCCCCAAGGTGGAAACTTGGAATAAAATCTCATCTTCTTAAAATTATTATTAATGGTAGATTCTAAGGATGAGAGACTGTTTGAAATTCAGTGAGATTTTACAACCACTGCTTTCTTTTCCTGAGCAAAATATTTTATAATATTGGGTAGCCATTCAAATATTACACTCTAAAAATATCTGGAAAAAACTTGCAAAATAATTTCAAAATTAAATCACTGATTTTCATAGTTTTGTATTGTAACATCCTTTGATCCTACTGATACCAGTTCCTCATTTAAAAAGTACTTGAAATAAAGTATTTGCTGTTCAATACAATTGTTTTATAGTAAATGAAATGTTTCTTTTTCCATGGACTCTAGATAACCAAAGAAAACTGCTATTCAGTTTTGGGTAGATATAAATACATTTTGCTTAATAAAATCATCTTTTCCTGTTATGAAAAGCTAGAGAATATTTTTGTAGAGAGTTTCAATAATGCTTAACTCAAAATTGCGAGTTTTTTAACTTGGGGAAGCTAATTCACCCATCTGAAGTCTGACACTCTGGGTGTGGGATAAAGGGGGAAGAGAGAAAGTGCTAAACCTTCATTAGCTAAGTAAAGATAACAGGTCTTGTCAGGAGAGGCTGATATTTGTGGCTGTGCTGGCACCCAGACATTTGACCCAAGTTTTCACTTGCAACAGGAGTGGGATGTGCAATTCTCTTGCCAGGGCAGACCCTTGATTTGTTACTTAGCAGCTGCAGTCAAAGCACCTCAGGAACAACCTAGACTTTCCTTTTCCTTGCAAGGAGAGTGCAGGGGCATCTCCCAGGAGCTATTTTCCCATTCTCTGCCCACACGGTGTGGATAAGAAACTAGGCTAGTTTGTGTGTAGGTGGTTACAGGGCGGAGATAAATAAAGACACATATGTTTATATGGTTCTTCATCTCTACTGCAAGTCAGTAAATTTGGAGCCCAGCTTCTGCTTATGCAGCTTTGAGAAGCTTCTTGTCTGTCCTTGGAGTTGAACTCTTATCTCCAGCATTATGACTGTCCAGGTAAAGAGTAACTGGATTAACCAAAAAAATGCAGCCAAAATTTGAGTTTCACTTGAGATTCTCTTAAGCACTGAAAGTTTTAATGAGACATCTGTGCTTCACTTCATCCCTCTTCCAGGATTTTTTTAAAATATGAAGAACCTTTCTCTTTCTTTTTTATTCATAATAGCTTTAGCTGTAGTTACCTGGATACTATCAGAGACTATTAATATTCATTTACATTGCTTTGCATTTATGACAGTTAATATCACTGCATTTTCATCACTGCAGCATTTAGTTAGCATGAGAATTTTCTTCTGACAACTTTTGACAGCCACCCTAAATATTTCTGGTTTAAATATGATATCTTAAAAATCATATACAAACTATCTTTTTTCCCTATTAATACTTTTTCCAGACTTTTTTTAAATTATGCTACACAGCACTTGGATCTCAGTTCTGTCTTCTATTGTCATAACCAAGTATACACTGTACCTTCTATTTCATACCTTGTAAACAGTTGCTGACCTATAAGGGGACTTTTCTTTATTTCCTGTGACAGCTTCATTTCTCCAGCAATATTAGTTTGATCATCCCTACTGATATGCTGTTGAATTCAGAAGACCCCTGGCAGATGTGTGAATTAGGAGTTCCTCCCATAGAGCAACTGTTCCCTCAGATAACCTCTCACCATTTCTCCATTAACTCCAGTACACAGGATACTCATCACTCACTATAAAGTGTGTTTACCTGATAAAGTAATGATTTCATCTTTCTACACTTTCTATGAGAGAACCCTTAACATATATTTAATATGCAAAAGGATATTGACATTTAGATGGTTATTAAGCTAAGTAGACAAAAAGGCTGCATGAATCCACCCATCTGTCTAGTAAAAAAGCCAGGTTAATTGACCCTTCAGATTTCTTCAGATCCTTTTTTGTTTCTTCAGAAAGTTTAGTATCACATTGCCCACCTTCTATTACTTCTGTATTAAAAAATGTATGACATACCACAGTCATTGACCAAATTCACTTCATTAGGACGTATTTCCCTTACTACTACTCTAAATTTATTGAATTTCAGAGAGGGAAATAACAGCAAAAACAAAGAGTGAACAATAAAAAATAGTAAAGAAAGGAGAAAAAAGGTCTAGCCACCACTCAGACACAAAAAGAAACAAGAAATTAAAAAAAGAGGGGGATTTAAATGGAGCAGAAGTATTTTTTTAAAAAATAAACTTATTTTTTATACTACTGAAGATTGTCCTACTCTCAACATTGTGCAGCAGATGGAACTCACTTTCTAGAAACTCACTGCTCTACTTGCAAGTCTGTCTCTTTTCTAGGATTACAAAATGGGAGGTATTCACCTTTCCTCCTGTTGGGGATCCAGCTTTCCTGGATCAAAACCTATGAAAAAAAAATGGAAAAAGAAGTAATCTTCATTCACTGTTAAAAAAATCATTTTCCCTCTAAAATTAGAACATAAGTGACAAGGTGATGCTTGAAGCAGGAATCTGGGTGACAATTACTTGGAAATAACAAGCAGATCCTACATTCATAAATTTGAAAATATGAAGGGAAAACAAGCATACTTTCCTCAGTAAGATATGATTATCTGAGGATGAGGCTGTCATTACTGGGACTGGGCTGCCTCTCTTTCATGCACTGTGCTATTTATTCACTAGGATCTGTCACATTTTAACCTCTTAAACTAACCAGGGCTGTCAAGTACCAAAGACGAGTCCCTCACATTTGCCTCCAAAAGTATGTCTGCATTCACTTCCATGATTTCCAAATTCTTTGTGCAACTTAAGAAGAGGCATGCAAATAAAAAGATTATGGAGTAATATTTGCTTTGAAGAAATCCTAGTTATTAGGAACAGATCATTTTTATGGTTTGATTTCTAGGCAGTGATAATTTTTGACATTTAGTTCATCTGGGTCAGCTATTATTTAAACATTGTTAAAATGCAGGAGGCCACAATAAATGAAATTTATTTCACTGAAGTTGCTTAAGTTTATGTGATCATAATCATGTAAGTATCAGCATATATAAGTCCATAATTTAAATTTTCTTGCAGTTTTATTGCCTGAACTCCTCCATAACTCTAGAAGTGAACTGTATCTCTGTGTCCATTACGGGAAGTATTGGAAGATCATAAGCACTTGGTTGTCTTTGTCCTTATCCTCGTTCAGTAGTGAACACATCATCAGAGGTGGATGTTACACAACAGCTGAGGCTTACAGAGAACTGAAAAGCTGTGTGTGTGAATATTGGACCTGACTGCTGCCATGCAGTCTGGATGGGCATGATGGTGTCCCAAGCTACCCAGAATGCTTAAGAATGCCAAGAACCACATTCTCTAGAGGGTTCAGACATGCTGGCAGTAGATTTACACATTCAAGTTGTGCTGAAAATGATGGGAACCTAAGGAATTTTCATGCCTACGCTGCCCTGTGCCACTTAAGCCTCTTGCCCCTACCTCTGCACTGAAGTTTACTGTCCCTTCAGGGACCTTCTCCTTTATCCTTACATAGTATTTGCCAATAAAGTTGGTTGCAGATCATTTCTATGAATTAGATCACTAAAATTATCTAAATTTTTTATGTCCCCTTGGAAATATTTTTTCTATCATGTTTTTTAAACCTAGAATATTTTCGTGAAGCAGGTGTCCCAGATAAGACTACACTAACCAAACTCTTACAGAAACCCTGCTCTTTACTTCATTCAGAAAACTGCTTGTATTAACACCATTTTTATAATTAGACAATTATTAAACTTCAAAGAAGACTCAAAGAACTTACAAGAATTTGGCAGACAAATTTGAATTTCAATTAAACCTCAGTTTTAAAAGCAGAAGAAATCGACATGTGAATGTCACACAGAATAATACATTCTTCATTAATTTATTGCCGTACAATAAGTAAAAAGTATAGCTTCAATAATCAGTTATCAGTGAAATTCCTGACGTATATAAAGCAAATAACTGGGTGTATAAAAGTACAAGATTCAGTTCTTGTCAACTACAAATATTTCTGAATCTTTATAACAAAGGTGGACAGAGAGAGGGCAGAAGAAAAGGCACATAAATGGAAATATTTTAAATTACTAGATACAATGCCAGATGGTATTTTCAGAAAATTCACATAGCAAGATAATAACTAGAAATAAAACTCTAATCATAGAGCAGCAAAGCAGAGAATGTGGTTGCTGGTAAGAGTCTAGAAACAGAATCAAAGAGGAAAATAAAGAAGATGGAAAATTCAAATAGGAGTACAAAAGATTGCACACAAGAAATAGAAGTGTGATGAGGAAAACTACATGTGAAGGAGGGAGACAAAAGATGAGGGAAAGAGACACCCTCTCCTTTCTAAAATACTTGTTGATTTTTTTTTTCTAAAAACTGTGTGAGGCTATAATAGAAATATGAGGTTATACTTTGCATTGAAAGCCACAGAAAAGGACCCAAGATAAGATCTCTAGTGTTAGCATACAAAGTGTCTCAGCCCAGGTCTATAAAACTCCACAAATGAGATTTCCACTCAGCAAAACCAATGCTTTTGTGTCAAAAGAAAAATGAAAGGTTGAGTCCTCTGTTATCAAGAAATAATTCAGTGCCATTGTCTTCAAATAGAGATGGAGCAATTAAAATCAGTACCAAACCTGGCCTGACCCATTAGGTCCTATACTAGCAAGGGGTTACAGAATTCTCTGCTAATTTATAACAATTTGTGAGCTGTTGCAGCTCAGAAAATGTGAGATGAAACAAGAGCAGTTGAAGAAAGTTCATTTTTATGAGAAACAGCTCTTTATTCTCCTTGCAAAAGCAACACCAGCGCTAATAATCTGACTAGATTTTTCATATGCATACAATGAGTATAAATACACCGAGAAAGGACCAGTCCTGTCTGGAAATCTGAGAAACACAGCCATATTCAGGAAGGACAAAATTTTCTTTTAAGATTGTAACGCAAAAATTAAATAAATTTCTCCAGTCTTATCTAACTCCCCCTGGCTGAACTCATGGTGATTGATGCTGTGTGTCCTGGTACCTTGAAACTCCAGGTGTGAGGTTTAAATTCTGCTTAAACCTGAAAGGGGATGGCCCTTCTGTCCAGAAGATTTATTTCTTTGCTTCTGGTTTGGCCAAAAGAGAGAGACACTGACTTAGTGTCTATCCCTGCAAATTCCTGGAAGAATGAGCTGGGCTGAAGCTCTGACCCACTTACAAAAGAGTTTTAATGATCATTCCACTCCTGGTAGAGTTAGGAAGTTCGTCACTGGACTGTTACATCAGTGTAGAAGTGTTCTAGAATTACAGGATGTGGACAGAAGCAGGTAGGTTTCCTACAGAGGAGAGCACATTTACTGGCAGCTCACCCAGTTTCTCAGCATTGTGCCAGAAAAGCTAAACATAGCCACAATTCGGGCAACTGCAGAATAGCAACTTAAGAAGCCAAAAGTAGCAGCTCTTTACACCTCCTTGTAAAGGAGTTGGAGACGTTTTGGTCATGGAAATGGAGGGAAGCCAAGATGGCTGTGTTGGCTGGATGTGCCCAGGGATTTATAAACCACCTCTGGTGTCCAGAGAGCTTAAGGAGGTTCATCAATATTTTGCATTTGAGAAATTTATATATGATTATTTGTGGTTCTATTTCGTCAGAAAGACAAGACTCCAACACATTTCTTTCTTAAGAGGATGAGTTCAAATGCAGAAACATTTTTAAAACCTTCTGTCTCCTACTGAAGGTAATTTTGTATTGCAATGAGCCTCAGTACATGGGCACCCAACCATAACATTAAATACCCTGAGAATCTGTGAAGCTTCAATGTCTTGGCTAGTTTGGGCCCAAAAATGACTTCAGAAAATTAACCTTTCATTGGAGAAAGGTCTGTAGAAAACATAGAAAGTGAAAGCAGGCAAATTATTAACCTGCAGAATTTAACACATTTATTCAACTTTTTTGTTTCAAAGGGAACTTTTGTACAACTAAGAAAAAGTTCTAGGACTGGATCAAGGTGTTGCGACCGCACAAGGTAGAACATCAACCTCTCTCATTAACATCTGTGTGTCCAGCAGTCTATAGTTAGCTAGGAACAGCAGGCCTTGGGAAAAAAAATCAAGAAAAAAAGAAGAAAAACCCCAAACTTTTGAATACAATAAACTTATGAAATTGAATAGGGTTTTTTAGAACTGCTTAGACCATTAAAGCCACAGGGCGTACACAGAACAGAAAATATTTCATTCCAAATATATGATCTGCCTATTCTTCCTGTCATACATGAAACTTCTGTCTCCTTCCAGCTCTCTGGGAACTGGAATGTCAAGAGGTGCTATTTCTTTTTACCTCCACATGAAGATCTTCCACTTTATCAAAATAATTAAATATTGTACATTAGACTAAATAAATCAGCATGTAAGTTCAAATACTTGAGAGTACAGAAGAGAACATATATGACTTCTTAATACATAATTTTATCTTGGAGAATAAAAATATTTCTGGGGAATGGAGAGGGGGAAGGGAGGAAGGAAGGAAGGAAGGA
>VZDJ01007747.1:33923161-34063271 GCA_008694505.1 Cyanoderma ruficeps
GAAGGAAGGAAGGAAGGAAGGAAGTTGCTAAAGACTGTACACTTTCTTCAAGAACCAGAGTTCTTGGAAGTAAATTGCCATTTTCCTAGAGAAAAAGCTTGTTGCAGATGTTCAAATCATTCACAACTAAGAATTACATTTCATATCATTCCAGCTAGCAGAGAGCTCAGGAATTTGTGCTGCTGTAATGTCACTTCCCTATACCTTTGGCAATGCACCAAAAAAAACAGCCTTCTCCTTAACTATTGCTTTACCTGTACCTTAACTGTGCTGCCAGGGTTCCCTGCTGTGCTTCCTGTGGTTCCAGTGGGAGCTGCCTGCCCACACCAGCCGTGCAACAGAGAAACCCACAGTAAGACTGACAGAGAGTGCTCATAAATGTTTTAAGCGCTCCATGCTGGAGTTTCCTAAGGTACAATATTTCAAATACTTCTACTGTACAGGAAATCTCATATTTCTTATTTTCTGCTCAAGTTAGGAAGAACATTATAAAAGCGAAAGGTCCTGGGGAATAGACATACAATCTCCTTCACTGATTTTCTTTTAAACTTCATTTTCAACTCTGAAACAGATACAACTAGCCAACCCAACAAACATATGCTCAAGCTCTGCCGTTATCTAAACTGGCCAAAAAATAGATCCACTGGTATTTTCCATTATATAAAAATAAACACAAAGTTAGAAGGTGCTTACTCTTCACAGTGTGCTTTCTGTTGTAGAATTCCCCTGGGGGCCTAGTTGGTGCAAATTTAAAACGACAGTTCCTAGAGTGTGTTTGGCAAATGCATCAGTGACATTTTAAAAGATGTTTTACCTCATTTGTTGTCTTCTGTCAACAATTGAAAGAAAAAACAGAAAAAGGCATGCTGCAGAACATAGGCTTTTGGAATCCAGAAACTCTGTCTAAGGAGAAATTACTAAATAAACTACACGACATTAGCAGACACTGAGCACAGCAAAAATACCAACAACTAGGCAAGCTGAGAGAATCCAAAACCACCAAATAAGGTGTGAAATCTTCACCACGGTATAAAGATGAAATGAGATTTAACATCCATGTGGAAGAGCACACATGGATTGCCTCTGATAATGATGTTGCATGGAGCATTTGGATTTGGTTGAAAGTTTGAAAGCATAAACCCGTTTTTCTTTACATTTTGACGATTCCAAGTACTAGAACAATGACAGTTTCACTCAAATTATGAAGAATTTATAAATAATTGCTCAGGAACTATGAAATCATGAGACATCGTTGGCCATAAAAGGAAGACAGTCTTCAGACTGACAGCAGTTTTCTAAAACAGATGAAGAAAAAAGGTTCAGTAACACAAGTGGCTGTTCCTGGTTAATTAGATAACAGCATTCAGAAGTCTTCTAGATCCAACGTTCTGCATGCTGCCATATTTCCCGTGTTTAAATTAAATATGATCTCTGTGCATGGTGTAAACACAACATGCACATAGTACTAATAAAAGGGGGCATTATATTCAGCAGCACCACTGGATTCCCTTAAAACAGCAGCATTTGAATTAGAAGAAGGCCTCCACAACAACCACAGCATTCTCACTGTGCACTGATTCTAAATTCAATCTGCAGATACTCAATGCCTTTGTAACTTACCCTCAATTTAATCACTATATTTCCTGCTTGTCTCTTTTGAGTATTTACATCTGCCTCACAAATAATCTCACTGGGAAAAAAAAAATCCTTGAGCAAGGAAGAAACATTTACCATCCTTAGGATGAAAAATACTCACTGATGGAATTCCTCTCTGTAGCAAATGTCCTTTTAACACAGAAAAAAAATGGAAAAATGGTATTTGCAACGTCTCCTTCCCCACAATTTCAGAAGAAAATTCCACATATTTTGCTGTTGGGCCACAGGGCATCACATGAGCTTTCTAAACATCTGCTGTAACCTGGTGTGGTGCTTCAGGTAACTGTTGATCCTATCTGATCCTCAACTAGGGTTCAGTAACCACAACAAAATAAATATCACAATAATAACAACAGCAAGACAAGTTTTGCCTACTGATTCAATACCCTGATGCAATCTCAGCTCACTCCTTCTTACTGGTGATGAAAATTCCCTTCTGTTCCTCCATTTCCACAGCACTGAATGAAACCATCCTTTGCAAACACATGGGATCTGACATAACATTTGTAATGAGATATTAACTGTAGTATAATGGGAAAAGAACTTCAGAACTTTACAAAACTGCCCATGATTTTTAATGATTGTGTATCAAAGAATGTCAGGGTAGGCAGTGCAAATGAGACTATAATAACTGAAACAGAGAAGAACAAAGAAATAAAAGACAAAAAGAGGCAACAACACTGACACAGTTGTTAGGACATTAGTAGAAAAATAGCACTTGTAATTTGTCAAATGATTAAGCTCAGATACTATTAATTAGGGTGACTCCAGCATTCTGAACAATAGCATTTGGCATTGGCAACAAATTAAACTGCATTTTACATGAAGAGTTAGCGTCAAGAATGAAGATATATCCTTTAAGGTTCAGTAAATAAAACCCAAATTTCAGCACCTGTGTAACTGAACATGGATTGTCCCTTTTAGTGTGAATGAAAATGTTTAAGGTTTCAAAGTTTAGCATATACATAATGAGCTTTTGACAATCTTGTATTATACTAAAATATTGATATCAGAAAAGAAATCATGCTTTATATATAGCTGTGAATTTATTGTTCATCCAATTATATTTTTGTGTATAATCAATATACAGCATCCAGTTATAAGTATTACAGGATAATACTACTGGAAATTAGATGCAATCTTTCTAGTACCTTTCTAGTATCCTTTTTTTCTAATATTACTTGGACTTTCATAATGCTCCTCTAAGTACTAAAGTCAACAGTTTGAGTCTTCTGTAAAAAGTGGGATCATATGAGAGCTTTACTCAAAGGAATGGAAAGAAAATTTATTTCTTTCTTCTAATTAGTTGAAATGGGTGGTGTTTATTACCAAATACACATACACACTACTAAAAAAGCTAAAATCAGATCAAGATAAGCCCATACAGGTCCTAAAATCTCACATTCCTATACTTTGTACTAGTAAAGAAAAAAAGAATTTTTACGGGGCTGCATCTATGATTAAGACACAGATGCTTGTATACAGCACAAGAGAAGGGTAGGTAAACAGACACTGTGCCTTGCTACAGACAGTGGACGACCTATTGACTGTCACTGGGAATAGATGAGCCCCAAATGTGACAGATTTAAGCGATACACACAAACCTACTATCAGAGCAGTTCTGAAAAATCTGTAACCACAGTGGCATGCCAAAGCATGCGTATAATCACATTTTTCTTATTTCCGACATGTGGCTGATGTCTAGAATAACAGAACTGTGTCTGTTACTTCAGAGTTGTATAAATTTTTTAATCATTAAATTTTTTTCTAAATGTTAAATATGTAGAATAAGATAACTTCTCCTGAAGTCAGATGGCTTTGCTAGTGGAAACTCATGTCCCTTTTAATTATTTATAACTTTTGAAAAATTATCAGTTGAAAGTACAAAAAGGAATGGAAAAAAAGGCACTTGAATATTTTAAAAGCCTAGGAGAAGATTAGAAAATTAAACTGATGGAATCATTTTTTCCAATGGACTTTAATGACAAATCATGTGCTGAAAGGGTTAGTTGTTAGCACAGTAGGTGTTAACAGTTTGGGAAAGATTCAATGATGCAGGTTATTTTTAAATAGTGTAAAAAGGAATAAATAAAAAACTTGCGGAGGACAAAAAAATTGCATTAATTGGATTTAGACTAGTTAGAAATGAAGAAAATTTAGATGCACAAAAAGACAATAGGGATTCAGAGTCAAATTACTTCAAAATTTGATGGCATTAATACAATCCTTTATACTATAAAAACTTTCTCAGCTACCTTCCTAGATTTAGGATTAAAATTTGATCAGAACAATCTCCTACATAATATATTTTTACACCTCTCAGTGCAGTATATAGTAAAGTAGAGAAAATATACTTGATGAAATGGACTTCTGGTCCAATTTTATGAATACACTCCAGTGTATACACTGCTAATATACAAAATAAGGAAATATTCAGGGAAAATTTGCAGTTTCTCACTCAAATAAATTTAATAACATTTTGAGGTTTATTTCGTTTGTATGGTTAGGTTTTGGTAGCAGGAGGCCTACAGGAGGGACTTCTGTGAGGAGCTGACAGAAGTTTCCCCTGTGTCTGACAGAGCCAATGTCAGCTGGCTCTAGGATAGACCCCCCAGTGGCCAAGGCTGAGCCCACTGGAGATGTTGGTATCTCCCCTGGGATGACATAGTTAAGAAGGGAGAAAAGCTGCACAATTGAAACTATAGAGAGTGAGAATATGTGACATCCTGGTCAGTGAAGAAGAAGGGGCAGGAGGTGCTCTGAAGGCTGGAGCAGAGGTGTTCCTGCAGCCCATGATGAACACCCTGGTGAGGCTCTGCAGCCCATGGACCCCACACTGGAGCAGGTGGATGCCTGAAGGAGGCTGTGAGGCTGTGACCCCAAGGGAAGCCTGTGCTGGAGGAAGCTCCTGACATGACCTACGGCCACATGGAGAGAGGAGTCCATGCTGGAGCAGGTTTTGTGGCTGGACTTGTGACCATGTGGGGGACACCCCAGGAGCAGCCTGTACCTGAAGGACTTAGCCTGGAGAAGAGGAGATTCAGAGGTGACCTCATCACTCTCTACAACTTCCTGAAAGGTGGCTGTAGTCAGGTGGGGGTTGGTCTCTTTCTCCAGGCAGCAACTGACAGAATGAGAGGACACAGTCTCAAGCTGCACCAAAAGGAATTCAGGCTGGATATCAGGAAAAAGTTTTTTACAGAAAGGATAATAAAGTATTGGAATGGTCTACCTGGGGAGGTGGTGGATTCACTATCTCTGGATGTGTTTAAGAAAAGACTAGATGTGGCACTTGGTGCCATGGTTTAGTTGAGGTTAGGGTTGGGTTGGACTTGATGATGCTGGAGGTCTCTTCCAACTTAATGATTCTGATTCTGATTCTGATTGATTCTGATTCTGATTGATTCTGATTCTGATTCTGATTCTGATTCTGATTCTGATTCTGATTCTGATTCTGACTGCACCTCGTGGAAGGGACTCACACTGCAGCAGTCCCTCAGGAGCTGCAGCCCAAGGAAAGGACTCATGTTGTAGAAGTCCATGGTGGATTGTCTCCTGTGGGAAGGACCCCATGGTGGGGAAGGGGAAGAGCGTGAGAAGTCCTGTCCCTGTGGAGGAGGGAGCAGCACAGACAGCATATGATGAGGTGACCACAGCCCCTATTCCCCATTCACCTGCACCACCGAGGGAATGAGGCAGAGAATTCAGGAGCACAGCTGAGCCCAGGAAGGAAGGAATTAGAATTATTCCACTCTGATTCAATTAGCAAAAAGTTAAATATTTTTTTTTCCCCAAAGTCAAGCCTGTTACCCCCATGACAGTACCTGGTGAACGAAAACTCCGTGTCTTTATCTCCGCCCAAGAGGTTTTTTGTTGCATTTTCTCTCCTCTGTCCAGGTGATGAAGGCAGTGATAGAGAGGCTTTGGTGAGCCACTGGAGCCCTGCCAAGAACAACCTGACACATTGTTATTGGGAAAATGAATGGGAAGTTTCCAAACAAGAATGGGGGAAATTATAGGGTTGTACTGTCTCTTGCACACATCTTAAATAATAAGCAAAAAGAGGGCATGAATATAATCACAGAGATATTAAAGAGTAAACTAGAGCTGACATGTGAATCAGGCCTCTGTGATAAAAAAACTTGTGAGTTATGCTAAATGTTACTTGTACTGGAAGTTGAGCAATAAATTCTAAGGTCATTAAAATATATTAAGTACAGTTCTGCATTCTATAAGCTGAATTTACTGCCCAATTTCTTGAGTTATGTCAAGACCAACTCTCAGCTTCAGGCTTGACTTAAAAATTGACATTTTCGTGTTGTAAGTGCTTGAGCAGTTCTGTAAAATCCAGGGCTAAAAATATTTGTATGGTGTTGTAGCATCTCAGTTTTTCTGTTTCAGTTTGCATCTTGGGATTGAACTTGTTAGTGCTGTGGTCAAGAATAGAATAACATGTTGGACTGACTAACCCAGAGATTCTGATTCAGTTATTCTTGAGTAGCTGACATGAACAAAGAGATAACATTTTATCTTAAGATTACTGATACATGAATTGTGAAACACAATCTCTCAGTTACTTCAAATTTCATCTGTTGCTTTTAAAATACAGCATCTACTTCCCATGCATCTCAAAAGGTCTGCAAATAGCAAGATAACATGTAATCCCTATACAGTAGACACCCTGCAGTCTAGAGTTTATCAAAGATTATTGTGTAGGTGTTTTTGTCATGGAGTTGGTTTTGTTGGTCTTTTAAATGCTGAAATAAATCCACAATTCGTGTGAGTTTGGCTCATTAAACTTCAGTGCTGTAACAAACAACATGAATATGAAAGTGGAACAAAAATTTGCCCTTGCAGAGAAGCTGCTCAGCGCCATACCAGATAGTGTTATCAAGAGTGTGGACAGCAGGTCCTGGGAATTGACAATTCTCGTTTAGCTGACACTTGTGAGACTGCATCTGTAGTACTGCAATTGAGTTTTGGGTTACTTGAGATAAGAAAGATGTTGTCATGCTGCAACTAGTACAGGAGATAAGACACCAAAATAGACAGAGTTGGAACACATGATGTATGAGAAGCTGGAAGAGCTGTGTTTGTGCAGCATTAGAGAGACAAAGCTTAGGGGACATCCACTTGCTATGCACAACTACTGCTTAATGCAAGGATTTAGAGAAGATAGAGACACAATCCCTTTGAAAAGGTATGCAAAGAGTAAAGAAACACTTTCTTACCTCAGTGAGAACCTTGTATTCTCAGACTGTCGTAGCCGGGCAAAAAAGGGAAGATCCCTAAAATTCTGAACTGTTTTTTTAATACAAAAAAAATTATGAACTAGCTTATTTTTACTAGCATTGTTACCACACTCTTCCAGAATTCTCATTTTCATGCTAAGAGATGAACATCATGCTTTATCATGAAAAAGTACTTATGTGGAGATGAGAGATTTTAAGTTACAAGTGATTAATGATTGTCGAAGAGCATCAATTTTCAAATATCAATTGGACAAACAAAGACATAAGGTCCAAAGTGGTGAAGTTGCAAAGCCTCACTTTGAAGCAATATGCCTGTCCTAGGAAGGAAGAATTTCCCTGCTGAAAGCTATACAAATTGAGATCTGGAAAATCAGATGCCAAACAAGAACAGTCTTCAGACTAATGTTAATAACCAATTTGTATTTCTGGGATCTTGGGGAGGATGAAATCCCCCTGCTTTCAAAAAAGTACTTTCTTACTGAGCGAGCATTTTACCATGTTGTGCTTGATTTTAAAAAAAATTAAAAATACTTTAAAATGTATGTAAAGATTAAAAAAAAAATACTAAGTGTAGCAGTGTGTGATTTGGGTTTTCCAATGTACTGTACATGTTTGTAATGGTTCAATCCTAACCCCCCATTCCAAACTCCCTGGTGGTGCCCTTGAACTTCCCTGTGTCAATCACCCTGCCAGAGTTAGAAGATTCTGGGGGAAAAAGCCCTAGGATTTGTCAAGGTGACTAAGGGCCACCTACATTCATTGTCTTTTAAATGTACCTTACTGGTAATTGGTCCCAATTGCCCCAGAGACGCCCCTGGGTACTTAAGTGAGCCCAGGAGAGGGGTCTCGCTCTCTTGCACCTGGGATCTGGGACCCTCTCTGCCTTCCATCTGCCTTTGAGAGGTTTCCTGGAGGAATAAACCATCTAAAACCCTGCGAGAGCCCTCTTTTCTTCCATGCTGTCTGCCACGCTTCTGCCTGAGATTCTGAGCAGCAACCTCTGACTTACAGAATCCCGGGGGTGAGCTAGCCGGTAAGCAGCCCCTAGAAAGTGGAATTCAATAACTAAGCCTTATGGACAGCTTGCTTTCTCACATGGGCCCAGATGCATGGGTACTGTACAAGACAAACAGTATTATTTCCCTCTTTGAAACAGAAGAAACTGAGCCAATGATGCTAAATGACTGGACAAGACACCAATTTGTCTTAGACTTAGACCTCCAAGACAAATTGGACTAGATAAATTCAATAAATTTTCAAATAGATTCTCTGAATATCAGTCCACTGACCAAGCCACTAATCAACACTGATTCCTGGCAATATGTCACAAACATGCCAATATAACTTCATAGATTTTGTATGTAAAGTAATGAGCCTTACGGGTTTTTTTACTGGGGGCAAAAAAACCCAAAAAGCGTGGTCAGTTTGTGTTCTAAGGTGTAGGCAAATTGGCTGATCGTGACTCTATTAATTTATATAATCTTTTTCTATTTATAGAAGCAGCCACTACATTTCAGTTTGTCCTGTCAGCTTCGAGTCCTGCTACACATCTTGGCAAGAGCTGCTGTATCTCTAAAGGAATCAGAGATTACTTGTTCAAATGGAGCTGCTGCTATATTAGAGAGTCTTCATAACAATGGGCTACTTTTCCTGTAGATGGACTTCTTTGTTCCCCTTTATAATTAATTTGAATCTAGAACATTCCACAAAACTGTAAATGCAGAGTATCTCAGTTTCAATGGGAAGGCATCTGCAGTAAGTGTACTCCATATGGAATTAGTTTCTCTATTCAGAATGTGAATGCAGTACATGATGTCATCCAAGTAGGATTCAGATTCAGTATCGTCTGCAAAAAGAAAAAAATACATTGTATTAGCATTCAGTTTTGAAATCTTTTTATGAAAAATGTAATATCTTGTTACCACAGTTATTCTGATGTAGCTTAAAGGGACAGTATCATATGAAATAAATTTTGTGATTCAGCTCACTAGTGTTTTATGCTTTGCCATTGACTGATGACATCAGCATTGACTGAAGTTACCTGAACAGTAACATGCAAAACAGAGACTGACAGGTGTTACATTTGACTTCTGTTTGTAGAATTGTGCTTCAAGTCCAAATCCATTAAAATGTAAACTAAATTAGTAAAGTGCCTTGCGTGGCTGGAATCACAATAATATCAGAGAATATGATGAATTTGGTGCATTTTTGTGGGAATTAAAATATCTAAGATATATCTTCAAATTTCATTTCTACAAGGAAAGAAAGACAAGATGCAGAAGACATAAAACTAGTATCTAACTACTATAGATAGCATTATTATTAACAACAATAATGAAGCAACATACAGTAGATCAAATAGCAACCCCTGTATGCACCCTAAAAAGATTAAATTCACCTTGCTGCAGAGGATAAGAACAAAGTTAATGTACTGTATAATCCCCACATAAGTCCAGAAAGCTATGTTATTTCAGTTGATTTTCAGACAGGAAAGCAAAAGCAAGGATACTGCTTTTGGAAAAAATAATTTATCTCTTTGAATTGATTTAGCATGCATGCTTAGAGTCAGGGTATGCACACAGCCCTGAGCCTGACAATTGCTTTGCAATGCATAACAGACCCAGATGAGACATCTAAGGCTCCTCAAAGGGTCAACTTCTTCCAATGACAGTGTTTGTTGAGTCCAAATAAAGAAAAAGCATTTAGCCAGATATGCAAGTGCTTTGCATGGTAAACAATGTGCATGTTTAAGATCTTGACTCTTTAAAATCACTCATGAGTAAGCTTTTGCCATCAATAGTGTACCAGTTTGCCAGTTAGTTATGCTTTGCTCTGTGGTCATAGATTGATCTTTTTCAGTAACTGGCTTGAAGAAATCCAAACAAATTCTTTCATTTACTTTTTCATTATTTTTTTTAATATGGTGAGAAAAGATGTAACAAACTGTTATCTGGTTTCTTTATTTCCGACTATATATTGATTGAATAAATGACCCAAGATAATTGTAAAATTGGTGTTGATAGAGGTGCCATCTTTTAAATAAAAAACAGAAGTGGGGACCAAAACACATTAGTTGTTAGATTTTCATAAATATATGTGCAACAGAGGTGAAGAGAACTATAAGGCAGGTGCATACACACAAAGAGATGCACAATTGCACAGTTAGTTTATGCAAGCCATTATTATGATTGCAGATGCAAATGGTAAGTCAGCTGTTTAACTGTTCATTTACTCATGTAAGTACTGTTTTCCTAAGCAATGACATTGTATATATGTAAATTGAGAAGCAATCTGATTTGTTAGTGTTGTACTCACTGAACACAGGGGTAAATAGCTACCAAAGATGAAAGAAAATAGAAAATCATGGCTGTAAAGTTGAATGGCATTAATTATTGGTGGCACTGCAGCTCGTTATATTGCAAAACCTCTTCCTGGCTAGATGCACATTCAATAGGAGAGATGATTATAAAGGAAAAAATGCGAGGGGAAAAAAAAGACGAATGCAACAAGAAATATTTCAAAGCTTCTGCAAAGATAAAAAACATCCATTGCCATGTTCTCGAATTTCTCAGACAGAAAGACCTCTTCTGGGATATAAAATACTTCCATTACATTGACTATTTTTCTGTCAGGAGCATATGTATTGATATACACCCTGTTTGTTTCATTATGAGACTCCTAGTGAGACAGGAATATCTGCCAGTCAAAAACAACATAAGCAAGAATACCTCTTAATTTAAGATGCATCTTTCCCTCAAAATATTATGCATGTTCACTTACACAAAAGGTCTTGCTAAGCCCAAATGCAAGCCCAAATGCCTGGGGTACAAATAACTATAAAGACTTCAATAAAACTTCCATCTCCATGGTTTTATATACCATTTCTAACTCCCTCCATGTGTCTATCCCCTGGAAGCTCCTTCACACTGTCACTTGGTGTTGCTCTGGGCTTTCCTTCTCTCCAAAGGTCAATCCTAATCCAAACCCTAACTTTAGCATGAATCCTAAACCTAGTGCAAGGGCTGTGGCTTGGCCTTAGCTCAAGATATCATGCATGGCAAGAAGAAAAGTTTCTCAGGTGAGCCCTGAAATCCAGTACTTGTTTTAGCAGTCACTTCCCAGCCCCATTCAAGTTACAGCTCTAGGCTTTTTCCTCCACCCAGCAATAAATACACAAGCTACCTTAACTTCATCTCAGGAGGTGTGGTAGAGCCAAAACCTAGAGGTGCAGCTGGAATGCAATAGGGATTTGTGACATGGGCTCAAAATAAAACAGCATCCTAGGTATAGTGTTGATGTGTAATGCTATAGTTGGGAAAGAGTAAAGGGGCACAACTGCAGCTGGAGCAGGGAAAAACTGGAAGATGCACTGGCCTATAAAAGCAATCCTTTACAGAGAATTTCTTCCTCTGTGTGGCTGAAAACCTTGGTCTCATGGTCCTCGTGGCATGAGGGTAAGGATTAGAGTCAAAGTAAGGACTGGGAGAAACTCAAAGCATAAAGAAGCAGTTGGCATGGGGCTGATAAGGGTCCCTGAGAGGAAAGAGGCTCCAAAACACCTCTTTCCTGACAATTGTTCATATCAGACATTGGGATGGCCTTTTGGAAAGGCTCTGGTTTTTTACCCATTAATTTAGTGCTTTGGAACCCTCTTGGTGTTAAGTAGACTTTGGGGGAGGCAGAATAGCGTTATTATAATTTTTAATGACACAACCACAATTTTCAGTGTAGTTTAGGAAAGCATTTCAATATGAAAAGTATGTAATGAGGATGAACAGGAATTAGTTAGCATAATAACACAGGAAATATGTAAAGTGATGGTCTTGGGGATATGAAAAGAGAGAGGAAACAGTAAAAAGAAAGTTTAGCTCAAGTCTCAAGGAAAACTCTCTCCCTTTAAGATTCATTAATCAACTACATAGGTGAAAGTGTTCCTATTTATGATACTGAGTAAAGGATGGGATGCTAAAGATTAGGCATTAGACAAAATATATTGGATGTTGTTTAATAACTCTTTCCAAAAACTATATCCCTTTAAAAAATGCAGTTTTCACATTCCATTTAACATTCTAGAAACAGTATCTTCAAATGCTTAGACTAAAAACACAGATACCATTTTGTACGGAATAAAATTATTTGTTTTTCAGTGTTTTTCTCTGCCTCTAATAGGTGGAGTAAACTACTTTCCCTGTTCAATAATTTAATATTTTATTTTTCTCTGATTCTCTATCCACATTTTTGAGGCTTTTATGGTAGTAAGGATTTTATTTCTCATAGCTGAACAAATTTAAAGATTGAAAAGCATCAAACATCAGGGACCAAACACTGTAAACAAATTTTGTTCTGAGAAGAGAAGGGATCACTCTCAAGGAAAATTTAAGTAGAAAGATAATGTTGTCAGGACTATTGAAAGCATTATTTTCACAATTAATTTATAAAGAAAATAAATAGTTCCTGCTTAATTTATCACTATTTTGGGTACATTAATGGGTGCCTTTCTTTGCATTCATGTGACTTAATGCTTGCATGTACATTGTCCACCCACTGCTTATTTAGACTCACGGGGAAAGGTTTCAGTACTATTTCTGCAAAAGAGGCCTTGCATGGCACGCATGGAATAAGTGAATTTAACAAGGCCAAAAGATCAGGATTTCTTTAGATACTCCTAAATGGCAGCTTTGTCCATGTTCCAGTGACTCTTTGAGACAAATTTTCTGCTACAGAACCTTGCAGGTGTCTGGAGTCAGTGCAGCCAGCAAGCTGGACTCTAACTCTGAAGTTTAGATTCCTTGGGCCAGGGACTAGCAAACGGCTGAGATTCACCTCTTCTTCCTCCCACTTTTCCTACCATTTCATTATAGCTTTTGGTTCATGTTACATTGGCTGCCCAAGCCTGAGCTATTAAGCAGGGTCCAGCAGGTGCCCTTGTTGGAGCAGGTACCGCTGAAAGGGAGTCTGTGTGTTTAATGACAGCTAAATAATCACTATGGGGAAAGTACTGTGGAGGGCCCCTGCTGCACTGTGAAAAACCCAGAAGAGGATGCACATCTGGGAAGAGCTCTCTTTCCTTCTCTGTCTCATTCTAGATGGCCTAGGAATTGATGGAAAACTTTATCACCTCTCAATCCCCTTTTGTTTTGAGTTTTTTGCTTTCTTTCACCATTTCAGTTAATGCTACGGATTCTGAGAACAAACCCTTGTGCAAGTGAGTCTATTTCAACATCCTTTGTGAAACAGATTCTTTTCTTGGCCAGGGCCAAGCACTGACTTATGAGTTTTGTCAGTCACACAGTATGGTATTGTTAAGTGTACCTTTCTTAAGTGTGCTCCACTTCCTCAGCACCTTAGAGTTGAGCTAATCTTCTTCTTTAACCTCAACAAAGCTTGCTGCCTGGAGGACTGCTTGGAGTGTCAGTTCAGGTACCCTGAATTTGAAGCAAACTCACAAAACACTATTATTCAAAAGACTCACTTTTTTCCTTTTGAACTCTTGATGCTCATAGTAACTGATGACTACAGGTTAGGATCCATCCTCCTCATACATCCAAACCTTTTTAGATGTTGCACGGGCACTTTGATACTTCACTCAGCTAAGACATTGTGAAACTGTAAACGTCATCAGATCCTTAAATGTCTGCAGTGAGTTACGTACAGGGAAGGAAGAGGTTTTGGACATTTTTTCTTAAACTGTTCAACAGAACTTGTGCCTCTTGTCCCTGAAAATAAATAGGGACAATCCTTTTTCTTCCCATTCAAAACTCATTTATCTTAGCATTTTAGATTTTGCTAGAAGGCTTCTTCCTTCACTGCAGTGACTTATTGAGTGGTATCTTACTGGAGGACAGGGCAAGGGTCTTCTAAAAACTATTGTACTAGGAATAGTAACAATAATTTACACTATCAACTAGTTCTTATGGCTCATCATTTTCACATATAGGAATGCATTTGTGTGCTACTGATTCTGAAAAGAATCAGTTTCAAAACTCCAGAAATTCGGTTTTGCAGATTACACTGTTAAAAAATACATTTAAATACACTGTAGGTCCCATACAGTCAATTACTAAATAATTCAGGAATTGCATTTCCTAAGTTAGACTACTCTGATTTTTTCCTCTCTTCCATCACTGTGGCAGATTTATATCACTGCAAGTACATAAGAGTAGAGGTTATTTCTTCTGCTGCTTTGAAACAATGAATGGGAAAGGGAGCTGAAAATTGAAGCAGCTGCTGCCAAAGTTGTGCATAAGTCTGCACAGAATCTTTCTGCCAATTATTTTTTATCCTGTCTATATGACTTAAGTTCACAAAGTGTCCTGTTCCAGACTGTATCATCCATCAGGGAGTCACTAACATGGCAGGGACAAAGCAAACGTCACAAAAATATTTACATTATTTTCACCTGGTTTGGGAAAAGAATTTGCTTTGTTTGTGGTTTACTTTCCAGTTGCAGCGTATGCAAATTCTCTATGGAAACTAGGCAGAAGAAGGCTGTTAGGTGTGTGAGAGCAGCAAATTTCCTGTTAAGACAAAAGGTTCCATATTTGTGTGAGAAATAGCAGCACTTATTCAGTTACGGGACAAAAATTATTGTCTGCATGACATGACTAATCCAAATAAAGGTCCCTGGTTTATAAGGCAGAATTGAAGGTTACACTTGTCATTGGACTCCAAGGGATGTGTAAGCTCCACTTTTTGTTTGTAACTCAGGTCAGCTTCATAATTCAGTCCTGTACTGACAGCCCTTTAGCTATCTCTAGGTAGATTTGCACCACCAAATATTTCCCAGGGCTCCAAAGAGGTTCATAATGCTGCCACCACAGATCTTTGCTGCCAGCAGACTTGGTTGTTCCACTTCTGACACATCCATACAACCTGCAGTCATGTTCCCCAGCACAGCAAAACCTTTAAACATATTTTGAATATTATCAATGTTCAAAATTATGTATGTTTATTTACATGAGGAAAAATGAAGTAAAGTCACTAATTAACTTATGTAGTATCACAGACAGACCATAGTAGAAAAAAGGTTTTAAAGCTCTAGTCTTATAAATGGAACTGTTTCATGCCACTAAAATGGCATGAGTTAGTGAGGGCAGCAACTTCTACAAAGCTGACAAGGCACAAGAAGACTCCTGAACCTCATAGCCCAGCAGCTATTCTGTTTCTTTTGATATTAGGTAAGGTACATCATATAAATGAACTAATTCTTTTCAGAAAATCCTTTTAGAACTTACAGCTTTTGTTGTTTTCTCTTGATGCAGGTTTTTGCTCTGAGTGCTGGCAGCAAAGTGAAATTTACTCACATCCTGATGGTCGTGTGGAGCTGGTGCTTCAGCGAGCAGAATTTGAGTAAAGCCTTCTTTGCTGCCAGCAGTCAAAGCAGAACATAGAGTATTTCCAGGGAGAATGCCACATTTGGGAATGCAAGAAAATACAGATGGCCAAAGGCAACTTAAAAGCTGGGTTATGCAGAGGAAGAAATGAAGCAAGAAGAAAATTGGAGCCCAGAGAAAGAAAGGAGAGGCAAAACCAGCCAGGACGTAGAAGTCTAATGAACTTCAGTCAGTGTAAATAAGGACAGTTCTGCATATTACAGTCCAGTTGCCTTTCTATCCACTCTAGATGAACAAACTTCCAAACACAAAATGGAAAAGATAATTATCTTTATAAGTGAAGAATCAATTTTCAATTTGATGCCATAGGTCATCACTGCACCTTATTTCCATTCTATCTCTCTTTGTAAATCTAGTTGTTGCTTTTTCTCAAGTTGACGATCTCTGAAAAGGACACAGCAGAAGAGAGGCCCCACCTTTAAAGTGAATTTTTGAAGTCTCCTTGGAATATCCATGTAGAAAAGGTACATTTAACTAAACACCTACATAGCAGAGCTGCTAGAACATTTTAGGAATACAGAAAGATGACAAATCTGTTTCAACAGTTGTGAGCTGTAAGTTTCTGTGATTGAAGTTCTGAGGAAACAAGACAAAACCTGACCTGACTTAGTCTAAAAAAGCAAGTTTCTAAATGCCATTTTAAGTGTAATATCCTTCTCAAAAAAAAATTGAAAGCTTTTTAATTCTAACATGGAATAAAACCAAATTTTGAAATCCAAGAAATTTCTATAAAACAGCAGTTATTCCCTAGCCAGTTCTCACATTCTTTGGACTAGTTGGAAAACCATTTTCACTTTAGCAGGTTCCTTTATTATTTTACCCCCAGTATATTGAGAGGAAAGACCGTTTCCTACTTCTTTAGTAGAGAGAGGTTTTCAGTTATAAAATTAATTGATTGCTTGCCAACATGCATCTAAATCCAAATATTTGTGCAAGTCAACATAAATTCACCACCGCATCTTGCTGTATGTCACTGAGCTCTGTAGTCCAATTTTAATGGAATACTTGATGAAGCTGATGTGCATATTTTCATCCCACACATACAAATTCATCATGAGGATGATTGCCTTCAGCAAAGAAAATAACACATGCAACATTACAGATTTAGATATACCTTCCTGAAAATATAGAAAGAACAAAATGAAAGACATAATGGCCAGTGGAAAATCTGCCTGAAATTCAAGGCTCTGAAAAGTGTCTTATCTTTGTCAAAAGAAGAATGGATAGTGGAGGGAGGGGGGAAAAATTATTATTAGAATTATACATAGAACTCAATCTGACAATCTGAAAGCGAAAAAATCCTATAGCAATAATGAAATTTTTGTTTTTGGTCCTCAGAGAAGGATCAACAGAACTGCCACCATGGACATCCAGAGGGCAGATTTTGGCCTGTTGACTGGTTGAGAGGCTCCATCAGGAGGGAGTCCTGTGGGTTGAAGGGGTCTAGGAATTCTGGACAGCCTTCAAGAAGGAAATCCTAAAGTTGCAGTATCACTCCATCCCCTTGTGCCAAAAAATGAGCTTTGGGAAGAAGATAGGCTGGAAGGTCTGGCTGATCTTCTGGATCAGAAGAAGCAGCTCTGGTTGAACAGAGCTTTGGATGGAACTTAGGGGCCAAGAGAGTGTGTGGCCTTTGGAAGAAGGGACAGAAAACTCAGAAGAACTACAAGGATGTTGTGAGGTTATGCAGGGAGAAAATTGCAAGGACCGAAGCCCAGATACAACTAAATCTGACAACTGCTGTAAAAATAATACAAAGGTTCCTATAAATACATTAGCAACAAAAGGAGGGCTAAGGACAATCTCCATCCTTTACTGGATGCAAGAGGAATTATGACAAAGAATGAGGAAATGCTTTTTTTGCGTCAGTCCTCAATAGCAAGGCCAGTTGTTCTCTCGTATCCAGCCCTCTGAGCTGGAAGACAGAGACAGGGAGCAGAATGAAATCCCCATAATCCAAGGGGAAATGGCCAGTGACCTGCTTTGCCACTTAGGCCTGGACAATCCCGTGGGGCTGGAAGGCACATACCCACACATGCAGGGGCTGAAGTGCTCACCAAGACACTTCCCATGATTTACCAGCAGTCCTGGTTAACTGTGAGGGTCTAAGATGACTGGAGGTCAGTAAAAGTGACAAGAACAGAAGGAGGATATGAGGAACTACAGCCCCGCCATCCTGACCTCACAGTGCCAGGGAAAGGCAGGGAAGAGGCCAGCTCGAGCACCATACCAGGGCAAAAGAGATCAGACCCAACCATCATTGGTTTATGAAGGGCATGTCCTTCTTGACCAATTTGATCTCTTTCTATGACCAGGTGACCCACTTAGTAGATGAGGGAAAAGCCGTGAATGTGTCTACCAGGACTTTAGTATAAAGTCTTTGACTCTGTTTTCCACAATCTTCTCCTGGAGTAACAGGCTAAGTTATGACTTGGGCAGCTGCACTATTTACTGGGTAATAAACTGGCTGGATGGCCAAGCTCAGAAAGTGGTGGTAGATGGAGTTACATCCAGTTGGTGGCTGGTCACCAGTGCTGTTCCGCAGGGCTCAGTACTGAGGCCAGGCCTGTTTAATACTGACAACCTGGACAAGCAGACTAAGTGCACCCTCTGTCAGTTTGCAGAAGACACTAAGTTGGGCAGAAGTGCTCATCTGATGGAGTGGAAACACTCTGCAAAGGGATCTGGACAGGCTGAGTTGATGGGCCAAGGCCAAATTTACAAGGTTCAGACATTCCAAATGCCAGGCCCCACCCTTGGGTCGCAACAACCCCAGGCAGTGCTAAAGGCTGGGGGCAGAGTGGCTGGAAAACTGCCCAGTGGAAAAGGGCCTAGGGATGCTGGTTGACAGTGACTGAATATGAGCCAGCAGGGCCCAGGTGGCCAAGAAGGCCAATGGGAATCTGGTTTATATCAGGAATAGTGTGTCCAGCAGGACCAGGGCAGTGATTACCTCCCTGTATTTGACATTGGTGAGGCCACACCTTGAATCCTGTGTCCAGTTCTGGGCCACTAAATTCAGGAAAGACATTGACGTGTTAGAGCAAGTCCAGAGAAGCGAATGGAGCTGGTGAAGGGTCTGGAGCACAAGTCCTGTGAGGGGCAGATGAGGGAGCTGGGGGTGTTCAGCCTGGGAAAAAGTAGGCTCAGAGGAGACCTTATCCCTCTCTAGAACTACCTGAAACTTGTAGTGAGGTGGGGGTGTGTCCCTTCTCCCAGGCAGCAAGTAACTGGACAAGAGAAAACTGCAGGGGAAGTTTAGATTGGTTATTAAGAAAATTGTCTTCACAGAAAGAGTTGTCAAGCATTGAAATAGGCTGCATAAAGAAGTGGTAAAATCATCATCCCTGTAAGTGTTCAAAATATGATGCTTTGGAACATGGTTTAGTGGTGGGCTTGGCAGGGCTGGGTCAATGGTTAGAGTTAATGGTCTTAAAGGTCTCTTTCACCCTAAATGAGACTATGATTCTACAAGCTATTTGAAAAGTGAAATCTGATTGGCAACCCATTCCCTTTTCAAGTTGGTTGAGGATCTTTATTGTTTTTCAATAGAGTTTCACTGACTAAATATATTCCCATGTGTTCCTGCAAGTTTCAGGCAGCAGTGTCCTGGATGAACATTATTGTAGTGCTACTTTGCGGTCTTTCTCTTATTGATTGTAATTTATTCCCTGGATGTTTCATTAAGAGGCCGCAAGTTCTGAAAATATTAATAGAGATTTAAATAAGACTAGTTTCCTTCCGTTGGTCTCTCATGTCTCAGCAATTCAATCTTTTCACCGAACTTGATATGCAGCTGTAAATGCTCTTTTCATGCATGTTGCTTTTCCAAATTTCTTTTTCTAGTGAGACTGCACATCACAGAAGCAAACACGCACAAATAAAACGGACAGTTCCTCATCTATGGTAAGTCAGCAAAACTTACTAAAGGTTACATACAGATTTCCAACATCTAGTGATTTTGTATACATGAAAACATCATTTGTGATGCAAGAAGGCAAGACTGATCCTATTCTCTGTTTCACCTCAGTCTTACTACTCTCCCTCTCTGCCAGCTTTTAAGCTGTAATATACAGTGATACCATCTGGGACAAGGAGTCACCCAAAGCCACGCTCTTCCTTTGACTTTTATCCTAAAAAGTGAATGAACATGCAAAGAGTTCCAGTTTGGTACTCAGCACATGCTACACAGCACGCTACCACAGCCAGCCCAGCACTGCAGAGGAGCAAGCCCAGTCTCTCGTGCCAGCAAAGCAGCAGCAGTTCTGTTCAATTCCCAACCCAGAGCTCTCAGCTGTGATATGAGCAGGCCCAACAAAAAAGTCCTGTCACAGCAAACAGCCCATTCTAGGAACAGTGCTGGATTTGCGGACAGGGAGCGGGGTTAGGGAGACATCTTCCTTCATTTTGAGGTATCCCTAGTGCAAGAACATCTATTGAGAACAGATCCAGTCTTAATAGGACGTAAATGATGGAGAAGATTAATCTGCTCAGTGATTTACTATTCAGCCTGTGTAAAAAATAGCCACGCCATGTTCATAGTTTGAATTTATCTCACTTCAGTGTCCAATAACTTTCTTTGCCTACTAAATTAAAAAAAAAAAAAAAACTGCTTCAGACTTCTTCCTTATGTATGTACTTTATAGCAAAACTTCTCTTGAACCCCTTGTTCCCAAGTCAGACCGAGTTTAAATCTCTTGTGATAAGCAGAATGCTTCAGCCTTTGACTAATTAGTATAGCTCTTTCCTGAACCCTTTCAGGTATGATAGCCTCCCTTTAAAGGTGCAAATATTAACTTTGAAGACAGTGTTTCATTAATTAGCAGTAGCTGGCAATGTTCTGAATCAATGGTTTTCCTTTGGAGAATGCTAATTTGCTGAAACCAAACAACTGTAGTAATGCATCTGGTGTGTCAAATCTTTCAAAAAATCTGATTTTCCCTGTGAGGTTGTTTGCTGGCAGCAGCAGAATCAGAACCTATGGGCTTCTGATACCACCACCTCAAGCATTCATAATTTTTTAGTGGCAAAATGAATTGTAGCCTCAAATTCAGTCAAAACTTTCTGCTCAGTGATAACAAATGAGACACCTCAGTCTCATTTCCTGGAAGGAAATGAGGCTTTTCATTTTTTTCAAGCTATTAGTTTCCAGCTGGATCTAACTAAGTGACAGAAGTTTTTTGGGATGTGTACCTTGGTTTATTTACCTCCATAATCAGATTTGCTATCTCTCCTGCACTGGTTGTGGGTGATTACTGGAAGATACTTCATTCTTTTCTACCATCTGTGATACCAGCTTTTAAAACTGCACATACAATTTACTTTGTATCCCCGTTTCTCCTGAGGACAAACTGGACCAATGTGCTGAGGAGATGAGAAGTTTGTTCAGTAGTTGAAATATGTTTTACTGATCTTAATCTATCTAATCAGAGGTTACTCTTACCTCAGATTTAAACAGGAGATAATATTAAGTTTCCCCTTTTAAGTAAGGACTGTATCAACCCTTTGGATGGGGAAAAGTGATACATCCAGTACTTCACCAGCAGGTAGATCCTCCGGATGATTTTGATGACAAAAGGCAAGATTCCATGAGATTTTATCCTGATAATATCTGTTCCAAAGCAGAGCATTCCTCCTCCTCCCTTGCATGACTGCACCATGAGCCACCAGAACAAACTCATACCACAAGCTGAGTTACACTTCTTCTCTGTTTAAAAAAACATTACAACCAAGCAAGCTCTGCTTCAGATTGCTTTGAACTGCCATTGAACCACATTTTCAGGCTGTCATTCAACCAGATTTTTTTGCTGTAACAGTATCTCTGCTTCAATGGCTTCACCTTTTCTCCCTCTGATGACATGCTCATACCTTATCTCAGCACTGCCCACTCAGTTATACCACTATCTGTGCAGCTGAGCTGTGAATCAGAGAACTGGCCAGGTTCAGAATAACTCAGGAAAAAGGTTTTAACTGATCATCATCTGATACAGTACACTCCACCTGCAGAAATTGTGGTAGCTACAAACCGGGAAGAGAAGGAAGAGTGTCAGAAATAATTAACTGGAAGGACAGTGGACTGTGACACCACTGAATGAAGTGCTGTCAGCCTGCAGCCCCGTGAGAACAGCTTTGTGTGACACTCCTCCAGCCACTGAACTCTGTTTTATTTGTTCCTGCAATCAACATATATTACTAATTTAAATTACTTTTTTTGACATGTACACAAACCAGGATATTTTGTATGAGTTTTCTGTGGTTCAACTTTATGCTGTTTTCAGCTGGGGTAGAATTAATTGTCTTCACAGAGGCTGGTATGGGGCTGTGTTTTGGATTTGTGCTGAACACAGGGTTGATAATACAGAAATGTCTTTGTTATTGCTGAGCAGAGCTTACCCAGAGCCAAGGCCTTTTCTTCTTTCTCCACTGGTGAGGAAGTTGGGGCTGCATGGGAGGGTGGGAGGAGACACAGCCAGGACAGGTGACCCAGACTAACCAAAGGGATATTCCAGACCATGTGACATCATGTTCCATATATAAAGTGGGAGGAAGAAAATGGGGNTTGTCTTCTCAGGTCACAGTTATGTGTGATGTGGCCCTCATCTCCTGGAGATGGCTGAGCACCTGCCTGCTCATGGGAAGCAGTGGCATAATTCCTTGTTTGGCTTTGTTTATGTGTATGGCTTTTGCTTTCCCTATCAAACTGCCTTTATCTCAACTTACGCCTTTTCCAGCTTTTACCCTTCCAGTTTTGTCCCTGATAGTGCTGGTGGGAGAGTGAGTGGGTGGCTGTATGGGGCTTGGCTGTTGACTGGAGTTAAACCACACCAAGGTTGTAAATGGCTCCAAGTCAAAATGTCACTGGATATTTGAAGGAAAATCCTTTCTGTGTTGGTTATGTTATCTCTTCTGTCAACAAGGCTTTAAGTAGCAAAAACCCCTCATTCTCAGTTGCCTCAGTATCTGTCTAAAGACCTAGCGAGTACAGAAAAGCTAGATTTTTCCATGGTAATGAGGTGGTACTTACCAATGGTATATATATTTTATGTAACTAGATCATCTCTATTAAACCTAACCCTCCCTAGCTTGGTGATTCACGCAGAATTAAATGCCCGTCAGTAATTTTCCCATAATCAATCTGAACATTCTCCATTTACCACAGCTAGAACTGCTTTTAAGAAAATCCTGTTTGAGAGTTTGTTACTTCATTACACTTAGTACAATTTTAGACACTCTGAAAGTAGAGGAAGACAATTTCATGAATTAAATGTCTGCTGAATTGGGATGTCCAGAGAAAGGCCATAAAAGTTATCAGAGAGCTGGAACACTTGTCCTGGGAAAAAAAATTGAGAAAGTTGGGGTTTTTCAACCTGGAGAAGAGAAGGCCCAGGGGTGACCTTTTAGCAGATTCCCAGTATTTAGAGGGGGCTTTAAAGAAAGATGGAGACAAACCTTTTAGCAGCACCTGTTGTGGTAGGACAAGAAGTAATTGTTTTAAACCAAAATTGGGTAGATTTAGACTAGTTTTAAGAATGAAATTCTTTATGGTGAGGGTGATAAAAGACTGGAGCAGGTTTCCCAGCAAGGTGGTGGATGCCCCATCCCTGGAAATGTTTAAGGTCAGGCTGGCCAGGGCCTCGAGCAACTTGATCTAGCTAGAAGATGTCCCTGTTCATTGCAGGGAGTTGGACTAGATAACATTAAAATGTTCTTTTCAACCCAAACCATTCTATGATTCTGTGATTCTATGAACTTGCAGAGTTATCTCACCTCCTGTCAAAATCAGTAAGAGTTAAGAGCACTTAGCACTTGCAGACAGCTCATAAATTCAGCTCCCAAGTGATATGTCATTTCCCTTTGTTACACTATTTATGTGAACTTGGCTGCAGCTAATAGTTATGATAATCACAGAATCATTCAGGTGGAAGGGACCTCAGAAGGTCTCCACTCCAACCTCTTGCTACAAGCAGGGTAAGCCATCAGATCCCATCTGATCAGATCATAATACTGGACACCAAATCAATTCTGATACGTGGTTGATATTTTCTTGTTTATCATAGTATTTCCAGAATTCTTTCTTTGCAAAGAGAATGTGAGGTGGTACCGTAACCAGTGCCTGGGGTTTAGAATGTTCCATTACACATACTCTCAATATTTAAGTATTATCTGATTGTAGAGAAAAAAAAATCAAGGAAATAAGCCATCAATTGTTTTTCTCTTGTGCATTTTAAGAATCAAGGCTATTCTGCTTAATGTGCATGATTTTTCATAAAGTTGTGTTGAAGTACAAAACCGACATAACCTAGTGGCCAATGAGCCAATTGCAAGGAAAAAGGTTTGAGTTGAAAGCTGTAAATCCCCTGAAACACGGATTCTCTTAAATGTTCAGCTGTTCCTATCTTTCCTTTGTTTGTGTCCTGCTCAGCTTAAAAGAGTTTTCTGGTGGAGAAAAAAATGGACATTAAGAGAATTCTGAAGAAAGATTTATGCGCTTCTCTGCAAAGCATACTTTCCTGGTATTACCCATTCAATTTCACTCAACACCCACATGCTCCAGCTCTTTCAATGCCTGTTCAGCAGAGATATCCTACACTGGACTGAAGCTACCTTCAATTTCTGTAGCAGTGTCAAGTCTAGAATTGCAGCTCCATGCACAAATTATTTGAGTGTGGGACCATTCACTAGCCCTGTGGCCAACTGGCATAGGACAGCCCACATTCCTGTCAAACACTATTCCAAGATGTGTAATGATGTCTTGACTAGCTGTTGATAATGATTCCTGACCCAGGGTAACTTCTGAACTGTTGTTTCATGGCAAATATTTGAGAGCATAAAGGTTGATCTGGGCCCAAAGCTTTCTAGAGAATGTTCTGGCAATATAACAGTACATACATTTAAGTTGTGGTTCTGGGGACAGACCTGGCACATGTCTATATAATTAAATTGAATAGTGACAAATAAACATCATCACAGCAAGGAAAAGAGTGGAGGAATAGACTACTGTTAATGTCCTTGTTTACTTCTTTTGAGCTTTGGCTATAAATTAACTCTGCTACACATAGGAAAAGTTGAACTCAGGACAAACCAGGCAGCGTGGGCTGTAATGCACTCGATCTTTGTCACACCTTATCTGTCCAAACTTCATGAACCTGGACAAAGACCTGCAATAATTATGAGGAGAGGCCAAGAGAACTGGGTTTGTTCTGCCTTAAGATGGATAAAGGGAGCTCTTAAACACCAATAAATATTGAATAGAAGGATACAGAAAGGACAGAGGCAAAATCTTTTTGAAGTACCCGGTGATAGGAAAAGACACAAAGGAAACAGGCTGAAAATTCTATTTACATGTAAGGAAAAATTCTTGTAGCAAAAGTGTGGTCAAATACTAGACCACGTTGCCCATAGAGGATTCATCTCCATCCTTGAAGATACTACTCAGAAAATGGATGGACAAGCCTAAAGAAGTCTGACCTAGATTAACCTACTTTAGACAATTCTAGGTGACTGACAGGGATCCTTTTCAGTCCAAATTGTCCAATTATTTTACAGTTCAAAGAAAAGAAACAAAACTTTCTAGGTCCATTCTTTAAAAAGACCTGAAACTTGGGAGAAAGTAGCTTTTAGTATATGCTTGAGGGTTTATAATACAAGAACAGCTATGATGTTTTCAGAGTGAGCACAGTCCTCTAACTTAAATGGATTGGCTGGTAGGCTGTTTTAGGGGGTTTAGTGTGGTCTTTTTCCTCCATGAAAATGCAATGAAGACAACACCAAATTAAACTTAAAAACTACTCACTAGCTGTGATACAGCCTACACATGAAAAAAAAATCATTTATTTGTCTCCAGTTCTCTTGTTCCATGTGTACATAAGCTTACTCTTCTCTATTGTTTGGACTTAGAACTGTCTGATACGTCTTTTGGAATTAGAGCTCTAGTGTGTATATCACATTTCTAAGATAGCCTTCATATCTTTCCATCCCACCAACTCTCAGCTATTTCTAAATTTACTTAGAATTCACCACCATTCCTTTTTTAAATCTTCATTCTTCTCCCTGATGGCATGTATATATATTTGGGATACAGGTTTTTGTTTGGTTATTTGTCCCCTGTGATAGCTTTCAACATAAATCATGGATCCTGTGGGTCATGAAATTGTCACAGTATTAGTCCAGTAGGGCCCTTTTTCCCTAAACCAAAGATCTAGAGAGTGAACACTGCTATACACAACCCAATACTCAGCCTTCTTCCACATCTCCCTCAAAAGTTCTTGATTTGGAACTCATTACTTTTAGGATATTCCTTAGTCCCACAGCCATGAAACTGACATCAAATTTGAAAGTAGTTTTTGAGACCAAAGGACAGATGAACATTAACTCTGGACTCACTTTTTTCATGGGCATTCATTAAAAACATTTTTAAGATGCCAATACTGAAATTACTCTCCACTTGCAGATACTGCAGTAATGAAGCAGCACTCTGGTGCCAGTACACACAAGAGAGGCCCTCCCCCAGATCCATGTTTTGTGCCAGTTACCCGTGCATTTTTCATTATCATTTATTTTTATTACCAAGCCTATCCCTGACTGCCAGTTAGTCAGCCTGCATGTAGACAGTGTGCTACTCCCACAAACAAGAAAGTCAGAAGAATTTTAAATAAGCTCTTTTTAAAATGTTAACCATCTAAGCCTAATTCCCAAAGTGCTACTGTGGATAGCTAGAGTGTATCCACCTACCCAATTTTGTACCCAGAAGGGAATTTCCATTAGGACAAGTGTCTCTCCATAGGTGATAAACAGCCTTGCCATGTGTTTCTGTGCATGTTTATTCATTCATGTGTGTTTATTCATTCAGATCCACACAACCGATTTTTTGTCTCCAGTTGTGAATGTGGTTTGGCTGAAAAAGCTTAGTTCACACAAATCTCTAAACATCTGTTCAAGTTTTTCTCATTCCCAACCCCCATCCATTAGAAATTCTAGGTACACACTATGGAAAGTTTACTGCATCTTTATCAAATAGGAAAGAGAAAAAAAACTACAAATAAACAAACAAAAACAACAAAGGGAATCCCACAACTAAACAAAAATATCCCACCAGCTTTCTTCACATCACAAAAAATTCAGCTGCATATAAAGGAATCAACTTCAGGCACCAGCAGTTGAACCAAATATTATTTAAGTCTGGAAAGACAGAATTTAAGATGATTACAGGTGGTGTTCAGGCCTCAGTGCAAAAGTGAACATCATTCATTATGAAAATTTGTCTTGAATCATTATGAAGTTTGTGTATTAGTAGGCAGATCTAGGTCAAATGTTCCCAAGAGCTGGGCTGCTAATGAAACAGGTTGGAATCTAGTTGTGTTTTCATTATAATTTCCATAAATTTTAAAGAAAATTTGTACATGACCGGTAGAAAACCCACTACAGTCTTTTTAATAGAAGTACTCATCAAAATGAGATTAAAAGATAGGATTAAGTCAGTTTTACTTTACTGTATTGATGAACTTTTTGGATTTGTTTATATTTTCCCATTTAAATAAAGCTTACAACATGTTCCACAACAACTTTCAGGTGCTTCAGAGACAAATGTCCACCTGTCTTTACTTGTTAGTGTCTTCTACTGCAGGATATTCCACCTCAAGGCATTGCAGAACTGTACTCCAAGAAACTAAAAAGATCTCAGCTTCTTGTTTTGCCAAGGAAAAAACAAAACAAAACCAACAAACCAGCCAGCCACTCATTTTTCACACAGAACCGTTTGAGTGCCTCATGGTATGTGGTGTATTTATACAGCAGGTCAGTAAGGGGGAGCAGATGTGCTACTGCTAACCAAGCTGGGAGTTGATGTTGAGAAACTTATCCAAAAAAAAAAATTAATCAAAAAGAATAGTTTTACCACAGAATTCTACTACCATTCCCCGGAAATTGTTGATATCATTAAATGATGTTTTATGTAGTACCTCCTGTAAAATGAACCATCAGGTCTCAATACAATTATAATAGTTGAAATGTTCTGGAAGATATTAAAATATCTTCATCCTAAAAGGATGCAACATGTCCTAGTTGCCACATAATTTTCACTTTGCTCCTACTGCCTTAGGTAATAAAAAAGAGAGAACAGGTCTCAAACTGTCAACATGCTGCATGGACAGGGTGAAAGAGGCTCCCACTCTAAGAACACCTCCACATCTGGCATGAACTGTTAGATACGTATATACTGGGAGAAGAACTGAGCCATGAGAAACTGCTGAACTTGCTCTTGGCATCTCACCAAGGGCTCTCCACCAGGACATCTTCTAATTTCACAGTGGAGCTTGGATAGAAATCAGGAGCTGTTACCATGCTCTTCTCTCTGTTTTTTCGAAGTGTATAGTATCCATGTTATGGTTTTTACAAAATAATGATTTTGGTATTCATCTGTTGCTACTGTTTCAATTATTACTGTTCCTATTTATGTAGGGGATGGAGTTTTTATAAGGTGACTGTTTTAAAAGAGGGCAACATATGTAGCAGCCTAGTGACAGCCCACAATACAACAGCAAAACCTACTGGTGCAAGAAATCCATTAAACAGCCTCTTGCAAAAAGCATCACAATATGACATGTCAGAAGAAGGGGAAGTGTCATAAAGTACAGTTAGTCTATATGTGAAAGCTGGTAGGATACCACAGCACGGGACAATGTCAGCCACTGAAAACAGGTCACTGAGGTGAGACTTGGCAAGAATTGAAGATGCGTTCTGCTACTGCCCCCTCATACCCGTTTACTATGTCTGGCCACTGTAGATCACATTCCCACATGCAGGGGAAAAAAAAGAAATTGAGAGACAATTCATTCTTTGTGACACGTGACACTTCTTCAAAAACCATGGAATTCTCTTCTGAATGGAGTTAATACTAACTTAAAAGTCACTTCACCACACACACACAAAAAAATTAAATTACAGAATCCAGTTTTACAGAATGATGTTCATTGAGTATTGTGTGCTTGCTTCATACTGAGCAAGGAATCAAGTGAGAGAATGTGAAACACTCAAGAGGAAAGTGGCTAACATATTTTCAGTGTGTCAAAAAAGTTGTTTGTCTGGTCCCCATAAAACATAAAAAAGTTCTAGACTACTTTCAGGGATATGAGAAAAAGTCATCAAACACAGAAACAAAGTGACCAGAAAACCCCTACAGAATAATAACCCAAATGTCATTTCTTTATTTTTTTATTGAGTGTAATTTGTCTAGCATTTTACTTTTTTCACACATTAAACATGTTAGAAGACTGGACTGAAAATCCCCTTTTCTTTTAAAGAAGACACAGTAGCTTTTGACAATACAGTTTTGACCTTATCCAATTTTTTACAGCCTATTTGCTATTTCTAACGCATTATTCATTGCCCATTATTATACTAATAAACTTTATTATCTTTTATAAAGCCACCAATGGTTACATGCTTGAATGGCCTTCACAAAAGAAAGCTATAACATAACAAGGTAAACCTAATAAAACATTCTTTGTTCTCAAAGTGTATTTGTGATAATGGACCATTACTTTTTATTTATTATTCACATAAATGTATGATGGAATTTGTACTCTCTCCAGTTTTAACTGTCTCAACTTGCAGAAACCATGCAAAAATTTTTTGTTGAATATTTAGTCTCTAGTAAGAAAATAAAGAATATATGAAAAAAATTCCAAATTTTCCCATATTGTCATTTTTATAGTCTCAGCAACTGCATGTAAGTACATTCATCTAAGCGCTAAATTCACTTTTCCTAGTTTCATACTGAGCTAATACTACCAACTTAAGTCACTTAAATATGTATTAAACGAGCAGAAAATTTTAGAAGGTGAAAAATGATATTGTTTGGAGCCTTGAAATTCTGCTGAAATGTAGTGGAATGTCACTATCCCTGTAACTTTATATCAGAAACCATTACTAGACCCTGTATGCATGCAACACAGGCAAAACAAAAAGTATAGCTAAGAAACCTATGATAAAAATCCATGGTGTGTGTAAGTCTCATTTCATTACGTCAAGTGCTGTCTTGCCACATGCCTATATACAACTTAGTAACTCCCTATAGATGGTTTTCCTGTAGCTATATGGAAACAAAAGACCTCTTTCTTGGTCATATAGCTTCTAAAATTTGTTCATTTTAACTAAGTTCAAAACCCTTTCCCACTTAGGTCTTTAAGTATCCCTGTACTAGAAAGATCTAAATCTAAGGTGCCTGAGTTGTGTCAAACAGATATGAAATACTGGACTGGAGGTCCATCCAAACCACAAGATCTGATCTCCAAGACCACTGGAGGAAGAAACAAAATCAAAACCAAACTAAAAAACCCAAAAGAGTACCACAACAAAAATCAAGAAAACCAGACATACAGCTCAAAATACACTGTTTCACAAAGGTCTCTTTCTCTGTGGTACCAAAAATCAGAAAATAGATTTTTAACCAGAACTGTAGGTCAAACCTCTAAAAAACACCTGAGAAAGTCAGATTTAGCAGACTAGACCTTGCTTGGGCTGCACCTCTGATAACCATGATACTCCATGACTTCAACACAGGCAGGACAGACATTCCAAAAGACACCAGGAGACTTCCCAAATGCAATAAAACTGAACTCCAAGGTGTGCATAATCACACTCCTGATCTCCTTTTGTCCTACACTTTGTCATGCTTTCTCTGTCAAAATAGGGGTTCAGCATGAGCTTGTAAAAAAGAAAGCAACAGCTCAGAACAACTTTGTGTTAGGGAAAATTTGCCATTGAGATCACCATAACCAGTTTTACTTTTCTGACATGAGTGCCTGCATAACATTTCCATCAGTGTCATACTGAAAACCAGTGTTAAACAGGGATAAGACCCATCCTAATTCGAACCAACACTTTTCAGTATTGTGTACAGCATAGGCCCAGTGCTAAAAACCTGTGATGTAAATTTAAGTGGAACACTCATCAAATGCAAGACAACCATTTTCTGCAATCAGAATACTGATACAACAGGAGAAGGCTCAGATCATAACTTCATATAATATACATCAGTCAGGCAAGTAACACATTGTAAATTATTCTTGGCCTAAGCTGATAAAAGTCTTCCTAATGTTCAGGCTGTCTTCCTTTTGAAAAACACATGGTATTTCTCTGGCTACCATCCATTAGCTGGATAGAACTTGGCGGGAGTTATGATGTTCCAGAAATATTTTCTTACTCATGTTAACTCAATGTGTGCTGGTTCTCCCTTTAGAGGTAGCCATGGGAAATACTTCACTATACAGTTAATTTCTATTGGTCATTGTAGTAGTACATTTATTTGTCATAAGTATTTTTGATGCACAGTACAACGGGTAGAAAGCAATAGGTTGTCTGTCTGATCAGACAGCACGACATCTTGCAGAATCCCAGCCACTCTCTACTTGGACCATTTTTTAATGCATTCTATAGAATGCACCAGTTTTCAGAGTATCTTTTTATTTTGTAAGTCTTGGGATAACAGACAATCATTCTTCACACTCATGTAAATTGTTCCATTAGTTAAGTACCCTAGCAATCAAAAGTTCAGCCCACAGACACACACATCACAGTCAAATTCTCTCCTAAGTGAGTAGAGAACCTAAATTAAATAAACACTTTGGCTGTCACTATTATTTTTCTTTTAGATTCACATCAGTGTTTCTCCTAATTTTTATAAGTTATTCTTCTGTATGCTAAGTAGCCTCTAATAGGATCTGAGATGCAGATAGGTGTGCTTATTATTATAGAAAAGCAGCATTATTTTTAAAATATTCAGGCTAGTAAGTACACAAAGAACTTTCCACTCTTCTGATCCAGGGAACACCACATAGTAGTGAATATTATCAAATAAATATTCTTTTAAACTTCTGCTGCTCAGTCAATTCCTATCTCAGGTAGACAGCAGGGAACTCATAGCTGTTCTGCCATTTATGTCAACGACTGTTTACCCAAATGATGGTACAGTGCCATAATCTGCATGCGAATTGTTTAGTTTTCTGTTATTAAGCTCATTCTGAAACTATTCAGAAAGAGCTGCCAACTGGCAGAGTTCTCAGAAATGCTCTGTCTTTGTCATAGGCCAAAAACCTGCCCACCTTTATTAACAGAAATAACAATTTAAAGACACATATTTGTCAGCATGTTAAAAGTATTTGGCATTAACTTCCTAGTCATCATAATCTATCCCAACTCTAACATAATTTTTAAAAAATCAAGTGAGACACCTTACCAAAGCTGTAAATTCAGTGTTGGACTAAGGCTGACTGTGTCCCCAGCTCCTCAGGAAATCTGTTAGGAAATGACATTTAGTAAGTATCAGTTTCTCGGGCTGAAGATCTCATTCTGAATCATCCTGAGAAGCAACTGCAAAGAACTGTGTGAGATAAACAGCTCATGACATGCTGATTTCCCTTTATAGAATTATAATCAACATCCTTTGGGGAAAATGCCATTGGAATCCCAGAATTATTCAGGCTGCATAGGACCTTGGGATGCCCTGTTCAAGCAAGATAATAATTGAATTCAGAACATACTTGGGGCTTTGTCTAGTCTTGTTCTGAAAAACAAGTGGGCCCTCAAGCTTATGAACTGCACCTTCTGTTTCAGTGTCATCTGCGAATTTGATGGGGCTCCATTCTGTTTCCAACTAATTTATAAAGATATTAAACAAACAAGGTCCCAGAATAGACCCTGGGGAACTTCATCTCTAACCAGCCTTCAGAGTAGAAACTATTGACTACTAACTTTTGAGCCCAATCTTTTTTCAACTTATTCATTCTTTGTAGCTATTTTGCAGAATGCTAACCAAGGTCAAATTTAACATTATTTAGCTCAAGAGAACTGTAGGGCTATCAATGGAGAGTTTATTTCCTCCAAGTGACCATATGTTGTGAAACTGTTCTAATTTACAATGCAGACTGAACTGATGCCTGCTGCTCTGAGGACTGGAATAAGTGTGAAAATGGCTGTAAGAGGAACCAAATTCATTCAACTGAATGTTTAGGAAAATGAAGAGTTTTGGTCTTTCAGCAACTTAGCAGTTCTGGATATTTTTCCAGTGTGTTCTGGTGGACTACACAGTCTGACCACTGTCCATAAGGCCAGGAGGGAGTTGAGTAGAAATTCAGATTCTAATAGCTGTGTGGAGCTGGTGCTCAGTCAGCAAAATTTGAGTAAATTCTTCTTTACTGCCAACACCCAGAGCAAAGCACACAGATCATCCACAGAGACATTTGGGAAAGCAAGACAATACTGTTGGCTGAAATTAACGTAGAAGATAGGCTGTGAAATGGAAGAAGGCAAGTGGTAAGAAAATCAAAGAATTAGGATGCAGAGAAAGAAGGGAGAGATAGAAGAATCAGAGAATATGCTGAGTTAGAAGGGACCAATCAGGATCATTGAGTCCAACTCCTGGTCCTGCATAGAACACCCCAAAAATCACACCATGGGCCTGAGAACATTGTTCCAATGTTTCTGGAACTCTGCTGGGCTTGGTGCTGTTACCACCTCCCTGAGGATCCTGTTCCAGTGCCCAATCACCCTCTCGTGAAAAACATTTTCCTGATATCCAACCTAAACATCCCCTGACTCAGCTTCATGTCATTTTCTTGAGTCCTGTCAGTGTCACCAAAGGGAAGAGATCAATGTCTGCCTCTCTGGTTACCCTAACAAGGAAGTTGTAACTCCAATGAGGTCTCACCTCAGTCTCCTCCAGGCTGAAGTGACAAAGCGACCTCAGCTGCTCCTCATACACCTTCCCCTCCAGACCCTTCACCATCCTTTGGACATTCTCTAATACCTTAATGGGATTTTTTATATTGTGGCACCCAAAACTGCCCCCAGCACTCGAGATGAGGCCTCCCCAGAGCAGTGCTGAGCAGGACAATCTCCTCCGTGTCCTGGCTGGTGATGCTGTGCCTCATGTCCCCCAGGACAGGGTTGGCCCTCCCAGCTGCCAGGGCACTGCTGATCCACATTCAATTTTCTGTTGATCAGGACCCCCAGGTGCCTTTCCATAGTGCTGCTCTCCAGCATCTCATTCCCCAGTCTACACACACAAGCAGGGTTGCCCCATCCCAGGTGCAGAACCCAGCACTTGCTTTTACATTTCATACTATTGGTAAGACAGACACAAAGATTCAGGAAGGGCAAAGTGCGGTGAATGTTAGGTTCTTTCACAGATTTTCTTCTATTTATTTTCTTCTATCACTGAATTGCACAATTTTTCATATTTCTTGCAGTGGAAACTCCTTTATTTTAACTTTTATTGCCGGTTTGTAATTTCTAGTTTTTCTTGAGAATCAACACAGACTCCAGTGATGCGTTAGACCCATTATGATTGACAAAATTACTTTCCAGGGCCAAAGCATGCCCAGTTATTTGCAGTATTTCACTCTTCATTGTCTTGGAGAGTAGATCCAAGAAGACTACTTTTCATTCAGCTTTATGGCCAGCACTTCCGCACAGTAAAGTAATTAAGCTTTTGGAATAACAATTGAGAAATTCTCTACTGTCAAGATTAGCAGAGCTATTTGGTTTCTTTGTCTAGGTTCACATGCTAAACGCTTGACAGATCCATTAAATTAACACTTGCTTTTACCTCCAACCAATACAGGCAGAATAACCAAAAAGAGAGAGAACAGTGAGGGATTGAAGGCCCTAAACATATCTCCACTCTTGGAGACTGTGTAACATTCCATCTCATATTTAACAACCTACTAAATAAAAGAAAAAAACCCTTTTAATAGCTCATTACAAGTCCAATAAATCCTATCTCAAATCTGAGAAATACCAGAAACTCCACATACTTCTTACATACTCCACGTACATACTACTTGTGAGGAAAGCCTGTCCAAAAGAACAGTTTTCAGAGGGGCATCCAAGGTACTCTTCTCCTCACTTGTCCCAGTAAGGTGGTTTTATCAAGCCTGTTTGAGTGGTATAGTGCTGTTTGGTTCTTTACTCCTCAAAGCATAGTTTAGAATCATTGGCAAGGGGTCTACTGGCCCAGGATGACAGCAAGAAACCTGAAAAGAGACATGCAAATTCCGTATTTTTTAATAACACTTCACAACCAAAATCCACTGAGTTCCACATTGACCCAAACATGCACCTTCCCTGGTGACAGCCAGAACTTCAGCATAGCTTCATTCAAAGCAGGATGGGGATGAGCTTCTCCATTTCTGCATAAGCCCAAGGACCTGCTTCTCAAGAAAAATCTAAGTTCCAGAGACATGTGTTCTTGACACACACACACATGCAGAATATTTGCCTTCTGTTTAACAGGTTTTTCAACAGGTTTTTCAACAGGTTTCACCATGGAAACATTAGCTTAGTGAGAGAGCAGGAATCTTGTCTATCTGCCACATGGGTTGCAGGATGAATTGCTACGGTTAAGCAGGGAATTTGTGGTTTAAGCTTTCTTTTCTCTGCAGTTCTTGTCACAGCAGGACCATACCTGCTCCTCCACACCTCATCTGGAGCAGTGGAGCAGCAGCAACAAAACAGCACACAATTCTTTCAGTGCCATCCAAAACCAGAAGAAACTACTCAAGTCCTTTCATATGGGAAAAGGCTCACCTGTCTGTCAATACTAATAGATTAACAATTCTCCAGCTTTCTATTAAAATAAGGAAAGGTCATACTTCAGTCTTTATTTATCCTTTCCTGTTATCTTGCCATAAGATATCTTGAAGGAATATTTACTATTCCATATGCAGTGTGTCTCCTCATTTTCTTTTAGTGAACTTATTATGAAAGAAAATAGGTTTTATTCTTCCTTTTATTTTTCTATGCTACATGAAATAAAGAGGACACAGAAGTCAGCTTGTAAATATTTATGCAAACTTCTGAGTAAACTCAAGAGCAAGAACTCTGTAAGTCAACAAAGGGTAACCCTTCCCAAACAAGTAGATGTAAAACTATGGTGGTCAAGGGAATAATATAAATTAATTATTTATATGTCTCCAAAATCTTTAACTATCTCTGAAACACTCATTGTGTTTTTCAGCTAATATTGAAGAAATACATAACATGCTGGAAATGGAGAGTGAGTACCCCTTAAGTATCCCCTAAGTAACATGACACCACATCCTCTCTCAGCTGCCCACTCTTCCTACAGTTTCAGTCATCTGAGGGATGATTCTTAGCTCTATGCAACCTCCTTGTCCCTTCCTTAGTTCTCCATCTTTCTCCTGTCACCATATTTCATTGAGCATAAACACTTAAAGCATTTAAGTAGCAGAAGCAGCCAACAGAAGAGAGTTTTTAGATAGAAAATGCCTTTGAAAGTCAGTTCAGAGAGAAGCATCTGTCGGACATGCATCTAAGCTTCCTCTTTTCTGCTTTCCATGAGCCTTGTTTGACCTTAGGAACATTTCCAGTGCTTTGGTAGACATCACAAGTGCAACACAGCAGCACAAAGGAACGTCAGCTAGGCAGGCCCAGCAGCTGCACGTGTTCCAGCACATATTTCACACACAGCCAAGTGGACAGGTCTTCCCCTCTGAGAAGTATTTTTCACTTGGCTACAAGGGAATTCTCTCTTAAAGTCCAGTCAAGTGAGACAGCTGGTTTAATAATGTAGCACACATTGATGCTTGTGTCAGCAAGACATAAAAGAGCAAGATGAATTATTTCTGCAACATGAAAACTGCACATGACAAAGGCCTTGTAATGCCCAGATGCAAGAAGAGAGGTGAGGAGATTGGAGTTTTTACTACCATTTTCTTTTTTTTTAATGACACAGGAAAATAAACAGAAAATGCAATGGACATTTTCTGAGTTGAGCTGGTTCTTTTTATGTTGTTTGCCTAGAGTGATAGTATTAAACAGCTATTCACAACTGCTTCACATTCACACTGTGCTGTCATTTAGCACTGTTACTGGGCTTCTGGGAACTCTTGGAGATAATGACACATGCTTTCATTTTAGATAGAATTATCTGCATGTTCTTAAAATCCACTAGAGAGTGCATCAATTAACATATCCCAGATATTAATCCATAATGGTTGCTTGTATTTTTGTGGTTGTGATCTATTGGTTTTAAGCAGTCCTATTTTTTCTGCTTTCTTTAAAGAGTTGTTTATTTAATCAGAGATCTGCTGGTTTGTCTAAAAATTTTAAAAGCTAATCAAAAAACACAAACAAACAGGGAGAACTTTCAAAAATCCTGAGAAACTGAGGAGTTTTATTGGGCACAGACAGGAAAGTGAAAAGTGAGGGGAGTTTTATAGCTTCTTTTTAGATACATTATGAAGTGAAGAGCTCTAACAAATTTTTCTTTTCATTAATCATCAGATACTAAATACTTTGATATTGAATTTGTCAGTTATTGGATGTATTGGGTTTGCATGGGCTGGATTCTGTGACAAGCTGTCAGGAAACTCCCCCATGTCTGAGAGAGCCAATGCCAGCCAGCTCTGAGACAGACCTGCCATGGCCAAGGCTGAACTCGTCAGGCACCTGTGGGATCAGGGCAAAGTTGGAGGGGAATAATCTACAGCTGCAGCTGAAGGGAGAAGAGAGAATACCTGAGAGAAACATCTCAGCAGACACTGATGAAGGGGAGGTGCTCCAGGGTGCCGGAGCAGAGGTTCCCTGGCAGCCTGTGGCTGACCATGGTGAGGCAGCTGTGCCACTGCAGCCCATGAAGGTCCAGGGTGGGGTTATGTAGGATTAAGGGTAAAAAAAAATTTCACAGTTAGGAGAAAATATGACTATTGAACAGATGTTGAATAGTAAAGAAGTTTAGCTCATAAGTTTGCACCTTTTTTTTTTCTCCAAGATCAATATAATATTGTATGTGTAATGACTGACTTAAAAAATGCTCCTCAAGCATTTTAAATACAAGATTGTGATATTTCAATTATGTCTTGAGATTGCATAAAAATCTCTTGCAAGAGGTCTGTGAAATTTGTGTATGTTATGCATTTAGAAATAAAGAAAAAACAACAATAACAAATAACCAACAAAAGTCTTTCTGCATTTCCTGGCAGCAGTTTGTCAGGTGTCTTATCTTTGGTGCAATTAAGAGGGCTTTAAAAAGAAAGGATTGTTCACACAAGGACAGGTTGTCAGCGCATGAAATCTTGATTTTTATTCAGGGTCATTGAAATGCAAGGTTCACTCAGATGAAAAATCTGAACAAAAATGTTCAAAACATCTCCATTCAACTCTTCCTTGCAACCATATCATAGGATTGTAAAGACTCTAACTGAACATGCATACAAGTTCTGTGAAATGTACTAGATAATCACAAGATAAGGCCAAACAATCACAGGACATTCTTCTCCTATAGTTGTGTGTTCAGTGCCTTTTTCAGTAAGATTTTAGTCTGATTCTGCATCTGCTGTGTGCCAAAGCAATGCGAATACTGGAGGCAGAGGTCTACCAGTTTGTATGCCTCTGAGAAGAATTACTGTGAAAAAGAGTAACAGTGACGGTGTTTCTTGGCCTGCCAAAAACATCCTCCACCATCTGCGTAAGTCCATCCATAAGAAATGCTTTTACATATGCAGTTAGTTATTGTAATTTTGACACAGAAAAGCATTTTCATCTTAAAAAATCCTACCATTTCTATATGAAGGTTTCTGAATGAATGTGCAAAATGAGTATATATGAGCAATAGTAAAGTAAAAATCATGTAGAGCATAATAATAGTGATATAATGAATGTTTCTGGGAAATAAATCAAAGAAGAAACCTTCCTAAATCATATTTACAGCAAATTGTGATGCAGAGAGGAGAATTTTGATCTTCAAAGTCATAGACTTTATGATTCTCCTACCAGAAAGATTTCTCTCATTGAAACAGGAACACCCCAAAAAAAAAAAAAAGAAAAAGCAGAGAAATGCCCATGGATTGTAAATGATAATCAGAAGTTCATCTAAAAATGTACAGATTTTAACATAAGGCAGTAATTATGTCATTGTTTTTGAAACTGTGACATACAATTTTACTCAAGATATTAAAGGCTCTTAAAATTTAAATTACTACGACTACCCCAGACAGTAGGTGTGCTCCAGAAAGTACAGCAAGGACAGCAGCACATCACTGGCTCCTGGAGAGATTTTGTTGAACTAGACCTGTAGGTCACAGTCTTACAACATTTACATGTGTTCACATTAAAAAATACCATGATATGGAAACAGGTCTAAAGCTCAACTTGTACTTATACTACATTTTATTACCTTATTATTATATTGTAGGTCAGTATGCATAAAACGGTCTATATACCTTAAATAACCTATTTAATCATTCTGGATTTATTGTGGCAGCCACTCATGAGACAGAGATGTCCAGATACGGCACCTAGGCTGACCATAACATTGCCTGAAATCAGAGGCAATAAGGCAATAATTTGTAATTCAACCAACCATATCAAGCAGTAAAATGGATTTATGATGGTGTTCCGTGAGAGAAATGAAGGTCAGTTTTCAGCAGTGAAGGTGCTGTTGACTGCAGAAGTATGTGATGAAATTATATATAAGTTTCTGTCATCCCTAAAAAGAGAAAAGGAGCTGAATGTGCTTCCATTTTTGTGGTTTAAATGATTCCCTGTCCTTTTCCACAAGACAAGATGGAAGATCATAGCAGAAGAATGATACATTGTTATTTATCTTCATCAGCTGAAAATAAAAATAGCATCATGTCTGCCTGAATCTAATGTTAGGAAGATATTTCATGACCTAGATTTGTTTTTAGTATTTCACCAATAAAATTGATAATAAGCATTAAAAAAAGAAAATCAATATTGCCATTGATATCTTCTGCACAGATGGGCAGAGTTTTTCCAATGGTTGTTTTTCAGACTACTACCAAAATTGGAATGTTTGGGAACTAAATGCTATTAAAATTCAGTGGGGGAGAGGAGATCCTGCAGTCTAATATCTGACAAACTTTTATTTTCTATATAATTTATTACTGTGTTAAATGTGAAACTATGATACCAGCATCTCACCACATTGTTTCACCTCGCAGCTGCCTGCTAGGATCTTATCTACAGATGCTCACCTGCGTAAATATCTCTAAAGCTGTCAGTATAAATACAGGCAAATCTACAATATATGCACTAGTCCACCTTGGGAAGACTTCTTCATGGACTTTCAACCAACAATTCTCCCTTTCCCACCATATTTTTCTTTCTTTTTGATCTTGAGGTGCTCATCTGTGCCATCTTTACTGTAACACTGTTCTTCACCTTTATGCAAAAGGTCTTATGCTATCTGATCCCTGCCTTGTAGTCCTAATTGAAAATTCTTTTGCACGGTGTCTAAATTGTGCTTCTTTTTAAAACGTAAGTGAAAAAAATCCAAATTTTTATGAAATTCTAAGAAGAGGAGGGAAGCAAAAATGTATATCTATGAGTCAATGAGCCAGATTAACATGAAACAACTTTTTTTATTATTATTATTGTTACTAGGATGATAAGTAAAAATTGAAAGTGTCACCAATGCAGAAAAAAAATCGATTCCACAGAAACTCTTCTGACAACTGAGCATTTAATATAGCAAGACTTGAGAACTATTAATTATGACACTGAAGTTTACCAAGATGATGTACAAACACTAACCGTGAATTTAATCTGTTGTCCTCCCAACTCAGCTTTTAAAGCACAAGCTATAATGAAGGCTGAGACCCAAAGCCTTTAAAGACTCAAGGATCAATTGTTATCAGAACCAGAGAAGATGCTTAGCAATTTGGAGGACTGTCAGAAAGAAGTATGACATGTATTCATTTCACTATGTTACATAAAGGATGCAGGATGAACTGACTAAAGAGTGATTTTGTGTCCTTGTTTGACTACATTCCAGATATGCTGAAAATATAGATTAGTCAAAACTAGATCTACAGTGGAAAGGAAGAAGGTCTAATCCTTGCACTAGTCCCTAACAAAGAAATAGAGTGCTGTATGATGCAGTAACTATTTTAATGTCTACGGCCATAATTGTGCTGCATTCTACAACAAACATCATGCATTATATACACACTCTTCTTATTCTCTTTGAACAAATGTCTGTAGGTCAGGAGAATATTTTGCAAGAAGAACATTAGCATACCAGTTTGTGTTTTATAAAAATAAATGAGGAAGGAATCACATTGATTAAAAATCTTACCAAACCTCAGAGACCCAGATAGCCCACTAATATAATATTCTGGGGATGCTTGTCCCAGAGAGGCTACAGGAGAGGCTTCATTGAGCAGCTACCAGAAGCTCCCCGTATGTCCAGTTGAACCAATGCAGTTGGCTCCAAGATAGACCTGCCACTGGCCCAGGCTGAACCCATCAGTGACAGTGGTAGTGGCTCTGGGTTAGGCGTATACACAAAGGAAAAGAGGTTATTATTCAGGAGACATTGGAGTCAGAGAAAGAAGGAGGGAAAACGCAGGGAGGAACAACCCTACAGACACCAAGGTCAGTGCAGAAGGAAGGGCAGGAGCTGTTCCAGGAGCCAAAGCTGAGATTCCCCTGCAGCCCATGTTGAAGACCATGGTGAGGCAGCTGTGCTTCCCATGAAAGTCCTTGGTGGGAGGAAGATCCATATACAGCCTGTGGAGGACTCTATGGCAGAGCAGGTGCATGCCCAAAGGAGGCTGTGATCCTATGAGGAGACCATGCTAGAACAGGCTCCTGGCAGAACTGTGGCCTCGGACTTGTGGCCCCATGGGGGAAACAGGTTCTGGCTGTTTGTTCCTGAAGGACTACATCCTCTGGAAATGGACCTGTGCTGGGGAAGTTCATAAAGAACTGCAGCCTGTGGAAGTAGTCAGATGAAGAAATTGCCTCATCTGGGAGGGACTCCCATACTGGAGCAGGGGAAAGGTGTGAGGAGTCCTCCCCCTAAGGAGGAAGGAATGGAAGAGACAACATGTGATGAACTCACTGCAGACCCCACTCCTGTCTTCCTGCACCACTGGGGGGAAGAAGGCAGGGAAACCAGGAGAGAAGATGACCCTGGGAAGAAGGGAGAGTCAGAGGGCTAAGATTTGAGTTTATTCCTCATCATACTACCCCAATTTCAGGATTGTCTGATGCTTGCAAAGCCCTAATTGCAGCTGTGGATCAGCAGTTGCCAGCAAAGAATTCCCATCCTCTCTGCTGTAATACAATGGATTCCTTGTGGGAAGCTGTTTGCTGATAGCTAAAGGGAGCATCAGCTAGTGCCATTGTTTCAACTCTCCTCCTGGGATCAGGAGAGCAGTTTCTCCTTGCTCTGTTGTATAAATAGATATCAATACAAATAGTGATACAATCCTGACTACTGCAGATTCATAATGCACTCATGTAGTTATGGATAGAAATGTATAAAGTGGAGCCTTGACTATAGTCCCAGTGAGATTCATTTCTGGTTTACAGCATTTGTTTGAAGAAATATGCATTCAAACAACTAAGTTATTGCGGTAGAAGAACTAATTACTGAAACCTTTTGCCAGTCTCCAGTACCAAAAGAAGAATGGTATAGGGGATAGGCTACCCCTTCTGATCAAAGTAGAGTAGCAGTGGTTTCAGGGAAAATGCACAATAATCTTTTTTCTTTCTTAACGTAATTCAGAAAATTCCTTCAGGTGAGAGCAGCTACAGTATTTTTAGGAAAGAACAAAGGTCTCTGTGTAAGTAGGTTAGTCATGCTGACCTTGAGAAGTTGATTAAACAATGCATCATTATGATCCACCGTAATCTTCTGTTTAGTTCAAAACAGAGTTTGAGGAAAACTCTAGAAAAATGTGCAAAATGCCAAAAAAGGAGTGAGATCTGAGCATGACTGAAAGTTACTTTTAAGCCTATATTCTTCCTTTGATGCAGGCTTATAAATCCAATTAACATTAATGAGAAATGTGTTGTGCCCATATGCAAACCATGAGCTGAGATTCCCTACTGCCCCTCCAAGATTCTTTTGTATAATTCAAATATTGAACTGTTACATTTAAAGCATATTTTGACTTGAAAAATTTCAAAGTTTAATGCTTATTCTGCCTTAATAAAAATGAATAGCAACCAAGTATAATTGCTTCAGTAATGTTTTGCAAAAACATCAAAGTCTGTTATGTTTCTGCAGTTTGAAGAGAAACCTCAAAAATAATGTTGATGTATTTTGCACAAATCATATAGCCTACATTGTGTAAATCACAAAGTTTGACAGCTCTGTAGATATTGCATTGTAAGGTTTTCAAGTCAGATTTCTAAACAGACAAATAATAGATCAAATATTAGGAGGTAGGATCCCTGATTTGGAAGAAAAAAAATTAATCAGAGCTTAGGACTGCAGAAAAACTATTGTTGGTTTCAAGACAGCATTCTTCAAAGGAAAAAAAAATCTTTAAAATAGAATGAAAGACTTCAATTGTTCCCTGAAACAGATTTTAAAATGAGGAAAGTAAGGCATCTGCATTATTAATCAGAAAAATACATCCTAAGAATTTTAATACTGCATTTGTTATTTTCTACTCAACACAGTATTCCTCTTAACCTGACAAGGTGATGATCCCAAAATCAAAACTGATGGTCTTTAAAAGATCTATAGGGCCTCTGTTTTAATGAATCTCAAGAATCCTATAGGATTTATAATAAAGCTACTCATACACATAAAAAGAAATGTGCTTCTTGAGTAACTTGCTTAACAATATTTCTATGAAATCAATTACCTATGTCTGGTGGATTTTTTGACTGAGAGACATCTTGCTGTTCCACAGCTGGTGCTTTAATGCTATATTCTAATTATTCTTCCTCTCTTCTGGACTGGGGCGTGTGGCTATGATTTTTCTTATTCCAAATTTTGCTACTTTAAATTCAGTCAATTTTCCCATTCTACCCTCCTGGCATGGAAAAAGACCAGCATCAATTTCCCAAGCTGGGTTCTTTCTCAATCCTTGTCACTGACATGAGTCAACAGATCACTCCTGTTTTGTATTAGACAACTGCTGAGCTGTGTATTCTACATTTCTGCCAGCCTCTCCATCTTTTAAAATTATCCTCTCATCCCAGACTGCTTCATAATTTTTTTTATCTTTTACTTGCTGGAAACCAATTACATCCTATTCCTTGGAAAGAGGTGTTTGTGGGTTTTTTATATGGTTGTATAATATATCCTTGAGTGTCTCTCCTGTCAGCCACAGCAGTACTACTTATGATGCAGTTACTACTTCAGTGGAAAAGAGAAGAGCTACACAGATCATGTGTCTGGACTCAGTGTCCCACAACATCCTTCTCTCTAAATTGAAAAAGTATGGATTTGATGGGTAGACCATTCGTTGGATAGGAAATCTGTTGCACAATCACATCCAGAGATTAGTGGTCAATCTCTCCATGTCCAGACGAAGATCAGTGATGGGTGGTAGGCTCCAGGAGTCCATAGTGGGACCAGTAGTGTTTAATATCCTGATCAAACACAGTAGCAATGAGTGCACCCTCAGTAAATTGCAGATTACACCAAACTAGGTGAGCAGTGGGGTTGACACTCATGAAGGGTGAGATGCCATCCAGAGGGATCTGGACAAGCCTGAGAAGTGGGACCATGTGAACTTCATGAGAGACAACACAGCCAGGTTCAATGTCCTGAACCTGGGTCAGGGCAGCCCCCAGTATAAAATATAAGTTAGAGGCTGAAGGGACTGAGAGTAGACCTGCTGAGAAAAGCCTGAGGCTACTGGTGGATGAAAAGCTGGATATGAGCTGGCAGTGTGTGTTTTCAAGTCAGAAAGACAAACACATCCTGGGCTACATCTGTCCTGGGTTATAGAGTCTATTCAATTTCATCTGCTGAAAAACAGCTGGGGACGGGTGCCTTTTGATAATGGCCCAACGGTCAATATCAGGTAGGGCATTGTTCTTATCTTTCTCCATAATGGGCCATTACGACTCCCCAAGCTCCCAACACATACCCACATTCCATCATGCCTATTGTGAGGTGCTCCATCCAGTGGGAGGAGCCAGCCATTCCTACCTGGATGAGGCTGAAACTCGGGACCAGGAGGCCCCTTTTGTCTTGCTTCATCCGATTACNACATCCTCTATTCTAAGGGGAACCCCAGTTTCCCTGGCAGATACCTGTCTTTCTAAACCAAGACAACATCCAAAGCAGTGTGACCAGCAAGGAGGTCTGGGGAGGGGATTCTACCCCTCTGCTCTGGTGAGACCCCACCTGCGCTGCTGCATCCAGCTCTGGGGTCCCAGCACAGAAAAGACACAGGCCTGTTAGACCATGTCCAGAGAAGGGACAAGAAGATGATTGGAGGGATGGAGCATGTCAGCTATGAAGATAGGCTGAGAAAATTGGGGTTGTTCACCCTGAAGAAGAGAAGACTCCAAGGAAACCTTATTTTCACCTTTCAGTACTTAGAGAGGCTCATAAAAGAGACAGGAATGGATTTTGTAGTAGAGCCTGCTGCAATGGGTGAAGGAGAATGTCTTTAAAAGAAAATGGTGTAGAGAGATTTAGATCGGATATAGGAAAATTCTTGTGATGAGGGTGGTGAAACACTGGAAGAGGGTGCCCAGAGAGGTGGTGGATGCCCCATCCCTGGAGACATTCAAGACTAGGTTGGATGGAGCTCTGACCAACCTGACCTTGTTGAAGGTGTCCCTGTTCACTGCAGAGGAGTTTAACTAGATGAGCTTAAGAGATCCTTTCCAATCCAAACCATTCTATAATAACAGGCAGTAAAACACTTAAGGACACATATTTGTGTATTGTAAAGACAATGAAAGTTTTTTTTAAAATACTGTACAAACCATCCATATATATTTATTTATAACACTCAATCAATGATTTAATGGATTTCTACCAGTCTACTGGTTCCTGAGGACAGCTGCAGATAGCTCAAACCTCCTGTGCAGTGTTCTTTCAAGAGTTAAGCATTCCCTGTCTTGGAGAATTACTGCACTGGAACAATGGGACTTTTAATTGCTTCTGATTCTTTTGACTGACCAGGAAGGAAAACAGGATGAAAAATGTACAATGTATTTCACAGAATTTATCCAAACATCGCCATGCTGTTATCATCAGAGTTTATTATTTGAATCCAAACAGCCAAAAAAAAACCCAGAAAACTCTTCATTGCAAATTTCAGCTGGGTTCCATTGAAGTAATATGAGACTTCAAAACTACAAAACAACTGAAATTCTATGAGAATTCAAAGCTCAATGGAAATCAATTGTGGAATAGATTTACTAAATCATATAACCTAGTCCATCGACAGTCTGCTATCTATTCCTACTATTTTTGGTGCTTTGTTCAGGTTTGTTTTCAAAGTCCTACATAAATAACAACTGGGAAAACATTTCAATATTTCTTCAAAATTACTGAATGAAATATAATGATGAGTAGAAAAACAGATGTTTCCTGATTTTTTTGCAGAGTATCTAGCTCATTAGAGGCATTGTAGTGGATCTGTTTCTATTTAAAATTTTGCTGCTTGAAAAAGCATCACAACCTTTGAACTTTGTTTTGGTGGTGTTGTGGGGTTTGTTTTATTTCATCTAACTGTTCTCATATGCACTTCCACCTTTACTACATAGAAAAAAAATTCTGTTCCTGAGGCCCTTCAAATAAATGTAGAGAACAATCATGTGATCCTGCAATCTCATTTTACTGAAATCTCATGTGTTGGGCTCTTTTAATCTTCTTTCAATCCTTCACCTTTAACCTCTATTGTTTATTTCTGGTTTACACTGTACTCGATCTTCTTTGTGATAATGTGATAGTGTTTTGTAATTTTCTATAGGAATCCCTACCAAGGATGAAATTTTTAAAAGAATTTTACAACAGTGTACTTTACATGGTTTGAGGCATTATAGACATGATGTGGACCTTTAGTGTATGCCTTCTAATAGCCCTCAGCCAGTAAAAAAATCTCTTGTTTAAGGAAGAGGCCTATGATTTCAGAGAAGAAAGTTGTAATTTCCTCTACATTCATCCTTTCAGTTAGCTGGTAAATGTGATTTCTGAGAACACAAGCATCCATGAATGGCTTTATAATGATCCTGCAGTAAATTAATGTGATTTAATCTGAAGAGACTTGAAGGCAGCAGCTGCATCAGATGATGTTGCCCCATTCCTGACTCACGAAAGTAGTTTTTGTGGTGTATCAGAAAAGCTGTCTTTTTCAGAGGGGCGAACAGGACAAACCAAATGAAATCTAAGGCTACCATTTCAGCTACCTTACCAACAGTAGAACTGCTAATGAGAGAGAAGAATTTCCAAAAGAAAAGAGGTGGACATATAGAACTGAAGGGAGATGAAATGCAGTCAGGAGGAAAATAAAGCTGTTGAGTTAGAGCTTTACACTGTGAAACATTAAGAGGCAGCAAGCCCTTGCAAAACGTAGCTGAATGAAACCTGTTGGTCATAGAGATCATGATGAACATAAAAAGCTGGATTATCCATTTGCTTATAAACACTGCAGATTTTCTCAAAGCTAGAATATAGGGGGGAAAAATCGAGAAAAAAATCAGAATTCAGAGATAAGGATCTAGTAGTAATGCAACCTTAAAAAAGCACAGATATATGTAGCATTTTCTTTCTGGAAAGGTAGGAACCTATACACAAAACCAGTCAGATATTCCCTCCATTTCATTTAATGGACTATCTTAATTTACTTGGTCTTCCTCAGGGATTGGCTTCTTTGGTCTCCTGCCTTGATGCAGATGACACAGTTCTTCATGAATCCTATCTCACTGATCAGCTGGTCCCAGACCTGTGAACATGCCATCTGGAAACAAAACCTTGTCCCAACCACTGCAAAAAAAATTGGGAGATTTGTTGCATCACTTCCCATACCAGGTAGCCAAAAGAGAAGATCATTATTCATTTCTCATTGCCATTAGCCATCAGAGTAGGTGGGGATCCTGTTAAAGAGCTCAGGCTTCTGACTCAACCTCCATATCCTGCTAAGGGGATAAGCACTCAAATTTCTGAGATCATCTGTGTGAACCCATTTGACGAGAGCCCTCTTGTGCATGTATAGATTTTGCTTTGCAAGCTATGAGTGATAACACCAACACATTTCTCAAAACTTAGTAGTGTATAGCAATGTCATATATTACTAATTTTCTACACACAGAAATCAATACTTAGTGAAATTAACTATTAGAAAAATGAAGAGTGGGAGAGAGTTAAGAATAGTATCCAATTAAAGCTGACGCAGCTTTAAGTAACAGATGTTTTTAGCAACATCTGTGAAGATGAATACACTTGTTTTTCATTCATTCCAGGGAAAAGTTTTCTTTCACAGTTCACTGTCTCCATTAGAATGTATTAAACCACTTAAAGCACTTAGCACCTTTTGTGAAATTCATGTCTTCAGACATACACAGTATTTTGAAAAGTAGAGAATGCTTATTTTTCTTAACTCTTCCATAGCATTTTGCCATTACTTCTATGCTGTGGTTGTTTTCACCTTCAGACCATTCATCTTCTCTTAATAAATAGTGCTAATGAGTTTTTTTCCTGCACTTATAAGCATGCAGACTAATAAGGAATATCCATTTTACTGGTAAAAGTTTAATTTGATTAATTATCTCCATGCTCCAGCATTGTACTGCTATGCAGTTACTGACTTAATGTGCAGCATTTGAGAGAACTTCCATGAAAAAAAATGAAGATAAGTCCCTATTTATTTACTTGTAATCAGAAAGATAAACAAATCCATTTTTCCTTGCCATGAAATCATGAGAAGCTCTAAATCTAAAAACCCACTCTAAACAATGATATACTAAGCCATGCAAGTATTATTTGCACATACTTTGTGTATGAGATCAGTTAAGAAATAGGCTTATCTCATGGATAATGTATCTACACCAGTCAGGATATTTTTAATTTGAAAGGATGTTCTGTTAAAACAAAGTTAGCAGATTTGGAAGATCATGTATTATTGAATTTGTTTTGCTCTGCTCAAATATTCTTAATGAACTGATAGTAAGTATGAAAAAAAAAAAAAAACAACAGAAAGTACAACAATATGAAGGAATAAAAGAGATTGGCACCAGCCCCATCAAGGAAAAACATTGCAACTGGATTGGAACCTCTCCCACTTCTTTTATATCATCAAATACATTTATGTTTCATAAGTCATTATAAGTGCTGGGACATGTATCAAGTGTTCTTTGTCTAGGAATTCAAATTAGAAAAATAAGAGGAAATATATACAAGCTATAATTAAAAAAAACACAGCAAAGGGAAAGTTTGCCATCTAGGAATCATCAAGTTTATTCTGTCATTTTATATCTATTTGGCTAAGCACTGTTTTATTTATTAAAAAATTTTTGAAGATCAAGTGGAACTCAGGGTTATAATAAAGGAGGTGGATAATGGGAAGATCTTGTGAGAATTGGGGAAAAAAATTTCAGAAGTTAAAGGCAGAAAGCTCAAGCAAACTAAAAATATATGAGATAAAACTAAGTCTGCAGAAGCAGAAACCTTCAGGGCAAACATGGGATGAGACAAAATGGGATGAAATGGGTTGGGATGAGATGGGAAAGGATAGAAAAGAATTATCGGAAAAGAAAAAATAAAGCAAAATCACCAAATAGGTTATTTATTTTCCAAGAAATAGCAATTATGAACACTGAAAAAGATTAAACCTCTACCTATGTCATGAGCCACCTGAAGAAACACAACATTTTGAAGAATTACAGTAGCATATATAATTTTCAAGTTGCTTGTACAATTTTCAAGTTGCATATGCATGTAAGTAACATATACATATTTTAAGGTGTGACAATAAAAAAGGGACATGAATTGATGCATTATGTTTACATGGCAGGTAAACATCGTGGGAGTTGGGTAGACACTGCAGGGGTGACTTCTGTGAGAAGTCACCCCAAACTGGACAGATTCTGTGCCAGCCAGCTCTGAAATGGAGCCACTGGCCAAAGCAGAGCCCACACAGCAATACGTCTAGGAAAAAAAAAAAAAGCTGTGCAGAAGCTGTGGGAGAACAGAGTAAGAAAATATTTCAGAGAAACACTCTGCAGTCACCAAGGTCAGTGCAGAAGGAAAGGGAGGAGGTGCTGGTGGTGTCGGAGCAGAAGTTCCCCTGCAGCCCCTGGTGCCGTCCAAGGTGAGGCCGCTGTGCCCCTGCATTCTGTGGAGGTCCAGGGTGGGGCAGAGATCTTCAAGCAGCTGACCATGAGGGAATTCATGCTGCAGTGGGTGGGTATGTCCTGAAGGGAGCTGCAGCCCATGGAGAGGAGCCCATGCATGAGCAGGTTTGCTGGCGGGATCTGTGATCCGTGGGGGGCTCATGTCACAGCAGTCTGTTCTTGAAGGAGTGTGCTCCATGGAAGGGACCCATGTTGGAGCAGTTTGTGAGGGACTGTATTCCATGGGAGGGACCCCAGGCTGCAGCAGGGGAGGAGGGTGAGAAGGAAGGAGTGGCAGGGGCGTTACTGTGTTATGAATCAGCTGCAACCTCCACTCCCTATCCCCTCCATCTTCGAGAGGGGGGTGTAGAGGATTTGAGAGTGAAAAAGACAAGGAGCCTGAGCAGGATGGCAAGAAGTGCTGGAGGCAAAATAGTTTCAGTTTGTTTTTTGTTTCTCACTATACTAATCTATTTCAATTGTTAAGAAATTAAATTAAACTTCTCAAAGTCAAGTCTGTTTTGCCCCCGATGGTAACAGGTGAGTAATTACCCTAGCCTTATCTCACTTATCTCAGTTTTTTCTTCTTATTTTATCTTTATGTCTCTCTGAATGGGGGGAGTGAGGGACCAGTTTGGTGGGCACCTGGCAGCCAGTCAAGGCTAATCTACTACTGTTGCACAGTCATGTTTAGATTTATACCCATAAATGACATTCAAGGTTTAAGGCAGAATAAAGTTTGCCATTCTAACATATGTGCAATAAAGTACTAAACCGCAGGAAGTGGATTTCCTACAAGAGGAAAAATATGTCCTAATGAACTGTCATCCCCCACTGCCTTAATAACTAATGCTTCCACCAACAGTAAGAGGTTAATTTGCAAATAAAGAAATTTTGAAGGTGAAGCTTGATAGATTTTTAAGAGCAAAAAAATAACAAACAAACTTTTTTGCTGGCTCTATGCCAGGTGTCAGGAAATCTCACAGGATGCACACTTCAGGACTCTTCCTGAAAGGAAAGTAAGTTTGGGTGGAGTTTGGTAATGCAGAAAGCAGAAATTCCAGGCATATCCGTGAAAGGGCAGAGTGCTTGGATTAAAAGCAAATTTTCTCCCTCCAGGAAGTGAGTATCAGATCAGCAGCTTTGTGATTTAGCTCACAAATCAATAAACGGACAGGAGAACAGAATGTTACCCGGTAACACAAAGAAATTATTTCTTGTTAGGAGCCAAGCTGAGAGGAAATGTATATGCATTGACATAGTGCAAATACATCTACTGCAGAAAGACTAACATTTTGGTAAAATAACTACATGAACATCAAAACCAGAAGATTACATTTCTCAAATCCTCACAATGTGTCTAGATGAGTGCTGCTCTGGACCAAGCTCTTGGTATTTTTTGTTGCAGTGGAATATGATCCTTTTTCAATATGAACACTAACAAGTAGACAGAAGGGTTGGAGTACAAAGAATTTACAGGGAATAATTTGGGCGTCAGATATCTTCATTATGCTCAGAAAGTAGAACATCAAAATGTGTGCATAAGCATGTTGGCATAGAACAGATATGAAATTTCTATGTGCAAAAAATATATGTGCAATTTTCTCTTATGGCAAGGACACCTTAAACTTATTCTTATGAATTTTAGAAATATCTTTCTGATTTTAAAGACCTAACAGAGGGTTAAAAAGCAACAAAAGTAACATTTTGTATCTTTAACTACAAAGATTTTAGAAAATTTTAACCAAGCTGACATCTTTTTAAAATAGTGTCACACAAGTGCCTCTGCATAAAGGAGATGACAGTAAGTGGGTTGAATTATATGATCAGGGGTTTCACCCCGTCTTTGATTTCATGGATACACAACCTGAATAAAGACTATAGGATAGAAATTTAAAGCACAGTTATATTTGCCAGGGAAGTAGTGAATTACAAGAATTAACAACTTCCTTTATTCAATACAACTTATAAAGCTTAATCCAATTTTCACAGAAGCCAAAGACAACCTACTTGTTGCCTTCTGGCCTTTTGTCATTGATCATCTTGTAAGGAATACAAGGGTCTGTTTCTCTGATGTAAATTATATATTCAAAATAAACCCTCATTGTAACACTAATTGCACTTATGTGATAACGTAAATGCCAAGCTTATTTTCTGATATGCATTTTTCGAATGATGATCTGAGTGCAGTGGGCTAATGTTTTGCATGTAGGCAGACTGAATTACTGAAGGTCAATACAGTCAGGTTATTTGGAAATGAGAGTATATAATGACATTCACTAGGAACAAGAGGGGTGAGTAATTGTCTTTTTAGATGAAGAAGAATCGAGTACATTTTCATATGCATGTGTATTGTTCAGTATATTGCGAGACCAAAAGGCAGGAAAGAATGTCCCAGATGTCAGTTGCTGTTTCCTTGATAGTAGTGAAGTCTTAAAGTAGTAGTAGTGACTCCTCCATTATCTTCCTAGGCAAGAAGGTACTTTGAACATTTGAGAATCTTAAACTCAACAGGAATTTTCTGCTAGCCTCATCTGAACTAAACTTTCAGGTCACTGGAGACTTGTTTTTTCATGTGAAGCTTAACTGTTGAGAATTTTGGGGCCTCTTAGTTTTCATAGGGCAATTCTTCTCATTATGTGCCTTTTCAGCAGTTAGTTAATAAATGCAGAAGCAAAAGAAAACTTGCTATAAATTCATTACTGCTTTTACTGGGAAGACCCAGGTTTTCTACAATACTGTGAGGCATAAAACCCAGAGACAAATGAAAATAAAGAGGATTTGGCAAGACCTTTTTCTGGAGAACTGACAGAATCTAGAGGATCAGCTGGTGAAAAGTCTCCAATTCAGTGTCTTTTAATATAGATAAATCAGAAATAAACATTAAAAAAAAATCTTATTGTCACAAATATTATGAACAAAGCTTTATGGGATAGTCAGCTGTGGATTTCTGCATTTAAGAAAAAAGGATTAACTATTTCCAAAGAAGTCTGTTTGGTTTTGTTTTGTTGAGCTTTTCTTTCTTTTTTTTTTTCCCCAAAGAGAATGAGCACAATGTGTGATGTATTCCCTGGGATCCCACAAACTAGTTTTATCCAGGACAATGCAAAATCTGTACTCATTAGCATGGATCATGTGGAGCGAACACTGCAGCCACAGGAGACACTCTGACCATAGGCTTCATGATAACATTTACCAGAGAGTTCCACTCTCATTCACTAACTCCTGCACAATACCGGCTGCCTTCCTATTGAGCAAGAAAACACATCCATCTCTTCAGGCTCCATTTTGATAAAGTTAGTATGTACTGATAAATTCATACCTTTCCTTTACTGATTATACTAGTAACTATATAAATGTTAAAGGAGGTGTACTTCAGTTCGTGCTTGATTTTGTTTAGTCTTATTTCAACACAAAACTACAAGAATAATGAATTTTGAAAACATTTTTGTTTCAGAATTTTTCCACTTCAAGTCTCACAAGACAGACAGCTTTAGCAGTGCCAATAAGCAGCACTGATACTTATCCTGGATTATAAAAAAGCCTGTCAAACTTTTTTTTGAGGGAGGCTTTTCCATTATCTCTGTTGAAAACAAAGACAGACAAAGCAACTGTGGAGTATGAAAACTGTAAAATATAGAACTAATATAAAATACAAGTCTTTTTGTTAATAATTCAAAGCTTTTTTCTTGTTTGTTTCTCTTTAGGGATCATCACAAATTATAAATTGAAATGCAAGCCTCTGCAAATTCAGATCCAAGATATTAAAATTATATTTAATCTACATCATAATTTTTTGGAGATTAAGTCTCAAACTAGGTCTCAATTTCAGCTCCAATTCAGGAGAAGAAACCTTACATCACAAGAAACACCACTAAATATTTCACTGCAACATGGCCTTTCTCGCATGATAACATTAAGAAGAGACAAGATTGTGTAGAGATAGTTCATAATGAAAAATATATCTAGGATTTTGTATAGCAGGAGGAAGTTATTTGCTTCACTTTCAAAAAGTATTATATTAAACATAGACACTGGTATTTTTTGAAAATATGGTAACATTAATCTCACTTGATTTTATTTATTTTTCTGGGCTTCTGAGGTTTTCTACTGCAAGATTGGAAATATGTTTGATACCCTCTAGTGGACAAAGCAATATATAACTTCTTATGTTATCCAAAAATGGCTTCAAGTTCAGAAAAAAATACATTTTCTCAGGCAGCTCTGATCCACAAATATATAATATAAATATATGTATATTTAGTATTGCACATTGCTTCTAGATTAAATCATGTAACAAAGCCACATCACAAATTTTTTCTCTCACTGTCTGGAATGACCTAGTGCAATTTCATGTCATTGATCTGATTGTTTAGTCACTAAGCAATGGTTTTGGGTTTTCAGAGTTCTATCAGAAATAGAACAAAAGTCCCTTTAAAATGCACGATAAGTAAAAAAAAACCCTCTGCCTAGGAAACTGCCATTTACTTTTTCTAATATATTTCATAAGGAAGTACAAAATGAGGTTATTCTTTAAAAATCCTATCTTTTTTTCTTTCAGCTTCTACTCAACTCAAATTTATATCATACATACGTATTTTTTATATCACTTCAGCTACACACTCCCCATTCAGTGTAAGCAGATATGGATCAAACATTGTAGATTTTATTGGATTTCTCTAAGGAAGAGCTGTGAAAGCTTCACAGGTTGAATTGAGGATTATTGTGGTACACAGATGCTGCAAATATTTTTTTCTTAGACATTAAAAGGCTTTGCTGGGTGAACCATTACTGGCTACCTGGAGCAGTAAATCAGATATGGTATATTTCCCTCTTTTTCAGTTTGTTCTTATGTCTTATGTGTCAGGTTCTTTACGGAAAGTGCCATTGCTTTTGGCATGTTTTGATGGTCACTACGCAATTTACACTGACTAATTTCTCTTCTTCCATGCAACTGACTGACATTACTGGCTTGACATATCAATTAACACTTTGTCAGTCCTTCCTTCCCACATTATTCATTAGCAGGTCACCTTCACTTATATGCTATCATTATATCATTTGATTGCATAGCTATTTCCATCACTGATTTGACACATATATTATTAGTGCTTCTGTTTTCTTGATGCAAATGAGAGAAAATGTAATTTGACTTGGAATCCAAGAATGTTCCTCTCCGCACCCATTAGAAAATTTCATAATGCATATTTAATATTCTCTTTGTCTCAGTACTTCCATTTTTATCACCAGACACAGACACTTAGGTCTGAACACAATAAAGGATTTATGTGTTTAAAACCAGCAGCAACAAAGTTACATTCATGAAAGAGGAACTGAATTTTCAAAGGCATAGACTTGGGTATCCCAGAATGGGATCCAAAACAGCACACAGAATAAAGACAAACCAGTTGTTAGCCCATAAAGATTCCTAGACAGGAGTGTAACCAAAATCATCCCTTTCGAGAATACAGCTTCAGGGGCTCTCTCTGTTCACAGACTGAGTCATAGACTAAAACCCTCCCAGCCATTTTTCCACCTAATTCTTTTCTTTCAGAGGCATGAGCCAGGCTCACTACTGGAGACTCACTCAGATCACTCCTGGAGCCTGGCTGGAGAGAGTTGTAGTGCTGCCCAGTTAAGCAGCATGGCAGACAGTTCTTATCTAGGACATGAAAAGACAGAGTTTCAACTTCTTTTCAGATTCAGATGTTTGAAATTGTATTTTTTTTTTGCCTCCTGGGAGATTGCCCTAACCAAAACCTAAATATGGTTATCTGAGTGGAGCATATACCTTTCTTTGAAGTTACACCAACACTCACCAAAGGATGCACAAGGGTGGTAGGCGGAGCAGGATGCTGCAGCTCACTGTGAGGACCTGTCTTCCCTGCCTCTGTGCAGCTGCTGTTCCTACATGGAGCTTGGATTAAATAGCCACTAGTGATGATGAACAGAAGACTGGCACAAAATATGCTGTTACTATCCTTGTCTTTGATTTTAGAAAAAATAAACAAACCTGCTTATCTGAAGGAAAGGGTAAAATTATCCACATATCGCATTAAAATATTCCAGGGAGCAGTCTGCTTTTTTCCTTATTGCCTTCCCCTTTCTGGTCCATATGGAGAGCTTTTGTGTGAGAGGAAAGAAAAACAATTTCCATCACCTTGAAAAGAAAAGCCCTTCTGAGGGAACAGGGAAGTTTTAGGACAATTATCTTTCAGCCACAAGCAGATAGATATAACCTCCTAGATCAGATTAAAAAAACACTTTCCAAGGTTTATGAAATCTCCATGTTTCCAGCAAAATCCTTTGTTCATTTTCCTATTTGAAGAACAAATAAATAAAACTTCCCTACCTCAGGTAGGTTTTTCCTCAGATACTATGATATTCATATTTATAGGAGAGTTTACATGTGTTCTATACACCCGGGAGTTTCTCTCCAGTCTAAAAGACTGATTAGTATTTATTTCATGCCTGAATAGAGTTCAAAATGATCTCAACTGGAAGCAAGGGAGGAGAATCCAAATCTTTTTCTCTAACAAATCCCTTGAGCCTTACAAGCACTCAGAAGGTAAGACAAAGTAAGGATTGCCATGTAGAGGAACTGTGTCACTATTTTTCTAAAAGAAATAACACCAACTGTTCTTGAAATCAAACTCATACTAACCCAGAGAAATAATTAAATTTTTAAAACAAGTTTAATTTTGTTATTTCTATGGCTAATTCTTTAGCATAATGTGGTCTATAACTATCCCATCTTTGAGTCAGTTTTTCTTTCTATATAGATATTTTTAAGGTATGTTTAGGAGATTGGAATAAATTAAAGCTGTTCTTACTGTAGAAGGTTACTGCTAACTGCATTTTTGTGAAGAGATTGCAAAGCTTGATTTAAATTTTAGTCTAAGTATTTTGTAAAATTAGCAGATGGCTGCTGGCACTGTAGCATTAGCCAACTGAAACAAGTGGTACCAACTCTAAATACTTGTACAAGAAATGAAAATATTACTGAATTTACACCGTCAAAACAAACTCTCAAAATTTGGCCATTCTTTGGTGACAGCAAAGGCATACACACCCACCAAGGATGGAAGACTGCTTATTTTCAGGAGGTACATACAGAAATAATTATGGCTTAATAGAGCTAAAAAGAAGGAATTGTGAGTTCTGGTCCTTTGCTACAAATGTTCTGATTTAGTTATTACTGAATTGATCGCAGCAAAGAGATCATTTCCTGTATCTATAAGCAAAGTGCTTGCCATAGTCTCTGAGCGTGTTTCTAGCATGTTTTATATCTTATCTCATAAAGCCACACACAGGAATCAAGTTTCCTTCACATAGGATCCCTGGGACTGCCCACACTGATCCCTGGAAAAGGATTAAAGTAGGAAGGAAGCTGATTAATAAAGGGCAGAGCCATGAAATCACCCTCCTCTCACACTGCAAAGGCACATGAACACTTGTGTCAGACTCACTTCCTCCTGCCACTGTCAAGCATGTGTAATTGCTGCCAAAGAAACAAGTTCCCAAGGTGGGTTGCCTTGCTGCAGTGGTCCTGGCAAGGTGGCAATACATCTCCCAAATACTTCCCGTCTTAACCTAACCCCGTTGAACCTACATTTAATGTAGGGTCAAAATGAATACTTTCCCTTGGCTGTTGGTAAACTCCTCACATCTCTGCAAGGAATCTATAACCTCCTGCAGTGTTCACCTGTAGTTTCTCCACAGTGATACCCTACTTTCTCTCTAAGCTGCATTTCATGATCTTGTCACCTTCTACATTCCCTGGAGTCAGAGTTTCTGACACTCAGGCCTGGGGTATGTCTCAAACTGTGGGGCAATGAGGTCAGACTGTGAGGACTGGGATGACTGCAAGTATAGGTCCATCAGTCCATTATTTCCAGCGCTGCCTCAGGCTCTTCCTGCAGACTTTCCTGAGCCAATACTCCTAAGGAAAGCTTTCCTTGCACTTTTCAACCCCTCCTGCACTTTCATAATATTCTCTCTGAGTTTTTTGTTCTGCTCCCAAAGCTTCTCCTGCAGTGAGCTCCCAAAACCTGCAGTCTCACAGGCACTCTGCACCCCTTGTCTGTAAAGTCTCTACATCTTGCCTGGGTAATTATGCTGCAGGAGACAAGCACCAGTTGGCTGATAGTATCATAAATATTATAAACCACTGGAATTTCTACTAATTTTGAATTCTGAAAGTCATTCTCTTCTCAGATGCTCAGCAAATCATTTTTTTTCACAAATTATTGTCATAATAACCTGCATATTTATTTTGCATTTTACTAAGTGGGACTTTCAGTTTTCTTAATTTTTTGCAAAGAGTATGAATTTCTAAGAATTAATGAACTGCAATCCTCCATAGACAACACTTCAAAAGAAATGCAGGTGGGCCACATATGTTCTCTTCTTGCCAGACTCAGCCAATCTAATGACTTCTGATAGTATCCAGCAAAGGCCTCACAGCCCTCAGCCTGCAGGTACTGTACCTCATGGAATTTGATATTTCATATATTAGTTGTGGTTGTCCCCTACTGACTCGTCTTATCTCTAAAAAGACCAGATAGAATCACTGGAGTTTTTAAACTCTCAAAGAAAAGGTAGATAAAACAAGTCAAAGGCAATCTAGGATGAGCCCAAATATTTTCCACCCCTCTCTTGCTAAAGATGGTTGATTTTTCATATATTCATAGACCTAGATAATTCTCTTGTCTTGAAAACAGTCAGTGTACTTTATTTTTTTATTTATGACACTGCACATGCATTCATCTGGATATAAATATTCCTGATTTCCTTCTATGATAGGTGAAGGGAATAAGCTCCCCAGACATAATTTTCTTTTGTCATGTTCCTCAGCAAATTCTGTGACAATCTTTGTCCTCTGACCAGGAAAGCTGTCACTGTGCTGTCACCCTACAGGCAATGCAAAAGAAATTTGCATCCTTCATAGATCAATTCTCTGAAATTAAAATGTCTGGCTAAGGCCAGCCTCAGGGGCTTTAAGGTGTTGGTTTACTTAGGGTGTTTTTCTTCTTCTTCTTCTTCTTTTTTTTCTTNTTCTTCTTTTTTTTTTCTTTTATTTCTTTCCTTTTTGTAAAAATAAAACACTTTGCCTGGGAAAATGGTGTATCATTTCCTCCAGACCCATATTACAAGGATGCACAATCTTATAATCATGCACTGAATAGAGAAGAGTCACCTCCTGTTGGATATGCTAAGGACTGAATAAACAGTGGTGCTTTTTTACTGTGCATACATTCAGTGAACATTTGCTCCTGCAGGCAGACTGTGGGAATTCACAGGGACTGTCATGCCCATCCTTTGGACAGTCCCTCTTGAGATTTGGGTGGATGGCTTGGCAAGGTGCTGTGGGACTGCTTGATGTAGAGGTACTCTGAAGTGTAACAGATTTGATCAGAACAGCAGGCAGCTTGATTTTTTGTACAAGATTATCTCATGGTTTCTCCACCATGTGTAACAGCAGTAAATAAATGACTGGTCTGAAGCTAACTGGATGCTATGCAACTTAGGTCATGCTTGCTTTCAAGTCAGACGTAACACAGACACAAATCCAGAGAAAGGACTCTGCACAGCATTGTGTGTTTCTTTGACCCGGGTACTATCTTGAACAACCTAAGGGAACCATAAAAATCAGCTAGATCCTATTTTAAATACTCTGAAAGTCTTCCTCCTATTCCTCAGCCTTTAAATCTTGCTTTCCAATCCTGCACAGACATTTTCACTTCAGCAGATGTTTCCCCTTTGAGCTTTTCCTATTTAATATATTTCAAATTGAAGTCTCAAGCTGCTTGCTCACCTCTCTCTACTTCAACGGAGCAGTTGAGATGCAAGAAGAAAAATAGCTCAAGCAGATGTTTCAGAAGTTAAAAATGTTAGAAAAATTTAAAAATGGAAATAGCTAATGTGGATTTTATATTTGTCTGTGGCACTAACAGATGCTCACAGACTAATAACTACTTCTATCATTTTTGAAGAAAACTGATACTAAATTTGAATTTTAAAAAGCTGCTTTGAAAAGCATACATGGAGTAATATGATTTATTACATGCAGTGAAAGAAAGTAAAATTTTGCCAGAGAAACACTTATTAAATTGGAAACAATGAAAACTATATGCCATGCCCCTGAGGAATTTAGCAGGTTGTGGCTTCCCTGTGTGGGGGTGTACAATATGTTGAGAAGGAGAAATTATCTTCTGCACTGAGCTGCAAAAGATCCAGTCAGTTACAGGCCTTCAGTCCTTTTGTCTCTTTTAATACAAGAAAAGTAATACAACTATACCTTTGTGTATCTTGATTTCAGTGACTATTCCTCTTCAATATGAACAAGACAGCTTAATGCATGTGCTTGTGCACGCTCTCCTGATTTGAGTGGCTAATGGCATCTTCAAGAATGCAGAACACCTTCAGCAGCACCAAAAGGTTTATAATCTCTTGAAGGTTATCCAGACCTTTCTATGAGTGATATCCTGCTGGTGTTTAAAATATATATACATAAATATATATTTTAGAAGTCTAAAGAGGGAGTGCAAAAGATGGGAAAAGCCAAGGCTGTTGATGCACTTGTTAATAATTTTCCTCCCAGTTTATTTTTGGACTGATATTGCCAGGGCCACTGAGGATCAGAGTTCAGTTCTGGGGAAAAACAAGAAATGGCTCAATGGAAAGGACTATGTCTGACAAGGATGAGCTACAAGAAACAGAAGGAATTAGAAGAATTAGAAGCACTGGTTTGGGATATCTTTCGCAGTAAAAGATGGCTGGTGATAGATAGCATAGGATGCAACAACACAAACAAGTTTAAGTTTGGTATATGATGGATTGGCTCCTGTACATAAAATGCTATGGAAACTGTTACAGCTTACAAATATGTTTAATAAGACAGTGAAACGAGCTTATGTGTACAAGGCCAGATAGCACAGAATCACTGCATTAACATGCTCAGTTAGAAGGGATCCATCAGGATCGTCGAATCCAACTCCTGGCCCTCACAGGACACACCAAGAGTCACACCATGGGCCTGAGAGCATTGTCCAAATGCTTCTGGAACTCAGGCTGGTGCTGTGAAAACTTCCCTGAGGAGCCTGTTCCATTGTCCAACCACTCTTCCGTGAAAAACATTTTCCTGATATCCAACCTAGACATCCCCTGACTCAGCTTCATGTCATTTTCTTGAGTCCTGTTACTGGTCAGGAGAGTGATGAGATCTGTACCTGCCCCTCCTCTCCCCCTCATGGAGAAGTTGCAGACTGCGGTGGTGTCTCCCCTCAGACTCCTCCAGGCTGAACTGACAAAGTGACCTCAGCCACTCCTCATACACCTTCCCCTCCAGAACCTTTACCATCTTCATGGCCCTCCTTTGGATGCTTTCTAATAGTTTAATATCTTTTTTATATTATGGCACCCAAAACTGCCCTCAGGACTCAAGGTGAGGACTCCCCAGCTCAGAGCAGAGGGAGTCCCCTCCCTGGCCCGGCTGGTGATGCTGGGTGTGATGCCCACAGGTCAGGGTTGTCCCTCCTGGCTATCAGGGCACATGCTGGCTCATGTTCAACTTTGTATCAACTGGAACCCCCAGGTTCCTTTCCAGGGTGCTGCTCACCAGCATCTCATTCCCCAGCCTGTCTGTACATCCAGGGTTGCCCCATCCCAGGTGCATCATCTGCCACTTACCTTGTTAAACTTCATACAATTGTAGTGGAATAGAAAGCAAACCCCCAGTGCTCTCACACACTCTTCTGTCCTATTCAGAGTCTGAGCCATGGACTTTCACTGTGGGAGAGTTCTACCTTGTAAAAACATCTGCCAGAATCCTACTGAAAACCTGAAGCCATTTCCCTTTGACATCAATATCTGTCCAAAAATCCTTGGATTTCAAGTGGACTTGAAGTGGACTCTTTCCAAGTGAAAAATTAAGAAGCTAGACTTTTTTCTTTAGCTTTCTGTGATAGACAATTTCACACCATATACTGGTGTAAAAATGTTGCTCAAATGATAAAAACAACATATGCCAAACTGCTATGTTGTTTTTGTGGGGTTTTTTTTAATGCACTCAGAACCTGCTTTATGTTTTCTATGCTGAGAGATGGAAGAATCTCAAAACACCAGAGAGAATAAGAAATACTAAACTACAGGGAATACACTTCAGAGAACAGTCATGTAAGAAACAGCAATTATATTTTAGCATCAGTCTAGTTACTTGTGAACTAAAAACTATGTTTTGAATTTTGTTTGTAGAATATAAATAAATCTTTAGACAGGAGAAACAGAGATGGTTAGGGAAGCTGAAAATGTTGATGGTCTTGAAAAAATATGCTACACGTATTTAAATTCAGACCTACATACATTGTTGACACTGTGGGAGGCTTACATTATTTTTCCTCCATTTTTGAATGATACAGGGTTTGAAGCATTGTTAACACAGAACAGGATGTAAATATTTATTCTCTTTCTCCCTTGTTTATCTTCCTCCTCTTCCATTTATTCTCTGGTCAGAACTTCAGATTTAGTTGAAGTTAACTGAACATAAATCAGTAGCTTCATCCGTGCAGGATGGGGGGAATTTCGTATCATTTCTCCACAGAATTCCATTCTCAGCCAGTTTTCTCAGAAGTGAAAAGGAAGTAACACTGCCCACGAGATTCAGTAAGGATACCTAAGCACCACTTGATCCTGTTTCCATAATGGTCTTTTGATCCATAATTTCAAATAAAATTTTAAAAAGTTGTTTTTAAGTGAAATTATGAATTCTTAAACCAAGTCTGTAGAAAAGTTCTTCTATATTTTCTTTTGTATGCTTTACTGAAAGGATATCACTTCACGAAAAAATAAGGAAGATGTATGCACATTGCTGTTTAGGTTAGTTAAACTTACACTCTCAATTCTGAGGACACATTTAAACTCTTGAGCTTTGATACAGTGTCATTGGACATGGGGTTGTTCTTTTCAGCTGAGTGTTTGGGAACAGGTGATACAAAATAAAAGTAAAAATCTACATTTTTGACTGTGGACATACTTTGAAGGAGTCAGTGCAGAACTATTTCCATTATCCTTTTTAGACAGCTGCCTCAGTAATGAACTCTTCAGCCCTATGTTTATGAGATCCTATCCTTTCATGAAAAAAAATTAAATCAGAAAGTGAATGTTGGGTGTTTACTCAGAGAAGAATAACAGTTTCATATTTTCAGAAGCAAGCTTTTATAATTTCCTTGGAAATAATAACATTTTCTAGTGTGTGTGCTTTTAGTATTAATTCTTTCAGTATTTAATTATCTTTCATTAAAATGGTATTAAAGTAATATAAAGGCAACATTCTTGAAACAAAACCTTACAAATTCTTAATTGAGTGATATTTATATAGAGATGAGCTTCATGAGTATGCAGTGGTTTTCCCCTAAAACACAGAGACTCTTCTAAATATAACATTTGGCCTCCAAAATAAATACTTTTAAGAGATGTCATTGTACTTAGATAATACAATTTGTTAAATTTGTTATGTTTATGCCTTAAATATGTAACAAAATAAAGTAGGAATAAATTAATAAAATAGTAAGCAAACAAATATGTCCTTGTCACCAAGAATGATACTATATTACGAAAAGGAACAGTTAACTTTATATTGTATATTAGTCTAATTTTTGATCCAATAAAAAATCAGTAATGATAAACTTTTAGTGAGCTAATTACTTACAGAAGTACTGATTGACAATGCTTTGATTACTTTCCATAGTCACAAACCAAGGGAACGTAGTTTCTCTACCTCAGCCAAGTTTCTCTTTGCTTGGAAGGCCATACCTCTCCTCTTCCTGGTCATTCTTCCCTTCCTGGCAGGAATTGCTGATAGGGACCAGGCACTACCCACCTCTCAGAGTGTGAATTTTGCCTCCTTCCTGCCTGCACTCCTGTGAATGAGTTACAGGAAAGGTTGTTCAGAGACCACCCAGAGACAGAGCACCTGAGAGATATCACAGTATCACTGAACAGTTTAGATGAGCAGGGATCTTTGGGGTTATGTCATCCAACATCCTGCACAAAGGGTTGACTTTGAACTTAGATGAGGTTGTTCAGAGTCAAATCCAGTTGAAGTTCAGGTGACCCCAAAAACAGAGATTCCACAGCTTCTCTGTACAGGCTCCTCTGATCCTTCATCACCCTCACTGTGGCAATCTTTCCCTTAGATTCTATTGGAATTCCTCTTTTTGAAGTTTTTGTCTGTTGAATTTTGTCTTTTCATCATGCATTTCTGAGAATGTGGCTCCCTCTTCTCTACAACTACCCATTAAAGGAAGTTAAGAGAGCATCTAATCGCCCATATGATTGCTTATGTATCCTGATTTACTTAACTTGATTTTACTCACCTGCTGCACCACTGAGGAAGTGATGGCATTGCTGTGGCACTTGGCACAGTGACCTGTAAGCAGACCTTGCCAAGAAAAAACTCAGTGAGAAGTTCCTTGTTCATCCACGCTTGCCTTCCACAACACCTACTTGACTTCTTGCATGTTGGAACAGACAATTCTCGTGCTTTGAGGAGTTTGATCTGGAGCTTTCCTTCTCCAAACTCAGTGTTTCCTTTGCTGATGCTCACTCTGCCACCATCTCCCCTCACTTCTCTCTCTGATGGATGATTTCTCTCTTTTCTTAAACATGTTTACCTGGAGACACCACCAACTTCAGCAATGCACTCAGCCGTGCTCTGCAGAGGGTCTGTTCTGGAGCCAGCTTGTGTCCAGCTTGGGGCAGTCCCACAGACCACAGCTTCAGTCCTCCCACCACCAAAACCTTTCCACCTACACCAATGCAATATCATATTTCTGTGTATTTCTGAAAGAGTGTGATAATTGTCATGCTTACAAATAAAGATTCCCTGAGGTTTTGGGGCAGCATACACCTGCATCTTTCTGAATTGTGATAAATGCTTTAAAATTCATTACAGCTTACAGTGATGTCACTGTGGATACCTGGCTGTAGTAACTGGACTCAGATCACAATTCCTAGTGTGTGACTGACCTGAAAGTGATACATGCTGGGCAAAATTAAGACAGTGACTATATCTGTTAACTTCTGTTCCAAGTTTGCAATCTGTAACCTAAGAGCTTAGTCATTGCTCACTTGCATCCAAGGGAATTGTTTAAATTTGATTTACTTAAGTATAACTGCTTGCAATTTATACTAATTTAGTATCAGCTTCAGTTTACTTCCAATTCTAAACATCAGTTTCATTCAAATCTGTTAAGATCATCACTTAACTGGTAAGGACATTTCCACTTGAAAAAATACATTTCTTTAAAATGTATTAACTTGGGATTTTGTAAAGTAAAATATGTGTGAAATGTAACATACATTGAAAGTGTATGAAAATGCTTACATTGTTTATTTAATGTAAAAATATTACATACATGTTGATAAAGGGAAACTACTGGGATGTGAGTGGGTAATTTCAGTCTTTTTTTACTTGTCCTCCAAAGCACAATAAAGGTAAAATAAAGGCAGCTAGAGGAAAACATTTTCTTTTGCATAAAAAGCATTCTGGTTTTGTGGGTATTTACAATGCATAACTGGTAATTTTGATTTCTTTATGTCCTGCTGTGGCATAAAATTATGTTAGCTGAAGGACAACAAAGATTTCCTACATTTCTATTTCTTATTAAATGATTGTTCCATTGTGTTTCCCTTTTTTTTAAAATTTATGTTCTCTTTCTCCAAATACAAGCAACTGTTTAGACCAACTAAACTAGTTTAGGTTGCGTAATAATGTTGAAAGTGTGAGTACTTTAGCCTTCAAAATAATCCTAAGATACTTCTTTCTTGTACCAACATATTACTTATAAGCCCTCCAGGGTCAAGGAGCCAAGTCTACACAAATCCTGGCTCCTCTGTGCTGCAGATCTACTGCAATCCAGCTGTAAATGAAAGCTGAATGAGTGTGAGATTCCATCTCCAAAGCAGTGCAAAAATACAGCCTGGTTGTGAGAATCTGATCCAGAGCACATTTCTTTTGATCTAGTTTTTTTTCTACATAATGCCTACACTTATTTTTCTACAGCATCTGTATTCATATCCCCCAGTCACATTTTGTGATATGTGCTTTATCCTTTCAGTCTCAAAAATCTATTAATTTATTTGTATGCCTTTGAGTTGTTACCCTGCCTTGCTCACAGTTCTTATGAACACAATCCACAGCCTCATCTCTGACACGTTAGTTTCATTTCCCTTTCCTCGCCTTACCCAAACAACAGACCCCACACAGCATACCTCAGAAGATAAATTTGATTGTCCCCACCTCCACAAAATGTTGACATATAAGGAAACTAACACATTGCATTTTTATCTTCATTCCTCTTACAATACAATATCTGATTAACCTAAGCAGTGCAAAATGGAGAGAGGATTCTTGGTATAAAAGCAAGGCTTAAGCAACAAGCAGTGTTCACCCTGTGCCTTAACAGGAAAAGCAACAAATGAAATTACAAGGTGGCTATTCCACCTCAGGAAAGGTTTCCTAAAACTTTACTCCCTGACTCTCGTTTTGTGGCTCTAGGCAGCAAAAAGGAAGCAGCAGTGAGCATAGAAACAAGAAAATAGGTCATTCCTTGTTTAAAAGTTCATGCTGCACAGCAGTTCCTGTTCTCAAAAGCTGTTTTCTTTCAGAAAAGCATCAGGCTGAATGCAACACTGTGCAAAAGTTATGAACTACAGTATTTTTGGGGTTAAAAATAAACCAAAAAAGAAAAAAATCAGCACAAACCATAAAACACCAAAACACACAATACTTGGCTTAGTAAAAAAAAGAATCTCTGTTTTCTTAGAAGAAAGCCAATATTGCATTATGCAGGTCTGATAAACTCTTTTTTTCTATATAGGGGTTTGCTCTCAGGACTCGAAGGATTTGAATGATTTACATAGAATCATAGATTCTATTATGATTTGACTTAGAGATACTTTCTGGAAGAAGCAGACCACCACAGACTGAGGAGGCCTGCATGATATCTTCTGTCTTCTATTTGGTACCTGCTCACAGATTTTACTGACAAATATTGAACATTCTTCCTTGACCATGACATTTATACATGAAAGGTGTGTCTGACATTAGCCATGAAAAGAATAATAAACATTTTAAGTAATTTTCTGGGGTACTTCTCAATTATTCTTATGGTGGTTGGCAGTGCACTTCCCCTTATAATACACTGAAACAAAGTTATATTAGGTTGTTTAGCAGGTTGCAATGTCTCCTCAGCCTAAGGTGTAAAGTACTGGCTTTCTCTGCATTGTAGCTTCTTCCTTGGAAAATTGGTTCTGTTAGCCAGTCTCTTTCTTAAGTGCAATACCTGAGTTCTACCGATCCTCTCTCTTTGACCTTTTGGGTTCATGCTCAGATAGATGAGACCTAACTCCCTGAAAAAACCTCCATACAGCGATAGCTGTATTTAACCCTGGGTACACCAATCTTCTCAGTAATTCATCTCTTGCTATTCATGTTTCAGCTGTGAAGTTACCTGATAAACACAGACTGATTCACTTCAAAAAAGTACTTACCATTCAATTTTCCTTCTTTCTACAGGGAGGGTTTTGTCTAGTGAAGAGAGCATGCAGGGCAGTGAAGTTAACGTGGCCATGAAAATCAAATCATGCACACTGAAAGGGACAGGACAGGGAAGAAGGAAAAATATCAATAGACATGCAATATGAACCTAAGATATTAATGCACTGCTGTGGATTTGTATGATTTCCAAAGTAAGCAGAAGTCATGGCTACACAAAAGTGTACAAGGCTCATCCAGGCATAGCTCTGAGATCATCATGATATGAATATAGTCTCTCTCCTGCTGCTTGAACACCCCTTGACCTATGCTGCACGTAGTTCTCATACTTAGTCATAAGTATGCAGTAACTGCTGCCCTTCTCTCACTGCACCTTAGATCTCCTTAGATTTTAAGTAATAAATACCAAGACCTGTTAGCAGTTCTACCTCTTACCCATACATTGAGAATCACACACATGTACTGCACTCTATAAAAAGACAGAGACCAAGGTAAGTATCAGAGAAATTAAAATAGGCAGCCAGAACAAAAGGTGGGATCAGATGCAGATACCAATATTATCAACTCTTGATAAGTACTTCTAGTTCAGCACTCAACATCAGTATGGATTATATTTGAACACCAAGGACAAGTGGCATGAGTAACATGGGGAAACAGACTAATGCAGGGAAATAGAGCAGATGCTACTAGTAGCGGGTTAAATTGAGGAAAAAATCCTGCATCTTATCCCAAAAGTGTCAAAAACATGATGAGATTTCTTGTCACATTTCTGTGCTATCTTTAGGGATCTTACTGTAATGGCAGAGAAGAAAAATTGGCCTTTTCTATTTGCAGGATTTTCAACTTAGGGGTCAGACAATTTGCACGGAAGTTAGGTAGAAAAACAGGTCCTAGAGTAAAATCTCATAGAAGATTTTTAATACTCTGTGGAGGGGCAAGTCTGAAAATGCCCTCCAGACTAATAGTCCTTTTAGTTTTCAGGATCCTCTTCAGCTCTATATTTTTCACAATGCGAATCAAGACACAGATCTAATTTTTGAATATCATGTCTCCATTCTTTTGTGTTCTTCCACACACAACCGATTGTCTGTCAACTTCCTTTTACAATTTTTTTTTGTTCTGCAATTCCTTTCACATGATCCATTTTACTTTCTCATTACTGTGCCAAAAATTGGAGCATCTTTCAACCATTTCAACCTCTTCCAATTTTCTACTTAACCAAATTCAGAACCAATCCATCAATCCTGCCTTTTTATTGGATGTTTCAATCAGTGTAGTGTGGCAGACAGAATACAAAAAGATCTTAGAAATACACATGCAGATTAAAAATATGATGACATGCTAATAAATTGAGGCTGAAATTGAAGCTTTCATGCATTACAGGAGAAGAAACATTATATAACTTTGTGGGAAAATGAAAGTAGACTTATACATAGAGAAACAAGTGTCCTTAAACGTCAGTTGTAAAACAAATCCCATCTAAACCAAAATGAGGAGAGTCAGCACCTAAAAAATTATTACAGAGGTAAAAGTGAGAGTTTTACCAATGACCATACAGCTCTGCTTTGAAATTCCAGACTGACAATTAAGACAAAGGCAATTTTGAGGATCAAGGAAAACATAATGATCTTAGAATTTGATGAACATGATGATTAAAAGTTTCTCAAGTTAATTAATTTGAGATAATGATTGAATCAAAACTTGTATCTTAATGGAAAATGACAATCTAATTGCGAAGCTGCTCCAGATGTGAGTATACCAAAGGGAGATACAAAAGAGTGTCAGAGTTCAGGTTTATTTTGCTGCAAGAAGGAACATAAAGATTTTCTATGAGTTACACAAGAGTAAATACATTCAACTTATGAGATGAAGTGCAAAGCTCCCCCTTACTTTGCCACTGGAAAGAAACAGACCCTAATAATATCTAAGAAAAAAAAAGGGAAGAAAGGCACTTCTCCACACCTTTCTTAAAATCCCTGCCCATGCCACACAAAAGCTTTCTTCTCCCCTCCATTATCCAAAATATTTTACATTGTTGAAAAATCCTTACTCCTTTACGACCAATTCAGATTTGTTATGTACATCCTGTGCTGTATATTACAATAGCTGAGAGGATCTTTTCGCTTGCATTCCACCAGAGAACAAAAAAAAAAATTAAGTGCAACAAAATAAAAATGTGTTTTAATACAAGTCATCCTTCCACACAACTGAGCTCAGGGATCAAATTCTCACCAGATTTATCATGCCATGAACAAGAACCATGAGTTTTGCACAACTTTTGTCTTTCTAAGCCATTTAGTAAAGTATTTCACAGCAAATTTTTCCTCAGAGACATATCTTTGAAAGGAAATAAGACTGGTAAGAATAGTAAGACACTTACAGAAAAGAAAAATGGTATGACTCTGATTTCATGGTCACAAATGTTCAGGTTCCCCAGCATTCTTTTTCTCCCTCAAGTGGAGCTCCGGACGGTGTTCTGGCAGCAGCTGTGGAGGGAGAAGCCCACACTGGGGCAGGTTGGCTGGCAGGACCCCAAGGGGGACCTCAGAGACTGCACTCCATGGGAGGGACCCACACTGCAGCAGCTCAGGAAGAACCCATGGAATGGACTCATGTTGGATCAGCTCACAGAGGACTGTCTCCTGTGGAAGGGACCCCCTCTGGATCAGGGGAACGGTGTGAGCAATCCTCCCTTCGGAGGAAGGAGCAGTGGGGACAACGTGTGAGGAATCTCAGCCTCCGCTCCCTGTCCCCCTGTGCCACTACAGGGAAGAAATAAAGGATTCAGGAGCAAAGCTGGGCCTGGGAAAAAAGGGAGGGGTGGAGGTAAGGTAGTTTTTTAAGTTTGCTTTTTTTTATGTACCATTATCCTACTCTAATGTCTTTGCTAATTAATTTTTCTTGAGTGAAATCTGTTTTGCCCATGACAATAATTGCCAAATGGCATCCCCATATTGTTATCTCAACTCATGGGCTTTTCATTATCTTTTTCTGTCCCCCATCTAGCTGAGAAGGGCAGTGATAAAGTGGTTAGTGGACGTGTGGTGTTCAGCCAGGGTCAATCCACCACAGTATTTTATCTCTGTTTTAAGTGTATATCCCTTTTTTAACAGCTCATCATTTATCTTTTAAAAATCAGGTAATCATTTATTTTGAATATTGAACTTTTATATATATTGAGGTAGTCATTAAGTTTTATTTTGGAAAATATTTAGATTTCTCAAACCTTCCTCTTTTACTTTCACCTTGAAACATATGTTTTGCCTACATATGTTTACTAAATTGTATTATTTTAGTTAGATTTTAGCACATCTCTGATGGAAACAAAAGTATTTTCCCCCTTCCTTTCTAGCATAAAAGAACAGGACTAGTGGAGTGAGAAAAAAACAGGGGTTTTTTTTCTACTGTTTTGAAATACAAAACATTTGGGAAAAAGTTTCCTGAGAAAATCATTTTCCACAATGAAATTGCTGTCGGAATATTTTTGGGAGAAAAACAGGACTGCTAACAGACCTTCTACAGACATCCAACTGCCTTTCCAGTCTGAGACAGATTGTTTAGACTGTGCATATTGCAAGACAACACTCCAAACGCTCTATGTAAGCCACCTCCCTGAGCTACTGGAAAAACATTAATGCCCTTCAAAAAACCAATGCAAATTCCTAATTAATTTTTCCCCAGGAGTTTGATTCTTAATGTTATAAAAAAGAAGCTAAATCCCATCTGATTAACAGAGACAAAAAGAGGCACAGTAGGGCAACATAAATTGTTTTTCTATATTGGGACATCTTGCAAAGAACAAATAAACCTCAAATAGAACTCTTCAGCACACCACAACAAATGAGAATTAATCTACAGAGTTATGTTTCATTTTTTTGCCAAGACTCTCACTCACATACTTTTATATCTGTCATTTTTTTTTCCTTCACTGAATACTATGTATAAGCCTTTCCAGAGTAAAGATCTACTTTATGAACTGGGGAAAGTAATAGTTCAAATACAAATGACTTAAGATATCTAAACTTTATTTTGAATTCTGTTTCCAACAAAAAAGATGGCAGAGTGTAACTACAGAAGAAACTTTATTGAAAATATTTTCTTTATTCTCTTTGGTTTAGTATATGGAGTGATGAAAAAAATATGATGGACAAGTTTCTCAGGATATGCAAGTATATCACAGAAATAAATCTGCATTACAAACCAGAATTTGCACTACAAGACTATTTTCCATCACAATTCACAAAGATCAGTTCCAGGTGTTCTCTAATTGAGATTTTTTGCCATTGCATTCACATTTTCAGTATTCACAGATGCACATTGCATTCAGCAGCTTCTTAGCTTCATTCCCTCAAAGGCATTTTGTAAAATGTAAAGAAGAAAGCAGGTTATGAACATCAAAACGCACTTGGTTTTAGCAGTGCACAAAAATTCCTGTCTAAAAAATTTTAGCTATACACATCTATTTCTCCTGCCAGAAGCTTTCACCACTTCCTTTCCCTGTGCAAAGCATTAACATGTCAGATCAACTTTGACATATTCTGAAAATAACAAGTAATTTCTTTCCTTGTGATTCCTTTTTTCATCCAAGGACTCAGCAAACTCAAGTAAACAAGAATGAGTTAAATTAAAGGTCATAAATAACAGGAAAAAAAAATTCTGTGATAGCAGTAGATAACGTAATATTAATAAGGATCTCTTTCCATAACGTTTTTCTTTTTTAATCACATATATACATGTGATAAGCTCTTCCATCACATTCAGGTATGTCACCCTTGTATAGATTCAGTCTGCAGGGTTTTTTGACCTCTGCTACATCAAATTAGCTACTCCTCTCACAATGGAACTCATTTGGAATTGGACCACGACTGGTAAAATAAAGTCATCATTAATTTTCTGTGAACATATTCCCACTCTGTATATTTCATTTACTTATGTCATCTTCAAAAAAAAAGAGCTGTAATGACAAAATAATAATATTACACCAATTTTTATATAGTGTTTTCAACTGCTGTTCTCAAGACAGTCTTTAAAATAAATTAGCTGTAATTGCCATCACTTTTTCTCTAGACATTCTATTAAATACAATTTTTATGAGCTGTTTACCAGTGAATATATTTGAATTTTCTAAACATGAGCATGTACCTAAATACTGCTAACAGGGCAACACTTGTGATACAAAACCAAAGGTGTAAATATGCAAATATACTAGGCCTTTTTCATGGGCTGGTGACTCAGGAAATACTGGTGAAGAAGGTGAGGTACAGTATAATTTCCTTCTTATTATTGACTCAGTGTAAGAACCCCAAATCAGTATACTTATAATCATTTTGGTATTTCCTTTCCCATGGAATAACTCAGAATTTGTCTTCATAAGCTAAAAACGAGGACTGTTAAGGTCAATCCAGTTACATTGCTATAAATTCTGGATTAATTATCAGTTTTAAATATTTCTAGATCATTAGCCCTGTAGAAGTTGACTTTTCAGAAAGTTGAGAATTCATCAGTCCACGTGCAAATGGCATTTGGTGTGATACACAATTTCTACTGCTGCTGCAGTATATACTGGCTTCCTAAAATTTTTGCCAAATGTGTACTTTTTCTTCTACTATGAAGAAAAATTATTTTGTATCTTATGCAGGTGTCACTGATTAACTGAGATATTCTCTAGAGCTATGATTCATCAAAGCAAAAGCCAAATAAATACCACACTGGCATACATATAATAACAAGTGTTACCTAGCTGAGCTTGTGTCACTACAAATCACCTCAGCAGACACTGGAATTATCTTTTTTCTTAGGCTCAGTGGGTCATTTGTAGCTCCAGGTGAACACGTTTGTAGGTCATGTTTGCACCAGTTGGCTGATTTGGGGTTGTTGCACGGTGTGAGGACCAGAGTTCACATTGCAGCTGTGGCTTTCACTGAGGACAAAGGGAGCTGCAGGGAAAGGGACAAGTTTCTGAAAGGCATGGGGAGCCCATGGGTTAGTAGGATATCACAGGGGTTCAGTAAGCTAAAATCCTTGCAAGGAAAACAGGATTGTTTTCATCATCTTACTCCTATGTTCATATTCACACATGAAAACGACCAAGATGACAAACAAAAGTCGATGTGCATCCAGTTAAAGACAGGTGGTGGCATAAAAGAACAAAGAGTTAAATGCATCTCCTAAACACAACTCTTTCTCCCCAGGCCTTTTCTGCATGATAGGCTTCAAAGAACCATTAATAATGAGAGCGTGTAGCATGGATTGATATTTGGGGTAATAGAGAAAGAACATTATATCCATTTCAGGATATAATAGGCCTAGGAGCCTAGGAGACAAATATGAGAATTTATTTACTGTACTGCACTAATAATTAAACCTGTCAAGGAAATGAGTGAGTAAATTAAATTCGCTGCTTAAGCTGTACTTACTAGCCAAAATATTTATGCAATTGAAGACATATTATAAACATATTTAATGAGGTAAAAAATATTCAGAGAATGTAGGAGTTTGGAGATTGTTGACTACATTTCCTCAGCAAAGCTAGTGCCATGCTGAAATCTATCTACACCTATCCAGTGCTACATCTTCTAAAGAAAAAACTGGATCCAAGGTCTGTGATATGCAGAAGGAACCATGTATTGTAAAATATATTCTCTGTTCTGGAACTTTTCATAGGAAAGAACTACAAGGGACATAACCAGTATTAATAAAAAACCAAATTCTTTTTAATTCAACTATTCAGCTATTTCAGCATTTGTAAGAAATTTCTGAGCCTTAAATAATATATTGCTTGGCTTAAAGCCTGGATTCCAAATATTTCTATCTCTAAATTTTTTAAATAATTTTAAAATTCTGGGAGTATTCAGGATAGTGTGGAATTCATCTTTCTCAGATACATCTGAAATAGATTTGCATGGTCATATGCCATGGGCTCTTATAGATGAAGCATGCTCACATATCTTTGTTCCATAAAACCTAAATTACCAGATTATCAAAACTACTTATTGCAGTTGCTGTCCTTTATGACTCCTTTGCTGCTGCTATTTGCCTTTAGGAAACTAAAAATTTTAAACCACTTTGTTTTTTCAGTATTTTTTTTGTAAGAAGTCAGGAACTGTCCATGGAAATATTTCAGCTACCTCAGCTGTGAAAGAAACCTGATCTTGGTCATCCCTGGATTAAAAGATGGATCTTCTTTGATGCTATGAAACCACGAGTCAAAGGAGGACTGAAGTCTCTTACAAAATTCTACATGTCTTTGAGCCTGTTAATGCTTCACTGTGAGGACATAATGATATTTGATGCTATAATTATTAACATGGCTATATATTTCAGATGATTGATAAGGTTAGCACAGTTTATTAGAAGGCTAATAAAGTTTAATCTTATTCAAACAGGCGCACATTCCTCTGAAGAAAAAAGTATTTACAGCTGCTGTGAGGTCAATACAATTAATCATTAATCAGAGCCAACTGAACAAACTGTTTAAATTACATGCAAATACAGGCTCAGCTTAAGAAATTATGTTTTCTTTTCTTCTCCCACACTTTCCTTGCTATTATCTCTTCTTTCAAATCTTTAATCTTTTCATATTATTTTATTCTTTCAGGCAGACAGAGATTTTTATCATTCAGTTTATTTCTACTAAGCAGAACATCTGTACATGTTTATTTAACCAGTTTCAAGGTTGGACCCACAGTTTCATTCTTTTTATGGTTATTTCTACTGCCCCCAGTGGGAATGTCTCCATAAGAATTTGCAGGTGTTGTGTCCAAAGCCTATTCCTTACTCAAGACTTCACAGAATTCAGAACATGCATTTAGGTACAAAGATTGAGTCTTGTGAAACAAAATAATTATTTGCATTAAGACAGCAAGGACTAAAGGTATAGAAAAGATGTCTTGGGAAGCTGAATAGAGGTGAAATATTGGAGTCCGTATACTAAACACATATTTTGCCAAGTATCTTATTCTCTTGCCTATTTCAAATGCACCTATAAGAGGAAAGCTGGTGAATATGACATGAAGTTCCACTGATTAAGACACTGGGATAGTCAGTCTGTTCTTACCTCACTTTTGCTTTCTGCATTAGCAGCCATTGGCCAACTGCAGGAATAGTCAACAAAGAAGAACTATGAACATTAAAACCTCTTTTATTTAACAGCCTGACCCCAGAGCCAGAGATGGTATAGTCCTTGCCCAATGGCTGCTTGAAGGGTGTTCTTGGGGAACATAAGGGTCTGGATTTCAAAGGAGCCAGTAAATCCAAGGTTCTTGTTTTAATCTCATTAAGGCTAGGAAGCATCAATTTTAACAGGATTTTCTAATGGAATCTGCACTCTCAGTATTATGTATATTCCAAGCAGAATTGTCCATTTTAGGCCTTTCAAAGAATTTGGCCTCAGAGACCTTTGGTTTCATATGGACACAGGATAGACTCAAGTAAGAAGCACACGACTGTTGTGAGGAGAGCAGTTGTTTGCTTGCAAAGAAGAAATGAAGGCACCAAAGAGTTTGATTTTGTAAAGCTGAGTCTGCACTACAATTCTACATGCATAATACAGGAGGTTTTGGATTTTTTAGACACTTAAATTTGGCTGGTGTGATACACAATTCTGCCACTATTACGGTCTCTAGTAGCCTCTTTGAAGAGTTAAGAGTATATAGATAAAATGATTTTTTTTTTGTCTACAGTAATTACCCCCCTCCCACAAACTTCCCAAATGATTACATGTCATCATAGTTGAGTAGTAATTAGAAAAGGCAATTTCTCTCTCACTCAGAGAAAGCTCAACTTTTTCTCTGATGCTAATTCACGTCTTGGTGTGCTTAATCCCATATGAACATCTTGAGAATAATTTGTGAAAATAAATTAAGGAATACATTAGTTTACATGTAGCATCTCTCTGCAAAAAATCTTTCAGGCAAAATATCTATACACTACAGTTTTTCCAAGTCTCTTCAGTCATTTCCAAGACAGTACTTAACTGTGTAATTATTGAGTGCATGTTATGATTCGGCTTCTTCATTATCCTAAATCCTCTTTTCCACTAAACATGGACCTGTGTATAATAAGTAGGTAACTGAGTCGGTAATGTTAGTGTCATGCAGGCATTTTTCCTATAATTCTTAGGAACAACCTTTCTAGAAGAGAAATGGTGTTAAAAACAAAAACTTGGCATTAAAAAGCATCTATTTTGCATTTTCCTTGAATTCTGCATTTATTTAACAAATAAAACAGTTTTTCTTATTGGCAGTTATCAAATGCAAATTTTTAAATAAATTGATGACACTACAGTTAGCTAGATTCTTTCCTACCTATAGCAGATGGTCCCAAAAATGAAGCTGATACCTGCATTATTTTTACTTTTTTTGTAAGACGCTCATAGTGTAAATGATCATAGAATTTAAACCTGCATTGTATAAAACCAAAAGGATAGACATTAAAATGAAAATAGGCATTCAAATGAAAACATATAAGTATTTATCTCATCTCCAATAATGGCAAAGAAACACTTAGGAAAAAGCATAAGACCAGAATTACCATCCAGATTATACTCTGCATATAGTCCACTGAAATACTTTCCAAACATTATATCCTCATAATTTTCAGATCCATTAAGGAAGATTAAGTGTCTTTTTATGGGAAAGTACCTTTATCTGGATCTTCATTATGTCTGCTGGGCCCAAGATCTGACTAGCTGACATTAGAAAGGTAATTTATCTGATCAGGTCTGATAATACATAGAACTCATCTATTCCTTCTTCAAGTATATTCCCTGTAGTGATATGGAAAAAGAATATCTTCATGCTTCTTTGTGGAGGACAGAAGGCCTCATACCTTCACTAGTTGAACTGATAACATGTCCCAACACAGCCTTTTGGACTGTATTCCCTTCAAACTCAAAACTATATGTGGATCAATCTCTTTGATGAAGCTTTCAAAGTCAAATTTTCAAATGCACAGTCTCATGAAATTTTGAACCTCTTCTGTTTCCCCTTTAGATTTTATTTTAAAGTGATAAATATTGCACAAATTAAATTGGATGTGTTAAAATGTATTACAGACCTCTTAAGCCACTGTAAAGATAGAAAAGGAAGACTAACATGCCAGCAGTTGGATTCTCAGTAAATACCCAGAATATATCACCATACAGGAAAAATCAATATTTTTACAGAAAGTAGAATATGAGATGAAAAATGATGAATTACATGGAACCTCATAATCTTATAAGTGTCATATCAGCCTAGCAGGCATTCATTTTGGATAAGTAATCTTAATATCACAGGATAAAGATCATAGAAAGAAATTGCCAATATTTTGTTATGGAAATGAGAAAATTCAGGGTTAAAATAGAGAAGAGCAATTTCTTTTCATCATCAAGTGAAAAGATCAGCAAAAAGCTCACATGGAGCATCTTTCTGTATCTCTGTGGGAATTCTGCTTCTTGTGATCTGCTGCTGCCAGATTTAATGTGCTGAATTTATTATAAAAAAAGTTGTCTTACTCACAAGTTGTTTTTATTTCTTCATACTGCTTTATATTGTTGTTCAACAGCATAAAATGTTTGAATAAAGTGTGTTTTTACACTATATCCCTACATTTTGACAAAAAGGACATGGGTTATGAAATATATTAAATATATACTAACAATAAGCACGTTTGCCAAATGCATGTTACTTGTAAAACAGCCTCTAATTCCTTCTTCAGATTCTTCTTTTAAACATTCATCGTATGCAATGATTCTTGTTCACCTCTGAGCACATCAGCTGTCATCCCTGAGGAAGGAATTAATCTGGTCAGGACGAGAAATAATTTTTTTCTAGTTTGCTCTATTTTCTTATTTGAAACACAGTAAAGCAGAGCTAAGAAATGAGAGGAAGTCCCCTTTCTTATTTGGATTGGCCATATCACTGCACTACTGAGTGTGAGGAAACAAGGGTGGGAACATGCAGAGGGTACTTTTATTTGAGCATTTTTATCTTGTGCACCTAACGTACACAATTTAAGATTTTTCAGATATCATTTCTTGGCCAACAGTAAATAACTAGGACTAAAAATGCAAGTAACATCATCATTAATCTCTTTGTCAATCCCATGGTGGGGACAATCAATGAGCCTCTTCCAGCCAGGGAATTGTCATACCAGCAGGGAAGAGTTGGATCTGTTATGTTTTGAAACTTGATGTTGCTGAAATGTTCTCTTCTGATGTTCTGCTTTGTCTTGTTTGCTTTATCCTTTTTCCAGCCAGTATTTTTCCTCTTGTGTCCTTCAACTGCTGAAGACAACTATCTCAGCTACTGCGCACTTCTTGCTTTTCTTATCTGGCATAGCTCTAGTTCCCATACTTTCTTATTTCTTAGTAACAGTTTTCTTAGTAAAACCAAGTCTTAGTCACAGAGTTATCATGTACCATACTCAGCCTGGATCACATTCAGCTGAATCTTTAGACAGTGGGTTACAACAGCAACATTCAGAGCTGAAAAGATTTACTCAGTTTGTGGTGAGCCTGGATTATAGTCTGGCCATCCCTGCTGAGCTCAATGCCTTATCTACTAGGCCACATTGCCTGCCTTCAATAACAGCACAAATATACCAGCATTGCCCAACCCACAGGCTAAAGAACACCATTAAGACTGCAAAGTCATTATTCAAAGTCATTATTCATTTGCAGATGCTGTCGTGGAGTTACTGATAGCACCCAATTCTCTGCTTTTTCTATTTCCGTAATCTAAGATAAACTAATCATATGACCACTTACTCTTTTAAATAGAAGTCCTGCACTATTTAGCCCTCATTTGGAGAGGAGTTATTCAATATTCTGTTGCCTTCCATTTCCAATGCCTTATTTGTTGCACCTTATTAAAGACAATTATTAATTCCTCATGGCATTCCCTGTAAAGCTCACCCCTGCAGTTACCTACAAAGTTTAACCAGAAATTTTGGCTGTGCCATTCCGGTTAGTTAGAATCTCACTTCTAGACAAAAGACTTTTACATAACTCTTCATTGTTGTTTCCACTCATGCCATGAAAATACAAAGCTCTAGCATCAAACAATCTTCAAAATTAACATGCTTTATCCTTGTACTAATAGTAGCTACTAATCATGTATTAAAAATCTACTACCCCTTTTCCTTTAATTTTTGGTTGTCGTAAAAGTAAAGGTAGTCAAAGTCAGGAATATTTCAGAGCTGTGGGAAGACTTTTAGGAGAAGCCTACAGAAACAGGGCCTGATTATTTGTGTCAAGTAAAGTTTTGACTGTTGTGCATTCTGCTGTTTGCAGGAATTCTTGATGTCCGTCTGCAACTGTCCTCGGGTCCTGGAGGAAAGAAAGATGAATTAAGAAATACTGAGAAAAATTATCTGCAAATAATTTCACTGTCTAGGAATAAAAATCACAGATTTTTAGCTAACAGCTATTTCCATGATTGACTAATTTTGAGATTTCTGGTGAAAACTATTTTAGGCCGTCATCCTTTTTTTTTTCCTATATCTACAAGCAGGTCCAGTCCCAATTCCAGACTGAGTTATTTGAAGGCGAACTAAAGCACTGAATATATATTTTATATATCAAGGGATGTTTATGAAATAGACAACCACCCGTTCTTCTCTAGTTTAAGAATAAAGTCTTTACTGTGCAGAGAATTAAAACAATGTAAGTAATGTAGGCTGAAAAGGAAAACCTTGTGTCTGAATCGAAGCAGTTAAAAGGAGGCAATAAAATCTCACAAGTAACTACAGTTCCAATTGGTGTCCATCATTGTTCACTTCCTAATGTCTTGTTTTCTACAACTCCCCTTCTATAGATCTGGGAATTCTGGGAAACAAAATCCTCATTTTATAACATGAGACTGAATAGGTATCAGTTTTCTGCAGAAGGTTCATTTATTCTTGCTCTATACCTTTGGTCAAAATCATGTTTCCTTGAATATTATTTCTACTATATATGTGATTGGCATATCAATTGCCTAGTAGTCTTGACTAGTATTTTTTTTAATATATTTTAGTAGTTTCAAAACCCTAACTCTTATCCCTGTCAGCCTACAAAAATAATATTTTCATAAAGCACCAATGCAACTATATCCATAAAAACCTAAGAACAAATACTGTTCTAGCATAAATGACATGTATATTTTATTTTCTTTCTCATATATGATAAAAATAAGCTCACAGAATGGAGGACCCTGCTATTTTGGTAGACAATCAAACCCTCCACTAGCTCAGTTTCACTAGGACTGACTTTCCCATTTATACAAAATTCTCTTATTTATTGGAGAATTTAGAAAATAAGCTTTTTGGAGTACAGACTCTCAATTAATTGGTTGGAATTAATAATGGTGTGATTTGGGAATCTATTAACTAGTAATGAGTGTTTGTACTTTCCAGAAATATACTAATGAATTTTCATTTTAAAGGTTATAGGGTTTTCACATTTACAATACTTTTTTTTAACCAAAAGTGACATGAGATTTTCCTTTCTGCTTGAAGAAGTTCCCTATTGTTGCATATGACTTAAAAAATCAGTGTGCCCAATGTTTCTTACAGCAATGACTATAGATTATTTTTCCCCCTGGTGCAGCTCAAGTTCAGTGTCATTCATCTGCTGTATTGCACACATGAGGAATTTTCTGATACAGGATCCTGATTTTTTTTTAATACGAATTTTGCATTTTGGCAGTCAATGAGACTTTATCAGATAATTAATGAAGTTAATGAAATCCTCACAAATTAAACTTAATCAGTTCTGGAGAAATCCAGAACACCTTTTTGTGTGTGACAGCTCGGCGCATTTTTTCCATGATAAAGTGATACTCTCCTAACCCCTCATCTTTCTGTAGATATTAAGCACTGACAATCTTCACTTTGTTGAAAAGAACGTCTCTGATTTATAATACTCATACTTACTAATTTATCTGTAAAGGCCAATTAGCTGTCTGAAATGCTCGAATGAGTCAGTAGTAAAATGGCCATTGCAGCAAGGACTTAGCCAGTATGAAAGTAAATCATTTCTCCCTTTTAATAAGACTCAAAAAAATTATTTCAGCTGTCCATTGCCTATGCCTCCTTCACTGACTCAGATTCAGTTTTCTATGGGCCAATTAAAGTTATGTTTGCTGAAATACATTTCAACACCATTTAGCAGGATGCAGTAAGTGGAGAAAATGAAAAAAACAAGGCAGACAAGAAGTTTGGATTAACTGAGTACAACTTTTGCAGTGGACTCAACCTTAGTAACAAATTATTTTTATCTAGAAAACCATAAAAAGACAAAATACAAACATACTTTCATAATAAAATAAATGCAGATATTAAGATTACACTGCTGATTTTCCCAGCATGATCATTGCTAAGGTATAAGCTGGGGATTTTTGACTTTTTTTTACACTATTTTAGCCTAAGTCTTGTTTAGTAGGTGAGGGACTTTGCAGATTTGTAGAGTTCACCAACAGTACTGGTAGTGTTACCATTTGTCATTGAAGCAATTCTCTGCCTAAAAGACACTTTATGTCCTAAAGTCTGTTCCTTCCTGTGCCCTCTGCAGTGCTAGCAATCTAAATAAATCAAGGTCCCTTTACAGCAATGCGTTAATGTGGATGTAACCCAGAGCTTCTACCCAGCTCATCAGAGTTTACATCTTCTTATATATTTTTACCTTGCAGTTATATAGTGGGTTTGAAGGAGATGAGGGTATTATCTGAAAATTGCATACATATATTTTGTCAGGTAGCAAAATTTATATAGACCTATTATTTGTCTGAGTCCTTCCACATCCATCCTGAGAATATATGCTCTTTTTAAAGTACTGTAAATCTAACTGTCCCCTAAATCACCTTGGAGACTTCTGTCAAAATGAATAGGATTAAAGCTATCAAGAGTTTTCCAAAGTACTTGTCTTTCTAAAAATCATAATGCTGGTTTTATTTTATATTTATGACACTGCAAAATAATTATTGATTTATCCAAAGGCACAAAGAGTCTTTCTTAAAGCATTGGAAGGCATTCTGAGTTGGATTGATGAAGTGCCTAATAGCCAATATTCTACAACAAAAAGCAGATCTCTGTCATTAAAATATATGCAACAGTCAGGGTTTTGCTAAAATGTGTTTAGTTTTAGAATGTATTATTTATTAAATAAACTTGATTTTCATTGCCTCTTTTATTATATTCTTCCTTTTCTATGGTTCCAGGATATTTTATAGCCATTTGTATTCAAAACAGAATGTTAGGATCGTAGAGTGTTTCCTGCTAGATGAGAGGTTTAAAAGCCCAAAGAAATTTATGGCAAATGGCAGCATGTAACTGATGAAAGCTTGCTGGTTGCTTTATTTACCAAAGTTGTATGGTATTGTAAGCCTGGTGCTTCATTAAGTAAATGTCTTCAATTTTAAGATGCCTCATCTTTAATTTGGATGGTTCTAGTGTTGCAGTTACTGAAAATATCTTAGCTATTTAGTCTCTGAATCATTATTTTAATATACTGAAGTATAGCCATAATAGAATCACTTCATCCTCCTGTTAAATTCCTAGAATTAAGCTGAAAGAAAGTAACAGGATCATCCAGGATTATTAATAATGGTAAAGAGTGACCAGAATGAGAACAAGATGGAAGAGCAGCTCAGGATGTAACTGCAGAAGGAAATGATAAGGAAAAAAGTAAACACCATGGAGCACTAAGAAAGTTAAGCTCTAGGCAAAAATTTTATAATGAAGTCCTTATTCTGTTTCCAACAAAACCCTTAAACAGCATACTTAATGTGGCTGGAACAAGAGTCTGCCATTGAGCTAGAGACACTCAAAAATATTTGCTTGATACCTTGAAAGCCAACTAAAGTACTTATCTATCCAACTCCATCAACTGGGTACATAGCTAGGGCTGTTTCTTTCCCCTGGGAGGTTGGATTTTGAGAATGATTTTAGGAGGAGGGGTGGGGGCAGAACTTTAAACAGTTTAAACACATGCTTGCCCCAGTCCTACTTAAAGCCACAACAAAATATCAAAGACATTCCAAGCTCCTTCTTCATAGTTTTAAAAGATAATTAAGTTATTTTCCTTCAGTATCTTCAACTTGCTGAGTGCCACTCGACTTAAAAAGGAAGGACATATTCTAATAATGAAGTTCATAGCTCAAAATATCTTTCAGAGAAGAGAGGTTTAGTGACTCAAAATCCTAGGCCAAATTCAAAATCTATTCTTTTCCTCCCATGCACTAAACAACAAGACATGTGCAGGCATGCACTCTCACGTGGTGGCTAGGAAGAGTGTACTTCATGCTGGAAAAAAGCTGCTTTAACTGTTAGACAGAAAACTAGAAAATAATTGCCCGAGGAATGAGTATGGCTTCCTGATTTCAAAAGGCGAATCAGGTGGATGACTTCATGAGCAAAGAAATTCATCTATCACATGGTCTTCCACTTACTGATAAGTGGTAAGATGGGAAAATTAACTGAATGGACTCACAGCTGCACTAATACACAAAAACAAAGGTAATTTTCTGCTCCAAAGACTTAACTCAGCGTGTATTCAATCAAGATTGTATTCTTCTATCTTGGTAATTAGATTGAAGATAAAATTTCTTCTCAGATTTCTGATCTTTTTTGTACAAATATAAATGCTATCCTCTGCTACACTTCATCTGCAGTTCATAGTTTTGAAAGCTTAACAAACAAATTTTTATAGAATAAATTACTCTGATGCATTTCATGGAAAAATGTTAGCATGAAAACTGAATACGATTGTATTATTTTGCAGACTTTCTGTTTTTTCCAAATAAGGAAATTGTGACTAATTAAATTAATTGCAACAAAACACATCAAAAAGAATCAATTACAAAAAAACAGATGAAACCTGCCCCGAAAGTACAGAAGTTGGTTGTAAGTAGAAATTTGTTATCTTACAGACCACGTGAGGACTTCCTTACAAAAGATGCCTCTGCTATCAGTTTAAAATTATCACAGTCCCTCACTTTGAACATGCCACCCAGATTCATAGCAGCTACTAGAGTTGTACTGAAATCTGCTGATATAAAGCATAAGGTAAAAAAATATAGCCAACAGTCTGAACCACCTTCTCTACAGGGCACTAGTGATGCACTTAGGAAAAATTACTACAAAGGACCTAGCACCTAACTCTTTACAAGTCATCTATGCTACACATTAAAAAAAGGGAAAAAGAAGCCAACATATAAGACCATGAATTTATTTTGCATATGATAAAAAGCTGGTTTTAATTTGTGGTTTCAGTGAGGCAGGTAACAAAACCAACCTGTCTTGAGGTAGGAGACTAATTTCAGCAATAACAGGATCACAGAAATACTCCTGAGGCTATTATTCTTCAATAAACAGACTAATGGGAGCCAACAAATTATTTCTAAGAGAGTAATTAAATTATTTCTAAAAACCACAGCAGTTTCAGTAGGTTTTAGTGAACTTTAGACTTTGTGAGAAACGGACTGGAAAGTCTTCTTAATGGACATGATTAGCCAGTCAGTAGCCAGTCTGCAGCAATTGAAGCCCCAGTTCATTAAGATGATGTTCTGGTTTTGACTGGGTCAGAGTTCATTTTCTTCTTAGTAGCTGGTACAATGCAGTGCTTTGGATTCAGTGGGAGAACAATGTTGATAGCTCACTGATGCCTTGGCTGCTGCTCAGTAGTAATTACCCTGAGGCAAGGAGCTTTCTATGTCTCATTCTCTGCTCACAAGGAGGTGAGCAAAAAGCTGGGAGAGATCACTACCAGAAAAGATGACCCAGACTGTCCAAATGGATGTTCCATACTATAACACATCATGTCCAGTATATAAACTGTGGGAGGTTAACTTGAAGGGGGATGATCACTGCTCAGGGGGAGGCTGGGCCTCCATCAGGGGGTGGTGAGAAATTGTAGCATGCATCACTTGTTTCTCTTGGGTTTTGTCTCCTTTCCCTCTCCTTTTTTTTTTTTTAATTATTTGTGCTAGTAATATCATTATTATATTTCACTTTGCCATAATTATTAAAATTGAATTTTATTTTCTTTTCTTTCCTGACTGTCCTCCCCCTCCCACCATGGGGGCAGAAGGGAAGTGAGTGAGCAGCTGCATGTTACTTGGCTGGCAGCTGGGGTTAAACCATGACAGATGCACAACCAAAAACCTGGAGATAAGTGAGTTGCATCTTTTTTGATCTGATATAAACTCCAGTTCTCAAGCGATAGAAACAACAGTTAAGGTTTCAGAGAGGCGTAACACATTAACACGCTCATCTTAAATCATTTTACAAGTGCAATGGGAAAGAATATTCTGTTGGAATGAGCATGTTTGCTGAAGGGTGACATGCTTCATCAACGGGTGTGTTATGGGAGATGATTTCAAACACGGAGAGAAATTAGGACTGACAAGCTGAGTAGTCCTGACATTTCTGTGTGTGGGCAGAGTCTATTCTGGTACAGGTTTTACCACCGGAACTCTGCAACAGCCCTGGTTGCCAGCCAACATCCACAATACCTTGAAATAGAAGCAGTAGGCAAAAACCCCATTTTTGGGCCATTTCCATGTTGGGGGGGTTTAGCTAATAGTAGAATTTGCACTTTAGCCAGCTGGATGGGATCTTAAAAACTCTTAAAATTTGCATAGAAATTCAGCTTAACAGAAAGGTATCTGAGATTAAAAAGCCTACCAATGTCATTTATTCAAAACCAAAGTTCACCCCACCCATCCATCTGCATTTCTTGCTACGTACATTATGTTAATTTCAAATGCTTTCAACAAAGATATAATTTTAAGCCTAGTGAAAGCCATTCCCTGTGAAACAATGAAAGCATCACATATATCCAATAGCAGAGTTTAGTTGTAAAGGAATATGTTATTGAATTGGAGGAAGCTTCCTATCTCATTCCCATAGAACTAGATAAAAGGGATAATTTGAAGTGTATTGTTGTATAGCATTGAGCTTTTGCCTTCATGGACATTCTTTGTTTTTCCTGTGTAACATATTTCAGATAACTGTATTAGCATAAGAAAGCTATCTTAGCAATGCAAAGGCATCTGTCATTATTCTGACATACAGAGCTGATGACAGTGTTTACCAAAGATTTGTCCAAGTTTCTCTAGTAAAGACCATTCTTTACTTGCTCACACCATTATGAACTTTGAAGTCATTTAGGCTTAAATGTTCTGTGCTCCAAATGGCTCTGTCAAGTGAACTGCATGCACATGTGCAAGGAAAGCTTCAGATCAATTGATATCAGAGATCTTGTCTTGAAAAACTGACCAAAAGCAAAGAATTGTCTCTTTAAATCTTTCATACTGTACTTTGTTACTAAGCTTAGTTTGCATATACTTTCCTCTCACTCTCAGAGCAGTGGGTCAGATTTAATTGAATCTTTCTTAACCACAAGTTATCACTTCACAAGTTATCACTTCTGTATCACAGAATGGTTTGGGTAGGAAAGGACCTTAAGGGTGATCTAGTTCTCACCCACCTGCCATGGACAGAGACACTTTCACTCGGCCATGTTGCTCAAAGCCCCATCCAATCTGGCATTGAAGACTACTGGGAAAAGTCAGAAGTTCCATCCACTTGTTGTAGCTGTTACAAGGGTGAGGGAAAGAGTGAAAAGAAAGAAACAAACCCACACACAAAACTTGACTATCCTTAGGATCCTGCTGGATTTGGGTAGCTTGGTTGTGTCCAAATTGTGGGTACATCTGTTAAAGAATTTCTATGAATTTTAGTTTTCTTATGTCTCTAGACTGTGCTGAGTGCAGGGTTTGACAGGTATTTGCCATGCCACTGCCTCAAATACAAAACCAGACAGCTACCTCCATTACCTGTAAAGAAATAGCATGGCAGAGCTGAAAAAATGGGATGAGGATCCTTGGTGAGAGGTTGGCACTGAGGCTATAAAAGTACTATTGAGGGAGAAGATCTGATGCACATTAATTTTGTTATCAGGAGTCTGGAGGTGCACAGGGAGTTGGGAGGGGACACATACAGAACAGTCAAACTCACCTGACCATGGGGATATTTAAAATCATGTGGCATCATGCTTAGCAGGAAAACCGGGAGAAGAATGACAGAATAGGAGAATAAATTGGGTTGGAAAAGACCTCTGAGATCATTGAGTCCGACTTATGAACAAAGCCAACCATGTCAGTTAAATTATGTCACTAAGTTCCACATTCATTCTTTCCTAAAATCCCCCAATACATTGATTCCACCACCTCTCTGGGCAGTCCATTCCAATGTCTAATCACCCTTTCTATGAAGATTTTTCTCCTGAACCTCCCATGGCACAGCCTGAGGCCATTTCCTCTCTGGCTGGTAGCTTGGGAGAAGCCCCGAACTCCACCACAACCTCCTTTCAGGCTGTTGAAGAGTGTGCTAAGGTCAGCCTAGAACCTCCTCCTCTCCAGGCTAAACACACCCTTAGCTGCTCCTCATAAAACCTGTGCTTCAGACCATTCACCAGCTTCATTGCCTTTCTCTGGACTTATTCCAACACCTCTATGTCCTTCCTGAATTGAAGCAGGAAGGAGAGGATATTTGGAGTGATGGTATTTGTTATCCCAAGTAACTGTTAGGCATGACAGAGCCCGGCTTTCCTGGGGATGGCTGAACACCTGCCTGCCCCTGGGAAGCCTAGAGTGAATGCCTTGCTTTGCTTTCACAGGTCCCTTTTGCTTTACCCATTAAACTGTCTTTATCTCAAGCCACAGGTTTGCTCCCTTTTACCCCTCCAATTCTCTTCTCCATCCCACCAGGGGTAAAGTGGTGTTTGGTTAGTGGCTGGGCTTAAACAATGGCATCTTCAATTTTAGTATCACTTTCCTCTTTCTCTTTTATGTCTCTCATATCATATGTATGTCCGTGTTCCTACATGGAAAAGACTTACATGAGTACTGTGACATTTGGTATGACTGAGGTATGCTCTCTACTCCAAGCAGTGATTCTGCCCTTTTGTTAGCCTATCTCCAAAAAATATTCAGCTTTCATTTTCAGGACCAGAATGAGTCGGTGAAATTAATTAATAGCTGTACCTTTTGACTAATTTTGGAAAAAAAGCCCTGTCTCAGTTTCATATTTCCTTCTAGTGATATTATTAATAATCACAGATTTAACTCTTATTGAAAATCTTATACTCAGGTTAAACTAAGATGTTAGCAATTATTTGCTTATATTATTATAACACTATGAACAGGCTCATAACCATTTTTAAAAAGACACCCAGACACTCATCTTTCTTCTACTCATGATTTGCACCCGCAAGTTTTTTGTTGTGGTGATTCAGTAATAAGGCAGAGACTGACACATGTCAGGAGTTCTTATCAATCCTTGGCTTCTCCCATTTGCCATTCCAGGCTTTGGCTGCATGTTGCCATGAAAACTCTTTTCCAGAACTGGTGATTATGCTTCTATAGCTGATGCAATTCAAACAAGCAGCAGCACAGGAACAAAAGAAGGGCTTTGGAAGATATATTTAATCCTAAAATAAAAAGATTGTTTTCTTTTGGAAAAGATTTAAGGATATTTTTTTATTAAAAATAACTCAAGCTATATTTTCTCGGGATTTAATTCAGGATTAGTGTTTATTTATGAAATCCACTATTTTGTAGGAACTATAATTTCAAAAATGTAGCATTACATTTGTATGGAATTAAAGCCAATAGAAAATGAGTAACAAAATGAAAAGAATAATTTTTCTCATAGTCAAGTTACTTTATACCTGGGAAGCCAGACTTACATTTAAAATGTAAGGAAACCATAAACCACAGAAAAAAAATATTAATTGAATGCTATGTTTAAAAAAATAGAAATTAATGGGCTTTGCATATCCTGATATCTAAATTTATGCTAAGATTTTTTCCATCTATCCCTCACATGACTTCAGTTATTATAACAATAAACTTATCCCTGAACTGAACTCATAAACTGGGGAAAACTAACATATTCAACCATTATCTTATCTTATATTATTGCTAATATGGGTTGAGCTAAACTAGAATATTTTTAACTCAAAATATATAGCATGATTTGACTATGCTTTAGGATTATGATTTTTTAAAAAATAATTTATAAATCCTAGTTGTTCCAATAGAAATTAAGAAAAGTCCTAAAGAAATTTAAAAATACACTTTTACACTCTCACAAGCATCCACATTAAGTGAAGATTTATCAAGAAAACATAAACATGAAAAAAATTACATAATTTGGTAAAAGCAGCATTTTGTCCGCTTCCTAGCATTTGTGGTCATTTTTTCAGTTCTTTCTTTCCACCCTTTTTGGAACAATCTATCTCATTTTCTGTTAGACATAGTTTTAAACACCTTGGTAAACAAAATACTGCAACATCTGGCAATATAGGATTGAAAAAATAGATTTTAGTTTGAAGTTTGCAACTGTGCAGAGTAAAGACAATTCTGTTCATTCTAGGAATACTCACAGCATTAATTAGGGAACACCTAAATGTCGATGTCAGTATGATTAGTATTTTAATGTTAAGGGTTTCTCAGGTAGAATTTTTACACTAAGATTATTTATACTGTAAGTAGGAGTATTATTTAACATTGGCTCTTCCTCTACTATTTGCAGAACTGACAGAGGAACTGAACTATTCTGCATGAGAAGGAGAAAAAAACCAAAATATGTAAAATTCAAATGTCATAACAACAAATAAAAGATAAAGTTCTTCAATTAGAAAATTTCAGAAATTACTAAGCTGACAAAAAGTTAACAGAGCCACAGATTTCCATCAGTTTATAAGAGCTAGAGATACAGCCTGAAAACAGGAACAAGCTCAACATACTGTACATCACAAACTTCAACAGACCACACACAGAGCCTCCAAAAGCCCTTCAATGTTAGTTTCATTCTTCATGTGTCAAGAACTACCATCTGCCTGAAACTGCATGCGTTCTCTCATTTGATAAAACCAAAACTGAGTGGTAAAATGTCAGTGCAGAACCCTCCCCTCCGCTGCTTTCTACAGCCACATCCTAAGGACCCTTAAACTCAATAGAAACCTACAAACCCGGATAGATAAAAAAAGTACCATGGTTTCACAGTTCCTAGTCACACATTAATTCTTTTCAGCTATAAGGAAAAGGAACCAAATAAACCGTCTTCATCTCATCTACTGTGTAAGGGCAGAGCCTGTATCTATTCTTTCCTCTTAATGTGAACTAATTGACTCCAGGTGCCCCTCTGCAGGAGTGGTGCTGGGAAGAATCACTGATTTAAGGGTTTTGACAGGTCCTGTATAGCAGCACAGTATTCAAATATTTCCGTGTCTTAGTAGGTTATTTTTCAGAATGTTTTTGCCTGCTGAAGCACTGAAAGACACTATTTTCACTTTTGAGACAAAAAACGGGGCAAATATTTTCTTAAAGAAAAAATATAAGATGAATCAGGTTAAATTTCAGCACAAGCTTGTGGAATATTAAGAATGATTGCTTGGGAAAACTACCAGTGTGCTAGAAGAAAAAAATAAGGCACAGGAAATAAATCTCTCTGTAGGTATCCAATGAATTCATACTTCCTGTTACTATGTTGTTTCACCACATAGACAAGCTTTTTATTCCTCCAAGAGGAGTGCAGGTGGATTTCTGTTATGGCAATGCAGTAGCAAGTTGCAATGTTTGAAAGTGACTCAATGACTTATTTTCCATGTCTTGAACTCATAAGTTCAAGTTTTTTGGAAAGCTTGGTTGAATGTATAAAAAAGAATTGCTGGTATAAATCATATAAATAAATATATATATTTATAAGTTTTTATATATGAAAATTTAAATCACATTAAATCAGCCTCATAGTTATAAAAACTGACCCTGCATATTTTTGTAGCTTCCATTAAAAAAAAAAATATTCAACTTTAATCCAGATACACTTTTAAATTGAGATATTAATAAAACTCCAAATCAACCTTGAGACTGTCTAGACCATACATATAAACATTTTAAGTTTAGCTGCTATCTGTAGTTTCAGACTGCAGTTTTGCTGATAGTGTAGAGCTCTAGGGACTCATGTCTGTCAAGGATCCCTGTGTCTGTACAAAATTTACTCCACTTAATTTTTAGCAGCCGGAGATTAGAAAAAAGCAATTATCACTCACAGTCATGGCTGGCAGAGAACAGATTGGGGTGACATGGCCAGACAATTATGTTACCTAGAGAGAAGGACAATTTTTTTCCTGACAGCATTTCAAGAACTTGTTCAGACTTAAAGAGGTGAGAAAATTATGGAAGTCAAACAAGTGCAAGCATCTCCCCAGAACCCTCAAAGCTCTGGTCCATTGTTCTGGCGTCTCATCTAACTATAGCACACCCAAAAAATCAGGAGGAAAAAAAAATATCACACTGTATCTTGACAACTTGTAGGTACTACACTTGTTCACACGAAAGCACATGATAAATTCCCTAATCATTTATTTTGCATGACCTAAAGTGATACATCTCAGTCTCTTTTGCAGCAAAAGGTCTCCCTAAGACAACTAAATCAAAGTGCAAAATACAGACAAAATATAAAGGTATGGTCATTTCTTAGCCCTTAAGCTCTCATCCAACCTACAATCACATTCTAAATCTTTGAATATCTATTCTCAAACTTTGTATATTGAATTATAGTAATAAAGCAACAATGAAGGAAAACTTTTGAACTTGAGAAAATATCTAAGGAAAATTTCAAACTGATAATACTGAAAATGTATTGTAAAAAGCCAAGAATACAGCATATTGTGTGGGGAGTTTCAGGAGAAAGTCTCCTGTATAAAGAGAGCCTGACAATAGAAACTTGGAAAACTGACCTTTAAAAAATTACCAATTTTCCTGTGTCATGATGCCGCGCTACAACACAAAAAGTAATAGAATAGTAAAACAATCCCAGTCTCTCTAAAACAGGTCCAAAAATCTTTCACTTACAAACCCCTGACTAAGCCAAATAGAATAATTTGTTATTTAAAAGGAAAAATAATAAATTGAATTTCATGCCCAGAGAGCAATCCAATCAAGGTGATGCTGGATGCTGATAATGGGACTTTACCAGGAAATCTGGAGATTAGTTTATTACTTTCCTACATGTTATTTGAGTTCAGGTCCTATTTATAAATGCAGGCACATTCTCTGTTAGGTCATTCCAATTACTTGGTATATAATTCAGCCCCTGAATCAATTCTATCAAGCTGAAGATGATGCACTTGACAAGATTCTATTTGCTGAACAATGGTAGATAGAAGCTTCCTTAATAAAAGAAATAGAAAAAACCTGTGAGCAAGTAGAGACAAAGTGGAAAGTCACTCTAGAAATGCAGGCCTGTTTCCTGTGGCAAAGTGAGTCCCAGCCCAGCATTTGCATGGTGGAGTGTTACTCACAGATGGAACTGTCAAAATCTGGTTTTCATTGTACAGGATGACAAATGTAGTCCTTATGGGAGAAACTTCTCAGTGTAATAAAATCTAATCTCTTGGAAGGTGAAAGATTCATTCCCTGTTCATTTCATTGCTCCTTAACTTCCCCATAACTACTACAGGTTTTATAAGGATTTCATACTTTGTCATATATATATATTTATATATATATCTCACACACTCCAGACAGATAGGTAGCCACTTTCTTTGTGAGTTTTCTTTCATAAATATGAATTTTGAATCTGCTGATGGAGCTGCACATCTAGATGTCCTGCTGCCAGAGGCCTTAGAACACTATACAGCCAAAGCATCAAGTTTCTTAGCTTGTTCACCCTCCAATTTCTACACCATGATATTTCTGCTCTTGTGCATCTTAGCAACATCTGTGATGGTGAGAAGTGAGCATAACATGCAAGATAACTAAAAAATTGAAAGCCATTGTAATCATATGAAGTGATTCTAAATTAAGAAGACAGAATACAGACTCACTTTTATATCTGTAAGGAAAGATGAAGATTACACTGTGACCAGTAGTTAATGCTGGCTTCATTTGCTCTTGTTCAGTGTGAGTTCACTTTTCGGAGAGCCCCTCTGTGTCTGTGGGATTGTGTGCAAACTTCAGTACTGGTATTTGTAGAAACAAGCAGGTGTTGGCTTGTCAAGTCAGTTATGATATCCATAATAACTAGTTTGCACAAACCAGCATGCTTGTGTGAGGTAAACAGATGGCATCATATTTTCCCTCCTGATGCAAACACTTCTTAAAAGATTTTGCAAATATTGCTTAAGGATAGTTAACAGTGTCAAATGCAAACATTTAGCACCTTTCTTCAGTTCTATATCAAGGTATGGATGCATTTGGTATTTCTCTATCCATGTCCATATGCCTCAAGACATATGTTATTCTTCTGATATTATTCTTGGTTGTAACTGGCCAGTCTTTAATTCAGAGGGAATTTTTTCATTAATGGCAAGAAAATTGTATCTCCATTAAAGTTTTTTGTTTTAATCAGAAGGTTTCTCCATATTTGAAAATTCTGTCACTGCTGCTTGGATTTTCCAGGTACTCAGCAGGCAATGCTTTCACCTTGATACAGCTCATGTTCTTGAGAGAGAAGCACATGTTTACATATTTGTAGAATAATGTGAAGCCTCAGAGTTTTGCCAACACTGTGCACATTCCATGCATTTAGATTGATTATTCCTAAAGGTCTTGGATCAAATTAAGACATCAAAAATCTAATCAATTAATAATTTCTCTGGACAGGAAATTATTTCATTTAATTACCTAAATGACAGCTGAATATTATTTAGTGACTTTGTCTCAGGACACAAGTCATATTCATTTCTATTCCTTCTGCTCCTGTCATTTGATTTTCTTTGCACAAATGGGTCAGATATTTTGTTTAATCACCTGTGGGAGCCTCTGTCAGAACCAGCAGTGCAATATGCAAGGCAAGTGTACAAAACCAGAAAAAATAACCAGCTGACAGATATGGTAGAACTCACCTCACTTAATTCTAGCTTCCTTCATGTAAGCTAGCTTACTAACCTAGCTTCACCCCAATAAAAAGAGACATTGGATACAGAGCTCATGTTCCTTTATTTAGATTCACTTTCATCTGACAAGACAGGATACTGATTACATTGGCTACAAAGTGTAACTAGGACAATTAACTCCTGATGTAGACACTAGTTCTCTGATCAGAAGAGCTTACTTTTTGAATTGGAAGTTAGATTCAAGCCATTACTGCCAATCCACAGGCTGCCAAAGTAACAGAGATCTTACAGTGCTAATCCCTGATTCCATAGACATTGTATTTGGAAATTGTGTTTGGAAACATAAAAAAGTTAACAGAACAATTTTTTCTAAGACCACATTAAGAAATAAAGAGCAAGACTTAAGAAGTACCATCAGGAAACAATATTTTTGCAATGCTGTGTCCTCCTAATTCCTTTGATGGATGGAAAGACTTTAAAGAAAAACCAGAATCATCCTTCCATCCACTTTTCTCACACCTCCATGAAGACAAGCAGTCCAGTCAAGGAACATTTGAAGTAAATCAGCAGAAGAATGAGCAGCTGAGGGACCCACAGGTGGTGGTATGTCCTGACACAATGTTCATCTGCAAAGCACAGTGCTTTATTTGCATTGTCACTTCCCTGGGCTTCCTTTCACAATAAAAAATAAAAAGGCAGGACAATTCAAGGCAGAGGGGGGAAAAAAGTATTTGCAAACAGAAATGATATATTTAGAGAACGCAGGGTCTCTATGTAGAATTCAAAATGTTCACAGTCCAGTAGATATAGAGATTCAGTGTCAAATGAAGAGTCTAAAACAAAAGGTGTCATAAAAAAAGCAAACACTAGACTACTGATCAATTTCTTTTAAAAAATATGATTCAGATTTAATCTCTCTTTCATTGTAGCAGAAAACAAAAATGAAAAATAAAGACATTTATATAGCAGTTTTAAAAAAATGTGAAAATACTGTCTGAAAACACTATTTACTCTCTTCTTTAGTAAATTCATAACTGAGCAGCCATTGACAATAATGTTATGAACACACACTGCAGTGCTGCTTAATTTTGATGAATGCTGTTGAGTAATGAAAGTTTTAGACACTTCATTCTCATAGCATTACCATTCATGACACTAATAAAAAGGAACTCAGAAAGAAAAACAAGGAAAGAATGAATATTAGCAGAGATATACTGTGAAGGACAGGAGGACAACTTACTACAGAAGGAAACGTGCTGGCAATTTCTGTACCTAGTTCTATGTTCAGGTACAGGCCATACTGGAAGATCTTTGCATCCAGTCCTGTGTAACTGAANNNAAAGAAAGAAAGAAAGAAAGAAAGAAAGAAAGAAAGAAAGAAAGAAAGAAAGAAAGAAAGAAAGAAAGAAAGAAAGAAAGAAAGAAAGACAACCTTAGCAGTTTCCATTTTCAAGTTAAGCCTATATACTTGCACATTTTTATAGAAAGTATATTTTGTGGCATATTATTAATATAAACTTACATTTCAGTGAAGATCAAAGTCTCCTTCTCCAAATACAGATCCTTTAGATATTCCTGAAGTATAGGATATTTTCATTTAGATTAAATCTACTTTTATTTAGTTCTAGACACCCAAGTATAAAAGTAGATCAGTATCTCAGAATATATCTTCCCAGATCACATCAAAAGCCTGACTGCACTGAAAAGCCCTCCACGAGCTGATGGCTGGTTATCTTAATTCAGGAAGCCATGAGTTGCACATGCTGAGTCCCATGAGCCTTAGGACACTTAAATAAAACATCTGTTCTCCTGCACCACAGTGCACATTTAGATGACTGACCCTTCTATATAATTCCAAGCAAGTGGGAAACCTATTTCAGATAAATCAACAGGCACAAAGACCCTAAAACTCTTATCTTTTATTCCAAATTAAGCTACAACTTGACTTCTTGCCCAATTTTTTCCAAAGTTATATGTTTCTTTTCCTTTTTATTGTTTCATATAGTATTTAAACCTCTCATATTCTTCTTATCCCCACCAGTGGTTATCACTGCCATTCAGTTTGGTGATATTCTGCTTAGCTTGTCTCACTTGTATCAGATAAAGGAACAAATTTCCTCCATGCTTTTTCATTCTGGACATGGACCCATAGAATGAGTCTCATTTCTGTGTTGTGATTACAAGAACATGAGTGAACAAATGCAACATGTGTAATAACCAACACAATACCACAGATTTTTTTTCTTTTTTTTATAAAAAAGAATAAGAAATACATTTTATTCCAAGTTCATATGATAAATAAAAATGTGTTAATGTGTGTCAGTGGAAATTTTTTAAAGATAATGAAAATAACTCTCCATTGGTGTTCTATTTGACATGTGAAAATATTTCATACTGATCTTTAATGTGTTTCTTATTTCCGCCTGTGATTATACTTAAAGACCAAAATTCATGTGATACATGCAAATAGTTTTTGTTTTGTGTAATTTCATATGTAGTTGAGCTGGACTACTTCCTGCCATATCTCAAATTTCAGTCATGGGATAACTGGAATTACCTTAAATGTCTTTCAAGGACGTGTAAGTGAGCTGTGGAGGTGAAGGAGTGCAACTACTGATGTCAAAGCTCTGGATAGAGGGAACTGTAAATATTAATGTTTCCAAAAGCCTGAATAGTTTCAAAAACTCGAAGTTCGTATCAAATGTTTAACTACTAAATTCATTAACTGCTATTTTGATATTAGAAACAGCATAGCAAAAATGGTATAAGTAGCTCCTTTTTCTTCCAGCATATGCTTCACTGTTCTGAAAACACATAATCTCTGTAACAAAATGAAGAAATTACTGCAGAAATCTACACTCAGAGAAAAAAAAAACCTAGAGCCATCCAGATTTCCTTTCAAATTCTGTGTAAAGCTGAGTTAACCTCAGTTCTTGATTAAAAGAACTTGTTCAAAACAGTCCTTGTTCACCCTCCCAGAAAAGCCATGGAGGGCGCAGAATGGGTGCACTGGGAAACGTGCGAAACACTAAAACAGTCAGAACTACAGACAATCATTCATCTGTACCATTACTTGATTCATAGCTGTATAAAATTACATGATACAAAAATTAAAAATCAGAATATTATTTGAGCATTTGTGAGATTTTTTATGAAGTCCTATTTTTCTGTTTAAAAAATATAATGATAAGCAACATTGAGAAGCCCTCAGACTCTCTACGTGAAAAAGATGTTTCAATCTCTTAATTGTCATGTGACACTTTGTCAGACTCACTTCAGTAAGTCCATATCACCATATATTGGTGATCCCAGTAAATCCAAATAAACCTCAATTATGTTTGTTCATTGCTGTCTAGAATGTTGTAGGGAAAAAAAAATTATACAAAATCTACTGCAAATGAGAAGAAAATCTACAAGAGGGTTTAGCATGACAAGAAAGTTCATTTTTTTGTATTTGTATTTTGTCTCTTTCTGATCAATGAAAGACTTAGTAGACACCAAAAGCAGAGGGAAACTTGCTGCAGCATGCAAGAGGAGGGCAAATCAGTGAAGAATAGAAAACCAAGCCAAGCATATGGTCATGATTATTTGTTTCCTATGGCTGTAAGGACACACTGATGCCAAAGCATGCAGTAAGGCAGTGCTGCAGGAGCAGTAGCTGTCAGCACAGTCAAGGCACCTCGTGAAAAAGAGGAAATCAAGCAACTCACAGCAACAACAATCTGTAGGCAATCTGTGGGAATATTCATCAATGCTGAATGCATAATCTGAAGTGAGTATGTGCAAGGTAAAAATAGGCGACAAAGCTGTTTAAACATTACCTCACTTCTCATTTTACAGCTTCCTCACATAATATTTATTTTCTCATAATTCTGCTCTGGGTTTCTTCCTGAAATCTGAAATTTTGAAATTCTTCTTCAACTGAAATGAGCAGACTTGCATATTGAGGCTCACCATATGTGCTCTGGCTCTTTTCTAAGACTGTGTTGGATGCTATTCCACTGAAGCAGGGACTTAAGATGCCTGCAAGCCCAGATCTGCTTGCTTTAATCTCTCAGCATAACTCCAGATGTACCCGCAAGCCACCCTCTGGATCACGCTGTTCCTCAGAGTACCTGTTCCTTATTTTGGCCTTCACACACCATCACAGTGTGCTGACAGACGCACACAGAGGTTTTACACAAATGTTGTCCTTGGGCCAGCAGTCACTGGAAACAACCTACCATTTGCCCTGACATTCCACAGATTAGGTTTTGTGAGTAGTATTGAAATAGCATGAAGATCTCAAAATTCAGTCTCTTCTGCTGCCTACTGCTTGCAGTGTCCCTGGAGATCCAGGCTTTTCTCAACGCTAAATCTAGGCACAACCCTAATACTAAGAGGAGAAGTAAAAGAAATCATTTGTCAAGCTGAGATTGCCAGCACATGGGTGGTGCCAAGGAGAAAGATGTGGAAGGAACAATGTTGCGGCAGTGCCACGCTCCCATTGGCATGCCTTTTGTAATAGCAATGTCCCTGGAACTCTGTGCTTTGTGGTTTTTCGTCCCTAACCCCAAGTGTAACACTAACCCTAAGCAGAGCATTAAAAGCAGCCATTTGAGAGACAGTGGTGCCAAGGGGAACCTGGCACTGCCACAACACTGCTGCCTCCACACCTTTTTCCTTGGCACCACCTATGTCCTGGGAGCCTCAGCCTCAAAAATGCCTCCTTTTAACTGCTGACATCTCAGCACAACACGTGCTCCACATTTCTCTTCTACTCCAGTGCAAAGTTTAGAGGTTCAAAGGCACTGCCATGGGAAGTCTCACACCTTTTGCAGTACATGAGGAAAAAGTCATGGAACATAGCCTCTCCATACACATAAAAACCTAAAGCCACTTCTTTACTATTTTTAGTTCATTAATTGTTTTGTCTCTCGTAGTTTTTAATTGATATAAGGTCATTCTTTTCATACTGGGGTTAGAGTTTAGGGAGGATAAATACAAGTACTGGTATAAATTACATAAATCAGTTCACTGACTTTTGTGTTGAGCTATTGAAGAGCAATGTCATTATTTTGCTTTCTCTCTCCCATCTACAATAATTTTAAACAATACTTTCAGTTCCAACTTTCAGTTACAAGTCTTCCCATATTTTTCTTTCTTTTCTGTCATATAGCCAAAACAATTCTTTTGCTATTCTCTGCAAAATTTTCCAAACAGCAAAAACATACTCTCGAGCAGCTCATCCACAAAGCACCTCTGATGTTACTGCAATTTTCCATCTCATATGATTGTTTACTTTCTCACTTGCTGGAATTTTGAATTTCTCAACCAGACACATTGGCACAATTATTTTTACCCTATTTTATGCACCCTGCTGAGTATGTCTACAGGCTCACAGTCAAACGTCTGCTTCCTCAGCAGCTGATAATCTTCTAAGCTCTGTGGGACTTGTTTACTAGTCTGTGCCAAAGGGGCACAGTGTTCTTTGAGAGGCTCTCATAGAGAGCTGTTGAATATTTTACCAAGAGGAAAATCAGCAAAGAGCAGAAGTAAGGATAAATTTTCTTTCACTTAATTAACTCAGAAAACTGCATTTTCAGAAGTGTCCCATTTACTCGTCTGCTCTAGTAAAGACAAAAACTTCATAATTATTTGGGATATTGTTTTAACTAAATTCAATCAGAACCTAAGAAAATTAAAAGGGCATTTTGTTTCTTTCTTAAAATATCCCAGTTAAAATACTGGTAGACTGTGGCAGATGCCCTGTATAGGTTCACCATAACTAAGAAAGTACTTAATCATGCCAGACTTGTAGTCACTCTATATTTAAAACAAAACTCTATATCTATATATTTGTGTTGAATCAAACCATGGCTTCTTTTTTTCTTAAGCAATGATCTACCCTATGGCATAATTAAGATGAAACAAATAGGATTTTTCCCTCTGCACTCTCTTATGCCCAGGAGACATCTTGTCCCAGTAGACAACCAAACCTAAATTTATTTGATGCAATTACCTGTCCAATTCTGATTCAGTCCCTGTATGCTGGACAAGTCACTTTATTTCACCTTTCCTGAGTAGCAGTAATAATAATAATACTGACTTCCACTGCAAATTGCTTTGAGATTTAATGATAGAAACAAAATAGGAAAGACAGGAATTATCACAATAAGATGGTAATCATTCAGTTGTTCACCCATCAATAAAACTTAAATCAAAAGGTGTTGCAATAAGCTTAGAGCTGTATGAAAATTCAGCTTTTGAAGTCTGCTCTGCTGTGCATTTGCTAAACAATACACAGTGGTTTCCAACATTCATTTTCAAGAAGAAATTATTACTTGTCACCTGGAGGTATAGCAATTATCAGCAATGTCACTGATAAGCAATAACTTACAATAGATAATTGAAGTCCTTCTTCTGTGAAAATTGAGCATTTGTTTTAATATATTTGATTATTTCAGCATGCCCAGATTTTCCTTTTCTGACAAGTGGAATAGCTATTAACTACTTCTGTTAAACTATTGAGGGATTGGATAAGCTCCATGCAAAATTTAACACAATCAAATTTCAGTGAAAGGTAGAGCTCTAACTGCATCCCTCTGGGCTGCATTGCTTCATGGGGGCAAACGGAGGAATGACCCATTTCAAATTTATCACCTCAAAGTTCCTGGTGTCACAAGATTTTTTACTCTTGCTATGAAAGTCTAACTAAACATAATCCTTAGAAAATCCTCCTGGTATCAGCATCATCTCTTCAACAGCTTGCATTAATTGAGACAGAAAGATTAAAAAATATGTGTGCTAAATCACAGGAGTCAGCATCAGATTCTGCAGTTCTTTCTAATGTCAAAGCAGTTACACTAGGACATTCATACCAGATACCAGCGTATCTTTCCCCCCATGCCCCCCCAAAATAAACAGGCTCTCATTGATATTCACCAATTCAGTCTAGTTCCTTCAGTGAGTACAGTTTCAGAAATAAGGTGTAAATTAGGTATTTGGTGGAAATGCATGCATTTTCTGATTAAGAGAAACATTTTCTCTGTAATTTTGAGCGTTGTTAATTGCCTTACTTAAGCTGTCTATTTATCTTGACAGTGTTGCACCACAGAACAAATTCATACTGGGGTTTCTTTATGTTTATCTGGGGAACAAATAGAATGGGTTTTTTCTTTTATTTAACCAATATCTTCTATAGTAGCAGGAGTCTGGGAAAATTAAAAAAGATATGTACAAGAGGAATTTTGTCACTGCTTTTTTCCTAGGGGCCTCTCCCGGAGCCCTCACAATAACAAAGGCAGGGATACCAGGGGGTAAACAGTCAGACAGAATTTGACATGAAAAATACAATACATGCATCAGCTTCAAGAAGAATGAAAGGAATTATGTCTTGTGTACTAGGCCAAATTTGAGGTGTCTTGCTGAATTGACTGTCCAATTTCCTCTGTCATATGTTATAGACTCAGCAGATGAGACAAATTGTTAAATAAGAGTTGAAAAAACCTTCTAATATTCAATAATGATTGCTTTTTTCATCTTTACATAACATACAACTCAAGTATTAGAATGAACAGTGTAATATAGGGAGCTACAGCAGAAGTGATAGATGCAGTCATTAGACTAGAAATGGGGAAAGTTGTCTTCTGCAGATTGAATAGCTAAGAATTCAAGGAAATAGGCAAAGTAAAACAAGCATCTATAACGGAACAAAGATAAAATGAGGCAATAAGGATTCATTCATTAATTTCTAAAAATATTGATGTTGTTCTTTTCCATTTGACATATTCACTGGCTCTTTAAATTATTATACCTATCATTGGATAGTATTAGTAAAAAATTGCATACTTTGGTTTGATCTGAATATATTGTCATTAAGATTTAGCAACCTAATGAAATAAGAATAAGTAAATAAAATTTTCAATGTTAAACCATATCTCATAGGTAATATTACTATATCACAATATGTTTTGTGATATAGCAATATTTTTATCTACATAAAGTACTATTCTTATACAGAATGCAGATAAACTCATTAAATAATGAAAATTACTAATTGTTCCATAGCTTCATAAGTTGGGCCTTATAGGAGATATTCAAATATTTTCCTCTAAGGAATCCATATTTCCTAAGAAAAATAGAAATACATTTTGAGACACATTCTAATCCAGTGTACAGTACTAGAGATATGGCTATACAATTCAGAAATCCCACATTTTAAGCAATAATCATATTTAATAAAAAATCATATACTAATAAACTGTTTAGAAAATTTATTTTGATTGGGGAACTTTTAGCATCCCTGACTGACTTGAAGTTCTATACAGTGAGAATAAAAATCCTTCATAACAACAATTGAGAGCAATTACTGTTAGAATAGTCAGTGGTTTAACATCATTTTTATTTTCTTTGTTCTTCAAGTCCAGATTAACTTTGGGAAAATAAAATCTCCAATACTACATTTAAAAATTGGAAGCAAATACTTACCTATGTAGTGTTTTCTTTCTTTCTTTCTTGACAGGTTTTCTGTAAAATGTTAATTTTTAAATTAGTACAAATATCTAAATTACAGTAAGAAAAAAAAATTAAGCCAAAATGTTGTGCCAAGACAGCACATTCAGATCTCTAAAATTTCCTCAGCCAAAACCTTCTCCTACTGAGTTTGAATCAAATGCATTAATGCACCAAGGCCCCCAGAACCAACTGTATATCTGTGTCTGTAAACTTCTGTTACATCCAGCTTAATGGATCTTGGAGGGTGGGATGCCAATTGCAACTGCACTTTCTGTGGAGCAAGTGGTGTAACTTAGAAAAAGTTTCCTTCCTGATGTGAGTGGATTTCACTTTTGTCTCCTGTGTGCTTGTAAATTAAAAAGATGGGTGAATCTTCTCAACATTCTTAACCTTCTCAGATTTAACTTCTACAGATTAAAGATCCAAACAAGGCTCCACATCCCTTCTCATTTCAGATGCAAGGATGTGAATTGAAAATAAAACACATTAGAAATTTTTGCCTCAAGATCAAAAAATTTCTGCATATTATGTCATTAAAACCAAATATTTCCTTTAGCAGAAGAAAAGAAACAGAACAAAACCCCCATATTCTATGTTGGATGTTATGACCAATCCCTGATCTTTACAGTATCGGGCATGGAAAAACTTACAGTCAGAATACAAAGTGTTTCATTCAAATGAGGATAAGCACAGCCCAGTCAGCATTTCTGATTGTCCAGAGTCATGGTCTAAACTCTGACCATGGACCGGGGTCCTTGTTCAGCTCATAAAACTCTACAGTGTACCTGCTTTAGATCCTGTAATCAACGCCTGCACAGGCTGAGCCCACACTCACATTTGCATAGTCTTCATCAAATATCAAGTCACCTTTGGTTATTGCTCTGCTTTTCGAATTCCTCATGATGCCTTCTTTTAGACAAACAGACTAGGAAATAAGGGAGCATGGACTTAGCCATGCTAAGTCGGGCTTAACCAAGGAAAATGCTGCGTCTTTGTCTTTTAAAAGAATTGCAGGATTGGGGTGGTAATCTGTTCTCCCGTTGAGAAAAGCAGTTCTTTCTTTCTTCTGCACAGGCGAGATGAATATTTAAAGCAGCTCGAGGAGACAATCTACTGTTGTGAGGCACTGGACCAGCAGTTTTAAAGCAATAAAAGATGATGGTCCTTAATTACTGTGTCATCTTTTCCACTCACAGGTCTTCCAGAGTTTGTCACAAACCTTCTGAAGAATACATCATAGCAGGTTTTCCTGGTCAAGCTTAGACACACACTGAGCACTTACCACAAAAAAAAAAACAAAAACAAGAGCACCCCACATGTCACAGCCACCTTCCACCACTCCCCCTTCGGCTTAGAAATAAAACTGAGCTGCTGATCATTAACAGCACCTGACGTTACCATGATATTTTTCTTCAGTATTTTATCACTGGTAGCCAAGCCTGATTCTGGACAGGTTATTCCTGTATTCTACCTTCTCACACTCCTCGTTATCCTTAAACTGGATTGGATATTTTCTCTCACATCTATTCTATAAATATTTTTAAGCAATTTTCCATCTCCCTACTTTTAACTAACCAAAATAATTGCTGCAATTATTATGACCTACTTGCAATTTTTATACTAAAACTGGTGCAGTTAGTGCTACTGTTCTTTCCTATCTATTCATTCTGTCTACTAACATCTATAAAAGCTGAAATGAACATAATATCATACCCACACTTACTATAACTAAAGAAATAGGTTTCTAAAAATCTCCCCCAAATGAAAGTGTATTAAATGAATAATGCAAAGCAAAAGAATGTGATACCAATTGGATACAGTAATCTTAATTTTATTTATCTCATAGAAATCATGGCATTGATGATTTACAATAAAGGACACAACATCAGGTACTTCCATAAAACTGTAAGGATTATAGCTGAACATAAACAAAACAATCCATGAAACTGGAAATAACTTTAAAATCATCCTTTTTCCATAAATATGTATGAATTTATTAAAGAAAGAAAAGGCTCAGTTATTTTATCTCATTGGCTTCTTATCACTTGTCACAAATGATAACTACTCTACACTTTTTCTATGTTACTTCTTCACTTTCAATCTGTGATTTTTCAATGTGAAGTGATTCTGCTTTCAGCAAAACACACTCAAACTGTGCAGTGGAAAGATACAGATTATTTGGGCACCAACTTGGATGTTAAAAACCAGCCCCCAAAAATGTAACAGTGACACCTGTCCAAGTTCCATAGCCTGCTTTCTCATCTGATTTTTCCTGATAAAGTACTGGCTACATAGTTCAGAAAATCTGTGGATAAAATAATGCACCTCTACTGCACATATGCCCTGAGTCTATTGGATTTTTACCACAAATAAAGGAACACTGGTGATAGAACTAAAATGATACCATTTGCATAGCTCTCTATGACCCCAGATTTTTCTCATAAATAGAAATAAAGACAATTTTTTTAATGGCTCCTGGACCCTCAAGGCTTTGACTAAAATTCTCATTTTTGTTCTACAACTCTGTCTCCTCAAATCCCTACACATCTTCCTTCAAAAGTGTCCATCTTTACAATGCTTTTTCTTCTAGGATAACAGGTATTCAGCCTTGTATGCCTTTTCACAAGTGGCCACATTCTACAACATCTTTGAGAGATCAAGGAGGATTCACAGTTCCTTTACAACCTTTCTATTCTGGAGGATTCAGCAAGCTTTAATCCTTTTGTTCATGCTCTAAGAATAAAAATCTAGTGTAAATTTTTGATCTACAGATACTTTCACCAGATCAGCACCCTCATGATTTAAAACACTGTATCTGGGAGTCCTTCCTTAAATTTCATCAACAGGAAATTAAAATGATGGAGTATCTTTCAGCTACAGCCCTATAATCAAAACAAAAATGGTTATCCACTAAATCTATTTGCTGATGTGACTAATGGGAATCATTGATCTAGTAAGTTAATTACATCTTTGATTTAACCATATTTTTGTTCTTTTTGTAAGGGATGTAATAGTAGAAACTCAATAATAAATTATACATATAAATCACTTTGATTTCATCAGAAAGTTGAGCAAGCAATATAAGAAAACAAAATACACAAACAGAAGAGGGAGTGGATCCCCAATCGTCTGCATCATGTCACAGTTAGCTTTGCCTTTGCTTCAGTTCACTCCAGCCAGCTCTGTTCATGCCAGTTCTGCTATAGGGGAGAAAAGTCCTGAGATATTCAGACGTCTGCATTTACACTGAGTACTAATGGCCCCTTCTTGGCCCTCCTTTGTTAGCAGCATGGACACAGGATGCACAAAACCTGACAGCTCCAGAGATTTCAGGAAAGCAGCCTACACACCACAAAACTCTACTTCCAAATGAAAACCAGTCCATTCATGTAACTGTGTAGGACTATATCAAATTCTTACAGAATAATATGACAAATAAAAAGTTGTCAATATATTCAGCTCAGAATTTTAATAAGTTTTTATAGCCAGATTTCTGAATCTTTTTGAAAAGAACATGGTCTGAGTGGAGTCCTGCAACCTGCAAGATTTAACAGCTATCAAAGGCCACTTAGATCCGAGATACTTTAATTTAAAGTGACAACTGAAGCTATGAAGAGTCGTGATGTAAATTGTTCTTGAAGCTGAGAACATTCGTCTAAACATCTCAAACGTGGTCAGCAAACTGCAAAGAATTTGGAAGACTGGCTGAATGATTTGTTACTGGACTGGGGACTCCCGGGTTGGGCAGAATTCTGGGTCAAAGCTGGATTGTTGATTTTGTTTGTTATAATTGTAGTTTCCATTGCTTTTTGTTTTGTTAAGTGTATGGTTTGCAAAATGATTAATAAGCTAATCTCTAATGGCACTGTACCTCCTGTGATAAATCGAGTCACCATGCATGCAGATCAGGAAGATGAAGAGGAGCCAGAGGAGTTTGTCTCGATGGAGGCGGATGAAACCCTGCCTTCTGAAAGATACCAGCCCTTTCCATTTCCAATGGAAGAATGGTCCACTGACCATGAGTGGGATGCAGTCTCATATTAGGAGTCTGGAAAGCGCTCATGTTAACTACAAGACACTCCACTTTAAGTTAAAGAAAAGAGGGATATGTAGCGGTGTGCATTTTGGGTTTTCTGATCTGTATATTTTGTTATATGTTCGTAATGGTTTGTTCCTACACCCCTATCCTAAAACCCCCAATGGTGTTTCCCTTGTGATAGACCTTGTCAATCACCTTGTAAGATCTGGAAGATTCTGGGGAAAAGCCCTAGGACTTGACAAGGTACCCCGGTACCACCTTCTTTCATTGTTGTGTTAAATTCCCCCATTCTGGGTCACACCCCCCCTCCCCTGGGGTTGGTGTGAAGTTCTCCCGTGCTCAGGGTACACCCTCTGTACTTAAGGTGAGGACAGAGGAGCTGCTGGGGCTCTTGCTCTGGCACTCTTGGGGGCTCTCTCCCTCTCTGCTCTGTCCCTCTGCACATGGAGGTAACCGGGAGGAATAAAGCCAGGTGAAACCCAAGCAGAGTCCACTCTTTCTTCCATGCCGTCGACCACACTTCAGCCTGAGGTTCAGACCCACCAAGCCTCTCTTATATAGAGGCCAGGGAGCAAGCTAGCCGGTGAAGTAGCTCCTCTGCCCATTTCTATAAGTTAGAGTCTGCTGGCCGTGCTGTGAGGACGAAGAGACAGGAGGTTGTGTGAGGGACAGCTGGGTTTAGGTGGCCGTGCTGGGGACAGGAAGCAGTGAGCTGGAACTGCAGAAGGGAGAGAGAAGAAGGAAAGGGCCAGAGCTGTATGGAGCTGCCCATAGGATTGTTACATAGAAAAGGTATGAAAGACTTCTATGTAATGTGGTGCTGATACTTGAAGCCCCCTGAGGTTTTTAAAGAAGCACTTTGAGTGCAGTGGCTGTCTCGACTATGGCATAACATTAACAATAGGAATCAGATTCTTATCATCCAAATACTGATGTCCAGTACTGGAGCTAAAGAGCCTTTCAACTCCTATTAGCCTGAGACTTTTGAGTAGCACTTGATCAAAGTCACTGGTAGATTTAAACAATAAGATTTTTCCTGAAATTTACATTGTTACTCCTTTTTCTTCTACATCCATTTCTCTCTCTCTTATGGATGCCTTTCATGACACCATTTATTCTAATGAGTGAGCCATACCAGTTATGTTTCAGTATATGTGAAATCATGCCATTTCTAGTGGCTCAGTATCTACACCAGGTGGGAATCTGAGACAAATCCTACAAATTTACTGGCACAGTATTTGCACTGAGTGCATTAGTTACTAATGTGGGTAACATTGCTGTGAACTGTGACATGCTCAGTACAGCTACATCAGCTGCTTGTCAGCACATGTAAGTTCTGAAAATTAGCAGGCCTATACACTGTTATTTTACTTTATGCGTGTCCCTGAGAGCTAACTGAGGGACTTTAAAAAACCATGAGTTCCATTCCTTCATTCTCTTTCTAAGTAAGAGTATCCCAAAACTTTTGTGTGATACTTTGTCCAGACAAGGCTTAATAGTTCAGTTCCTATTTCCCAAAAAAGTCTTACATATATTGACAATCCTTGCCACTCTTTCTTCATTTTGAAATAGTCACTGGCATTCACTGTTTCTTCTTAAGTCCATGAGGAGACTGATTCTGTACATTCCTCCTATTTCTACTTTTCCTATTGCACAACACCAAATGTCATGATTATGACTTTTTCCCCTCTGTGCAAGAGAAGACAGTCTTTTAAACATAGATTTTGCTTATGTGGGACGTTTTGTCTGAAAGGTAGTTTTCCTGACACAGTTCTGAATTTGTAATTTAAATACTTACATATATTTTACACATAAAGTGTGAATTGCATGGATAGATAAGACAATTTACAGGCAAACCAAGAAAGAGGTGTGTAAACCAAAAAAGGAACACCATAATCAAGTGGTACTGCAACTTACCTGTGATTACTGGGTGCATTTTCCCTCTTCATTTTACTGGAGGCCATGAAATGTAAAATGGTAGCAAACAGGTATTGCACACATTGAAGATTTTTCTGGCTCTGTTTTAGCATTTTATGATAAGGGTGCATTGTCCCCTCCAAGGATATCTGAAGAAAGTATGTCCTTTGACAAATATTATCTTCAAATTAAAGGGAGAATTTTATGCTGAAAAAAAGGATAAAACAGATTTATTTTCACAGTACTTCCTAAAAAAACAATTTTTAAAATTATTTTAACCGATGTAATCAAGATCAAGAGTTTTGAATGAAGAAAAAACATAAACGTCAAATAAAATGTATAAATTGAATGAAAAAAATAGCATAAATTAACATAAAACAAAAGTTATTTATAGAATTAAAAAAAATAGAAGGAATAAAACCAGATTTAAAACTATCTCTAAAAAGTCTCAGGTGCTAAACCAAGAGCTCCCAAAGAAAAAATAGAAAGCCACTTGAGGTCATACAAATTACTAGTAAAGTCATGAACTTGATGGAATTTCTATTGCAGAAGTGGCTCTTGCAATCAAGCCTGGGAACCAACAGCTGCCAAAGAAGCCTGGTTCTCAGGCTAACAAAGAGCTTCACTTAAAATCAGAATCTCAAATAGAGTGATAAATAAAGAATAGTACCCTGCAGATAAAAACAGTCAGTTTATATGCAAAAGCAATATAAAATCAGAATGCCTGGATAATAAACACAAAAAGAAATGTTTGTACTCAAAACTTCAAATATTAACTTGAATATCCCTAATGAGCCAGCATTTCATTGGAAAGGCAGCTAACTTCAGTTTAGAGACAAGTTTCAAAGACCCAGGGGACTGAACTCAATGGACACTAGAACCTGTTCCTGAACAAAAGTTTAGTGCAAGGTAAACACCATTTTAAAGTACAGAATCTCTATATAATCATGTTTGTAATGCAGAATTATTTTCTTACTCTGAATGAGTTAAGTGAATATTATATGATTTTCAACCACATAAGACAAATGAAGACACATATTTTAAGTTTTAATGATTTAAAATTATTTCATGTTTTAAAATAAATATATAGGTCTCTTGAATTAAAATGCCTTTCAGATTTTGCCTGTGAAAAGCCCTAAATCATCTGTTGTTTCTGATTCTCCCTCCTGACAACAGTTTCCAGACATCTTGTTTCTCATTCATACGACTAAAGCCAAACTGGATCTGTATTATCTATGACTTCCACTCATACTTTGCTAAGCTTTTACCTTTATTTATTAGAGCCTTTTTAAGGACTATAAAATGAATTAATGCTTGATGACAGACCTCAGAAATAAGGTCAAGACACTGGAAATAAGGTCACCTGTGAATACATTCAAAACTGCTGCTGTGGAGAAAGATGATCTCTTTAGACTGACAGGAAGTGTAAAGAGCATCCTCAAAACTGCTTTGTGTGTATGTGTTATTTAGCCCAGTTATTGTGTATATGTGTTATTGCGCCCAGATACTAATAGCAGCTCCATAATGAAGGAACCTTCTACCCCTGTCTAGATGAATAAACAGAAAGACATCTTCACTGGCACAAGATTTCTACTCATACACTTTGTGAACCACAACAACTTAGCATGAAGTCAGTATTAATTAGCAGTTAAACGCACTTAGACAAGAAAAATTTCCATCTTAAGCCAAGAAATTTACCTTTGTCAATGAAAATTTTGCTTAAGGATCTCAGATATATTCTCTGCTTGAGTGTCATATTGAGTATATGGTTCAACACAGGTACTAATAGCAGAGGATCACAAAATGATGATTTTCTGGAAGAATGCAAGGCAAAGAAAATCTTTGTTGAAATCCCAGAGGACAAAAGCACAAAGTAGTTTTCCTAGTCCATTGCTATATAATTTTGAAATCACTAAATCTAAATGAAGTATGGGAAATACGAGTCTTGGGCCTGACATCACTTGCTGAGACAATTTTCCTCATGGACGTACCAAAATTGTAGAGTTGTGATACTTGTTGAAACCAAACTGTAAGTGGGTTTTGTGGGTCAAGAGAGGGGAAGGAATAATGGAAAGGATAGTTTATTTCTCATAGATCCATGTGTCTCTGTGAAGAATCATCTAGCATCTTCCTGACAATCCTGTTATGCTTCCTTTTTCATTTCTTACACAACTGTCACACTTCATACTCAATTTGTATGTTATTTCTTTTCTTTCTCTCCCCTCTTCCCCCTCACAACCTCAATTCTCTCTACTTCAATTTTCAGCTTGCACAATCAGCAATCCCAGCAATCAAAGTAAGAAGTTCTATGCTGGATCAATAAAAAAAATATGTGCTGTCTCTGCCAGTCCCCCAGCTGCCAATACGAACTGAACAACTTAAGCCCTGAAGCATAATGTTGGACATCTTTTCAAAATAAGGGCTGTAATACTCTTTCACAGAGATTGGTACTCCTTCTGCCTACCAATATGTCCCTTCCTCTAAAAAAATTGCTGGTATATTGATGTGTGATACTGAATTTGAGTCATGTACATGAAGGAAAAGAATGGAAAGGGGAAGAATTTAATAATTTTACTCAGAAAATCTTTTGATTTATTTCAGTCTCAGTTTGCTCTTGTGTTGCTCTGTTTGCCCTATCAACACAATATGCCAGATTTAATAAAGTCCATCCATACTTCACTGTCATTTTTATTTAAAGATTATTAAAGCACTGATATTTAGAAATTTCGATTTAACTAAAGGTGAAGGTTTGGGTTTCTTAAGTATCCTCAGATGCTTAAGCAGAAATGTTAAGGTACCAAAGGGTGGCTAAGTCTCAGGTTTTGGATTACTGGTCTTAATCTGAACTTTTGACATGTGGCATTTCACTCAACTCGCTAAAAAACGTGCTTCAGAAGTGATATTGCTGTGGGGATCACGACACAAGCTAATTAGCACCAACAGATGAAGTGTTAATTTCTCACCACAAGTGCAACCTGATATAAAAAGAAAAATAAAATAACTGATAAATGTCAGTGATTAGCATTTGTAATCTTTGTTTTTCATGGTACACACAAAAAACAGGGAAGGAGGTTTGCATCAACAGCCTGTGTGAAAATACCTGCACCTGTACTGTGAGGAAGGGAGGAAACACAGGGCAGCAGATGGAGGAGCCACATGGACTCTTCACTTTCCTTACTCTCAACAAAGTGCTTTCTGTCACCTGCTCCATAGCCCCAGTCAGAAGGCATTGCAGATACAGGCTGGATGACAGTCCAGATGACAGTATGGATTTGTAACCACAAGAACCCAGACTCTGTAATGGAAGGCATTTGGCTGTTTTCAGCAGTCAGAATAGCAGCCACAAAGGAAGTGACACATTTACCAGGTAAGCCCTGCTGACAGATGCAGTATTGATGCCTCCAGAGACACTAACCATGAAATCCTCACTGGGTTGCCTCCTAGAGTAAAAAAATTATAAAAGCCTTGAATTTTTGTAGCCAAATCCCTGTGCTAAACATCTATACTTCAGAGAACAAAGGACTGGAGAAATAAATTGCGTCCTTATTCTAAATTAACCATCTACACTCCTCTGTATTCAATGAAGAGAGATGGGCACTGAAAAAAAGGTAATTCCTCTCATCTGTGTTAAGATAGAATGAACAGCTCTCTGGAGACAGCTCTTTTCTGCACTGACTACAGAGTGAGCCTGGATGACTACTTTAGATTAGAGCTGTATCTTTTTTGATGGCTGAAATAAAGTAAGACAAATCTAAGCAAAAATTACTAGAACTTCTGGAAGTCCATTCATTTTTCTTTCATCTCAGATTACCTGCACTCACTGGGAACCATACAGATGAGTACATTCTCTCTGCTCATTAAATTTAATTCAGTAACATTCCTTAGAAGGCATAATACAAATTTCTTTTAAAATGCCATATGCTGCTCAACTCTCAATTCCTACTAACCCTTCAACTCTGTTTAATTTTTGAAATCGATTATTTTAACCCTACATCATAAATTATGCAGTATTTCAGTTTATTTTAATAGTCTGAACAGTGGTCTGTGGAACCTAAAATTTTGTTCATTAATTCTCTGTCACTTTTCCATTTTATCTTTTTACTCTTAATGCCTTTTTAAATAACAAATCTATAGGACCTCTCATATTTTAGAGGTAGCATTAATTAATTAGTGAAAAATATTATTTTAATTCAACAGAAAGACTTTAGCAGATTTAGATTTGCTTTTTTGTGCTGGAGTAACTTTTAGGTTAAGTTTAGTGTATATCTTTCCTGGGCTTGTGCTTCTTTCTTTTACCTAAAATGATGTAAAATCAGCTTCTCCAGCTTGTAGACGATAATTTGCATTCAGATGCACATGAATAGGAACCATTCCACATTCTTTCTGCTTAAGTTTCTTTCTTCCCCTCTCCAGAGCAAATGCAAAGAAGAGGTGGAGAATGAGTTGGACCTTGGTTGTGCCTTTTCCAGAGCACTCTGCACTTCTGAACTGATGCCAGCCAGAAGCTAGGAGACCCTGGAGTTGCTGAAGCTGGAAAGAATTTGGATCAACAGTATTTCAGGAGAACACTTTTGAGGAACACAACACAGAACAAGTAATAATAAGGTGAAGAAATTCAGAAATATTCCGCAGGCCCACCTGCTTATTTACTGCAGTATTTGGAAATCCCAAATTCTTAATGAATTTTTTGTACAGCATATCTTTCCCCAGAAAAAAATATATTAAAAAGAAAACAAAATTAATGTTCCATTTATAAAATCCAAAATTATCAGCAGCATCCTTCTGCGGAGGGGATGCACACTCCTACATAGGTGATGACACTGTGGTAATAAATAGCATAAAACCAGGAAAATGGAGACAACTTATTGTCCAGAAAAAGGCAACAAAGCTGGTGAAGAGGCTGGAGCTCCTCTTGTGAGAAGTGACTGAGGGAGCTGTGGGTGTTTAGCCTGGAAAAAAAGGAGTCTTGGGGGCCTTATCACTCTCTGTAACTCCCTGAGAGGTGGTGGTAGCCAGGTGCAGGTTGATCTCCCAGGTAACTAGCAACAGAACAAGAGAAAATGGCCTCAGGTTGCACCAGGGGAGGTTTACATTGTGTATGAGGAAAAATTTCGACACCAAAAGGTGTTCAAGAACCAGAACAGGCTGCCCATGGAAGTAAGTTATGGAGTCACCATTCCTGGAAGTATTTGAAAATCACGTAGTTGTGCCACTTGGGGACGCAGCTTAGTGGTGAAGACTGTGGCTTTGGGTTAAAGGTTGTCCTCTCTGATTTTAGAGATCTTTTCTAACATTAAAAATTCTGTGATTCTAGAGGAAGTTTTCCCCATCTTGAAAATAACCTGTTTAAACTCCTCTTTGAGCACAAAAAAAGATGTTTTTTTCTCAGCCAACAAGCCACATTTGTGGCTCTCCCAAGCACAATGAGTGGCAAGTTCAGGGCACAGAGGAAAGCCGGGCATTAACAGGTTTGCCTAATGGTGCTCCATCATCTTCCTATCCTATGCTACTTTAGACCAGATTCAGTCAGGAATGCTTTCATGCCTGATTTACCACATGGACTCTGGCTGACCTGCACCCTGAGGGCTGAGGTAGAGTCCTCTCTCTGTAGGGTGGCCTGAGTTGGGGGAAATTTGGGGGCTGCTCCTGAGGGCCCTGCAAATGGGGTGGCCCCTGGCAGGTGAGGGTGTCCAGCTGCTGGTTGTGGTCAGCAGAAGTGTGCAGGACTGAACTGGACACAGCTTGGAGCAACCCAGTCACTCCAGGTCCAGCTGAGTGGGGAGCAAGTTAAGATGGCTTCTGAGTGTCCCTTTTGAATAATCTTTTATCTTTTTTCTTCTTTTTTTTCTTTTCCTTTTTTTTTCTTCCTGATAGGAAGAGAGCAATTGCTTGTAAGTTTCATATTATTATGGCTGTTTCTGCAGGAGGGTTTATCTAGAAATCACCCTATCCAGGGCTCAGCTGACATCAGTGATGAACCAGGCGCACTATGAGCAAATAGGCTTTGGCAAGATAAACTGACATTTCAGCTAAAATTGTGATTCTGCAACAAAACCAGCAATGTTAGCTGCAGTTTCACTGGGGGGGAAGTCAACAAGGTTGGTAAAGGCAGTGACAATTTTCAGTCTTCTTAAAGAGCGTTACAGATGAAAAAACTTCAGTCTTTACTCTGGTTTTACTTAACCTGCAAAATGCCTGCCTCCCTTATAATGGATTTTAGGACTGAAAAGGCCATAGCACTCCAATCTGCATACATTGCTTTATTGTATTACAGTTTTATGATCTCTGTGCCATACCTGGCTTCACGTTTTAGTATGGTAACTTCTCAACAGAAGAAAGAGATGAATTCCATAATGCTAATTCTTGTACAGATAACTCCTAAGAGAATGTATTTTTCACAAAGGAAACTTGGCACTGATAGCTACATAACCTGGTGCATGCATAATTGTTTAATCCTGACTTCAGATTGGAAGTTTTAACTGTTCCTTCCATCCTACTTGTCAACAATTGGCACAAATTTCACTGATTCCCATTAGCACTAATTAGAATTAGTTTGCTTTGTAGTATGTGACAATTTTGTCACATCTTTAAACTTTCCACAGTTTTGCAGAGTTATCAGATTAGAAAATTTGGGACTGTGTGACCTTAAAAGTTCAATAATTATTTGATGCCAGCAGAGGTCTATTCCAAATGGCATCTGTTTCCCTTTGATATTTAAAAGGATATATTTTTATTTACATTTTACATTCCATTCTTGCATATAAGTCTAAAGAAAACCTATTATAACATAGGAGTAAATCAGATGAAATTTAGATGCCCCTATGCTTTCATAATTATATTATATTAATTTTCATAATTATATAAATCTGTCAGTAAATCCTGCATAATTCCCATTGCTGTATTAACTCAGCTTTGTGTCCCCAGAAATGGATTAAATTAGATCAAATCAACAGGCTTTCCTTTTGATATATTGCAGAGACAAAACACAAAATGATGAGCTTATGGTGATTCTATCAAGAAGGCTGTTCCATTCTGATGGGTCTGCAATAGTAATTGACTTAGAATTAGGTCTCTCAATGCTCAAATCCTCCACCAGTGGAAATAAAGAGTGCTCCTGCATGGCTAAAAGGCAATTTTAAATATTTTAAAAATAGAAAATATGAATGAACAAATGATTATTCAACTGGGACAACATCCAAATACCCAAATACCACGCTCTGGACATGCATTAAAAACATGAGTCTTCACAGTCCATTACTTGCCTCCATTAATTTACCTGTAAGAAGTTTTAATTAATTTCCAGAGGCGTTGCAAATGCTAGTACTTTATCCCTGTAGAAATACCCATCTATTCTGACTGTTTTGAAATCTATGAATAAATAGAAATTCCACTAATCCTGCATGAATCCTGAATCTCAGATACTCTTTTCTGAAGAATGACTCGACACAATGAAATCCTGCTAATAATAAAATTTAGAACGCAATTAAAAATTGGAAGAATTTAATGTACATTTTTTAAAGTTATGACGTGCTCTCCAAGGATCTATTCTTGGATCTTCTATAGCTGTTCTAGAAGCTTCTTGTACATCATTAACTAGTACAAAGTGCTGCAGATATATGAGGCCCCGCTTCACAAATAATGAATGTCTTGTTACAATTATTTGTAGCTCCATGACGTCTCAGCCATGCAGTAGGGTGAGTAAAAGAGGAAGAAACAGTATGAAATGAGAGATTTAGAGATGCTACATACTAACTAAACCCAGAGTATCATAGATATCAGGTGGCAGAATTCCAAAATTTTATTGCCCTTTTTTTGACAGAAAACTGCCCTTAGAACTGGACTGTTCATGTGATAGCATCAGATATTTTAATTCAGTTTTTTCTTATGAAAATGTAATTGTCAGTTTTCCAGCTTGTTCTATTGCAACATCTTCAGAAAAAAAATTTATTAAGACTTCCTTTAGACATTCTAAAATATTAATATGACTGTTATATAACCAAAGATTTAGCATGTAACTCCATGGTACATTGTTTTTTCTTTAGCAAAGTATAAGAACAGTTATGTGTGTTTTTCAGTTCAGATATGGCCACAGTTTCAGAGATCCCCACAAATATACTGCAAGAAAGAAGAACTGTTCCTTTGTCCCTCACCTCTCACCTCTGGTTGCCTTGACAAAGAGGTTGATTTAATTCAGGTCTAGTATTGATACACAGCCCTTACTAAATATGTTTCCTAGTTCACCATTTGGCAATTTTGCCACAAGCTGTGTTGGGAACATGCTGTGACTTATTTGAAGAAGGTCTATAATTGTGTTTTGAAAATGAGCTTGCATTGCTTTATTGTTAAATTCAAATATGGACCACTCTCAGATCAAGCATTAATAGGATAAAATTTAGGAACTATGTGGCCAAACATGGCATTGATCACTGGATTGCTACTGACCTTGTTCAAAAAACTATCAGAGTATTCTCAGAAAAAAATTCCTTCCTGGTGAACCTTTTAAGGCATTTTAGAAGGGGGTATTAGTGTGTGACATACAAACCTTTCAGTACTTTGCAATGGCTACCAGCCATGAATTTGAGGCGTGGAGTTTTCAAGGAGAGAGTTAAATCTCTGCCCCAAAAAAATCAATGTCAAATGCCATATGATAACCTGACCGTAGGTTGATCTATGCATTTCCTTATCCCTCTAACAAAGGTCTAGCCTTAAACCTACACCTGGATCCAGACCAGTTTATTTTTATCTGTCATTAAAACTGGTATTTCCAGTATTTCTAATAGCTGTTTACTCTGACAGTGTTTGTTTTCCACTAACACCTGCTCTCCAACGGAAATAATTTCAGCTTTTTGCCAGTCTGGGTGTTTTTAGCACATTAAAGCACTGTCAATTGTCACTTTTCTTAAGATAGGTTTTAAAATAAAAAATAGCCAATACCAATATTTCTTTGTAAATAATAATAAGTTTACATTTAAGTCTACCTTGCTTCTTCTACAAGTCCAGTGCATCAGCTTTGGCAAATATCACTGAAAATGAGGCAGCAGGATCAAAGAGTCCTGCACAGGTGGAGTCAGAGATGTGCACTCTAACACAGTCTTCTAACACTGAAGTCAGTGATTAAGCAACAAACAGGGTTTCTGAAAAACTGGAATCAGCTTCCGCTACTGTAAGGTATGTTTTCTCCAAAAAGTGATGGTAGGAAGGAATGTCCTCATGAGAACATTGTGTCACTAGGGTGTAAGAAGAATAAAAGTACTTTTTTTCCCCAGAGATGAAAGCCAAAGTGAAAAAACAACCTTTAAGAATTTTGTGATCTCCTAATTACTCAGATCAAGAGTTTTCCTTCTGGATTTACAATTTCCAGATGTTTCAGGATTATAATGCCAGCCTAAATTCTGATTTGACATCGAAAGGAGAGAAAAAGAATGAACAACAAGTTTCAAAGGGAAGCAAAGGACAAAACATGTTTGTTGGAGAGCTCTTCATACATTTTTTAAGATAATTATTGCTTTTAAATGTCACGCAGATGTCTCTGCATAAGTCACTTCTCCCAAAGCATTGATACTTCACACTCCCAGACTAGACCCTGAGTGAAATCACTCAAGCATTTTATGTCTTCATTACCCAGCCACAAGGCTCAGGAGGACAGAAGGTTTTCCATCCTCACACCCTTTTGGTTACAGAATGTGCAAATGTTTAATTGGCTTGTTCACAATTACTGCAAGTTTAAAGGTTTTGATCCTTTACAAAGTTAGATCTGGGCAAGTAGAAAAGTTGTTTCATTTTCTTTTGTCCAACACGTGCACTCTGAGTCAAGGACACCTGGAAGAGGGGGAAAGTTACTCCTCTGTCATTAGGGAGCTGAGGGGAAACCAGTTGGAAGAAAGGGATACTCAGCACTCTGGTGTTATCAGATTCCAGAGTGATTTCTTGACAGAAAAATGCCCTAAACAATTCATCAATATTTACCCAATATATACTAACTTTTAAGGGCATACACTAACTTAAAAGATGTACCAATATAGATATAGATTTATATGCATAAATTTAAAAATTTGCATAAATAAACAAATTTCAGATCCCTTAATTCAGGACTATCTTCTTTACTTGGAGAATTAGCTTAGGTACTACCTCAGATTTTGACAAAAATAACAAAATTTGGGATCTAAGGTACAAACATGTTTTTTACTAAGCCTTTCAGGGATAAAGCAATTATGATGTCTCACAGCTACCAGGCACTTTTTTACTCTACCACAAATTCTCTCAAGGTTTGTGTTTTTGTAGTCACAGCAAGTTTTGGCATCTTCATTTTTTCCTTCTGTGCTTTGCCTTGACTTTGCCTCTCTCCAAATAAAAATTTTAAAAAATCCACTTAAATAGTTCCAACATTTAAGTGATTATACATGTGCCTTTTTTCCATTTGGAAAATTTTATCTCATAAGTTCTGCAATCATAAGTTCAGGACAGGGCCACATCCTCACTCAACCTATCCCTTTTTAAGATTTATTAATTTGTACTAATAAGCATTGTATTTATTTCCTATTTTTAAAAGTAGATTATTCTTTTACTCATTTTTAGCTCTCTATAAAGAAACTAGATTTTTAAACACCTTTTTTACTTCAGCATACCAGATGATCTTTAAGGTTCCTTCCAATCCAAACCATTCTATGATCCTAGAATTCTAGAATAAATAAATAATCAATAACAATACTTGCATATTTCAAATTTGCTTAATATCATGTCAAATATGATAGATACAATTTTTAAAGCTATTTGTTGGAGTTTTTTGTTGGTACAGAGACATATTTATTGCAGTGCCAAAAAAACCCTCATTTTTCTCTGTGACAAATTCTTCTATTCCTCTGCTTCCAGCAGGTCTCCAGGTAAGTTTAAAGAGTAAAAAATGGTAAAGGTTGGTGGTCTCCCTCCTATTAAATGCAATATATGGCTTTGCTTCTTGTGCCTTAGAGGATGAATTTGGGTCTCTAATATCTGTGTGTTCCCAACTCCTGAACACTTCATAGCACTTCTCTGGTTTTTAGTCCCCTCAGAAGCAGGTAACTGATTCTTGTGAAACAGGATTTTTACTCCCAATTTAAAAGACATCTTCTCCCTCCAGCTGCTTTCTTCTTTGAAAATGCTACACAAATTCATTTCATTGATTTATATAACCTTCTAAATTTAACATTTATATAACCTTCTAACTTTAGCATTTGACTAAACTTAGTCAAATGCATGTTCTCATACACACTTGTTGCTGTGACAATTTTGATTAGTTTAAATAACTCTTCTCTGCCTGCTAGTTTCACTCCTAGCATGGAGAATCTCCTCCCAGACTTTGTTATACAAGCCATTCCTGTTTATTTTCATAAAATACATTTTGTTTACCTTCTCCTAACATTCTGAACTTCAATTTCTTATTTTCATATGAGATTCTAGAAAACATTCTTGCTCCCCACTAACCTGCAATAACATTTACATAAGGACCTTTGCTGGGAAATAATTTAATGAGAAAGAAGAAGTTGAGCATTGTAATTCTATTCTTTTGAATTTCTGAGGAAAAACAGGCTTGATCACTCAAAAAGAAAACAAATAATAATGGCAACACAGACACCCACATCCACCTTGGGCCATATTTTGGCAAAGAAATGTCAATGATGGAGAAAGGTTCTGAAAAGTTAAATCTTATAGACATTGTGATAAAAAATTCGTAGTGAAACTGAGTATTCTCTAGAATGATAAGGTAATAATACTGATTTCTATAAAATGATGAGAATTTTTTTAATATTCTAGCCATAACCATGTAATCTGTTGTAAAGAAACCTTACAGATTTTTCTTCCAAACAATGAAGACAAATAGACCTCTCCTAATAAACTTTTTTATGCCCAGTTTCACGTCTTCCTGTTTCACAAACAGCAAGTTATCTGCTTCACATTAGTAGTTAAACAGGTACTTAAATTTTCTGCTGAATAAGCAGCTATCAGGTACAACAAATTGTCATCATATAGCCCACAGTTTGGAGGATAATGTAATAGGCCTAAAACTTCTCAGTCATTGTGCAGCATTGCACTCAAAGTCAATGAAATTTCATGCAAACACAAAGATGTGTCTGTGTTAAAAGTGATCTGAGACCACAAACTCCAGGGCTCTGGATCTATGATAGAGTAATGTTTTTCAAAAAGTTAGTTTTTACCTGTGATGTTCAAATAGACTGAATGTGCAAGTAGTTCTTGCTCAGCCTGAGTCACACTCATGTACAACTAATATGAATGTTAAAGCTGAAAATGTTTGTTTCTATATAATCTCTAGATAGTTCTGTCTCTCCTGAGTGGGGGATATAGGTTACTTCTTTCTTTACTATTCATTTTTTATAAACCTGAGCCATTTGGCAGCTTTTTGGTGGAGACATACCATGGTATTTAAAGTATTAGCTTTTTTAATCTACAGCTCTTTGAATTTGTTCTTTATCAAATTTTCAATTAGTTGTTCCCCTTAAGTCAGGTTGACAAGAAATTATTCATTCTAGTACAGGAGCTCTTCAGCCACAGGAACACATGGCTATAAGGCTGGCTCAAAAGATCCTCATTATTTTCTGACAATTCCTTAGGAACAGTTGTTTTGAAAACACTGTGAAATAGGTTGCATCTGAATAATGCAGAGGTGCCTGTAGATGCAGACTGGTTCAAAGCAAAAGCAACAGAATGTCAAGGCTGGCTAATTTTAGTAGGGGTAAAACTGAATAGTTTTAAACTTATCTTTTCAGGTTTTCAGTTTCCTAGATCCATCCTTCATCCTCTTTTTCTCTCTCCAAAACTTTATTTCTGCTTATCCCTGCCCTTCTATATAAAAAACACCAAGAGTAAACCCACTCTAACTTCAGCTCCTCAGCTCCAGCTCTGTGCTCAAGCCCCCACGCCACCTCTCACTTTTTTGTCCACTACAAAGCCCAGACAGGAGGATGCAGCAGGGTCAGTACCTCTGCAGGCAACCTCACTGGTCTTCAAACCTGGACATTCAGAGCAACATTGCTAAATGAGGCCATTCAAGAGCTGAATCCTGCAGAAGTATTTTGGATGGGGAAGGAAAAAACACTCTCATTGTTTATTCTAGGAGTGTTTGAATATTTTTTAAAAGTATAGGCTTTATCCATTCAAGCTTTCTCCCTGAGGGTTAGAAACATAATTCCCATTTAAAGGAAAGCTGAGTCTCACATAACCATGTGATTCGGGGGTTGTGGCCTGTTAGAGACAAATATAATATTTTACAAGACTCACCCATGAGAACTGGCAGGAGTGAGTGCAATGATAGCGTTTCAATCATCATAACAGAATGTTTGGAATCAAATATATAAAATCAAAATAAAATGTGACAAATATTTCTGCCAGTCTCAATTATATAGAAGTTTGTTTACATGCAGTATATAAGCCAAATCTAAGTTTGCACAGTCCCCATAAACCAGAATGAGGAAGAAAGCTCTAGACCAATATGAACAATAATTTTTAAGAACAAAGGCTTATCTGAATCTCAATAAAAGTATTTCTCTTGAAGACACGATACACATTACTTCTTTTATTTTCCTTATCGAATGTATCCTTAGTGGGTTTTTTTAGGAAGTTGTAGAAACAAATATTTAAAGACAGAAGAATTAAGATGTAAAATTAATTAGAATTGTGAGGCTTTGCTATGCTTTTCTATTATGAAAAGTCATAGTAGAAAATATAGTCACACCAGAAAATAATCATCACAAGCAATAACTTCTGAGAAATTGAGAATCTATTTGTCTATAAGATGTTGTTTTTCTTAGAGTACTTAACATCATGATGCCTTATTATGGCACACAGCTAAGGAACTTTCTTTTTGCTGACTTCAGTATGCTTTGAACTAGGTTCTAGTTGAGAATCCCAACAAAATATATTACATTATGTGAAACAGACATATCTGTTATTTTAAAAGTTCCAGCCACTTATAAAAATGATTATTTGAATACCCGGAACCACTGTTTGGGGAAAAAAAACTGGAAAAAATTGGTATTATCCAAATCAGTCCCTTGCATAAACACAGCACTAGTGGAGCAAAGTATTTACTGAAAGGTAGCTTGTGTTCAGCCTTCCTTCAGCAATACTCTTCATTGCTTTAAGTCAGTTCTCACTCTGCAGACTATTTCAGATAAATCTTCATGCATTCCTCTTTTTTAAAAAAATTGATCTTTTCTATCCCTATTTCATTACAGGCACTTTTGGGAATCATTCTATGTGTTATTTGAAGTAGCCATCTGTATTTAAGCTCTGTATGTGCTGGTAAAGTACAGTACTGCTTATTGATGTGTGCTCCTGACACACATTCATAAACACAATTATTTGACACAATCATTCAATTCAAAGCATCAAAGTCCTAGAAAACATTTTGAATGCATTTGCCTCCTCTGTCACCTCGTGAGGTTCAGAAATTGCTGGTTGTTTGTTAAGGGTTGGGTTTTGGTGAGGGACACTAATGAGTTACACCCAGTCAGCAGGATGGACCATGTATACAATGAGAAGCATGGACCAAGATGAAACTGCTTTAGTAACTGCCCAGAAGTGCCTTGAAGGACTAAATGTATAAAAGAAAAATGAATAACAAAATAAAAAGCCAAAACCACACATAAGACCTCAGCATAAAGAAACATTGACACACTTCCTAATCTGGTTTACTCTGAAGAACTGGTTCTCATTTGGTTTGCTAAACACTTTTGCTCTCATTTGATATGATGGTAGGTGTTTTTAGCTTTTGAAATCCCATAGTAGAAAAGTGACCTTTTCTGTAGTATACAGGGCAGAATTATAGACTGGAGATTAAAATAATTTAGAGATGCACTTTAACATATTAAATATATAATGCAAATGCAGAGAAATAATAAATATGCAAATTTCACCTGTAGATTTTCTTGCAAAAAAAATTAGTACATTGTATAGAACTAGAGCCCTAAAGGCATATTTCCTCTGCATATTATAGGAACATTATAAAAAAGTTAACATGGAAATGATTGTTGTAGCACTAACAGTACATAATAGACTCTGCCAACAATGACAGGCTAATTAGAGGACCTGTCAATGAACAGCTATGGACCCACATCCAGTGCTAGTAAGACCAGTGCAAACAATGTTGTATCTTCTCTGTTGTCCACAGATGAAAGATGTGAAAACGCAAAGGCAGTTCAAAGGAGGGTCAAAATAATGAATGAAGGGATAGGAAAAATAAACCCCATTATATGAGTCTTAAAGCGCTCAACTTATAAAATAAGTGCTTGATCATGAATACATGAAATAGTGGGAGGCCTTTGAACCTTGCTGACAATGACATAATGAGATCCAATGACTAGAAATGGAAATTAGGCAACTCAACTTCAAAGTAGCTGAAATTTCACAAAAGATGAAATTTCAGAGAAATGGCACCAATTAAATACTTCAACAACTTAGCTTTACTAACACCTTGAACCTGTAAAGTGAGATTAGATACATTTCTCCAGAACAGAACTAATTCATCTTTTGGAATAAATTCTTTGGCTTATGATGGTTTGAATGGATGAATAAGACTGGAGAATCTTCCTGGGTTTGAACTCCTTGAATTGGATTAGTATCAGTCATGGCTTTTATTTATGAGCCCCAGGGAAAGCAGGACCTACATGCACATCCCCCACAAGCTCTGTAGTTCTGCATTAAGATAAGGATTACAAATTTTCTGCTTTTGGATTTTTCAAAATGCCTGTAAAGAATTGAAAATAAGTGTTTTGCCATGACACTTTTATTTGGTGCAGACTGTGGCAAAGGTTCTCACCTCCTCAGAAGCAACAGAACTTAGCTATGTGGAAGGGTGAGACATGGAGAATTGTCACACTCTGAGCTTCCCAATTAGTACACTTTATAATAAATTAATTAATTAATAACAAAAGTTGATGTAGGAAAATAAAATTCCTCTCCAGTGAGGATGGCATAAACACTCATTTTCCACAATTTTCAAACTTAAATCGAGTAATTCTGCTTTCTCCATGTCATTTTCACTACAGAAAAATCAATTCATTATTATATGTAGCAAGCATTTATTTTCCAAGTGCTGAAGCCCTTGATCTTGTGTATTATGTCTGATAAGCTGTAATATAAAACAATATCAGACAAGTTCTCATGGACTACTAGTGTTTGACCTGATTAATTAGATTACTTAAAATTCATGTATAAATCTTAAATCTTGCATTTAACATTTGGCCAGTTAGTGTAAATAAATGATACACAATACTTTCATGCATATAAATGCAAATATGATTAGTTGCCTTAATACAGTAATTTTACCAAAAGAATCTGCCTTATCCTGGTGCTACTAAAATATGATCAGATTTCTGTATGTGCTATTAATAATCTATTTCTTATAAATTTTATATCCCTTTTTTACTTAGAAACTCAGAGAAAACCAAGAAAAAAATTTTAATTATTTCCTGACTTCATCCAAATGACTCAATCATTTAGAAATCTAAGGTGGATACTAAGTATTATTATAATATTTTGTCCATGTATGCCTTTAATTGCATTTTAACCATGTAGGAATAATTTCCACCATTTCATGTAGAAATCTAATATTCCAGCACTCAAAGTTTAAAGAAAGTCTGTGACAGAAAAGCAGTGTTTCTATATAGATACTTTTTCTACTGGCAAAAAAATAGTTGTATTTCAAAGATTTCTGCAAACTAAGTAGTCTCACAGATCGGTAGGTGCCTAGATGCACCTGAGCTGCAAGATTTCTGAGTGACTTCTAGAATAATCTTGCCAGCTGTGACTCTTAAAATTTCTCTCCTTGCAGAGTGTTCCAAGGTTCTCCAACGTCCCAGCTTCACAGCAAGAGTCTAGAAGCAGGGAGATGTGACTTACGCTGAGTGGACTCCCAAAATTAATGGAAGTTCTTACCTGAGTCCCTCAGTCCCTCATCAGTCAAATTTAATAATAGCATGCCTTCACCTCCCAAGGGTGCTGTGAAGGTTTATTAGTTAATGCTTATCAAGCACTCAGATACCACAGCAATCATGCCATGGGAAATCTGACAATACTTGCTCTTCAAAGCAGGTCTCCAAAAACATGAAACAAAAAGATGAGGGACAAAGTTAACAGCAAAGAAAGAACAGACTATTTCTGAGCAAAGTCCACTCACTGAATGAACCGAGCAAGGCATCTTTTTTTTTCTTTTTTTTTTCTTTTTTTTTCTTTTTTTTCTTTTTATTTTTCGTAAACAAGAAATTAAACTGGGGAAAAGAAAATCTGAATAAATTTGCCCACACAGAAATTACAGCATTTCTTAATTATGAGTACAGATGGTGCAACTTCCAGAAAGCTCTTTTAAATTGAATTTTTATATAATCTCCCAGAGATTAAAACACATAGTTAGATGTAGTTTACCATGTATCTTTAATATTTTTCATGTGCCACACATCTAGTGATGGGTTCTACTATTTTTTATGTAAATGAGAAACTATTTGCTAAGCTCTAGAGTGAATTAATTTTTATTTTTTTAACAAGTTTAAAAAATGTTTTAATTAACTGAAAGCTCAGCTCTAGTAACCTGTTTCAGGAAATATGGCCAACCACAAAAAGATTAAATTTAAAAAAGAGTACCTTAAAAAAAAGGACAAGTTTATGCAGCGTTTCAGCTTCAAGGTTTTCAGCTCAGTGTGAGTTTTTGCTAACTTCTCTATTTCTAAAATTGGTCAATTCACATTTGAACTTTTTCAATTCAAAGTAAAATTTTGAAGTACTAAGTCTTGGGTCAGACACAAGTGTGGGATATGTTAATTTTTTTAAGAAAATATTCTAAATTAAAGGGTAGTCATGCAAAAGAAAAGCAGTGCCCAGAAACCACTCTCAGCCACAGATTTTTCTTTCTGAGCAGAATACCAGCTAAGTGCCACTTGCAGTAGAAAACAGCTGAACTGGGGATGTGTACAGGAACACAATGAGAGATAGTGAGTTCTCAACTGGACTGCTCAGCTCAAGAAGCCTTACAGTTCACAAAGGAAAAGTCAAGGGATTGTCTTCTTCACAGTACCTCGGCTTGGCTTGGTTCCTGACCTGTGCTTCCTGCTGAGCTTTGAGCTCAGCGTTGGCTGCAGGTCTGTTGTGCTGGGTGGACAGTGGCCTTTGGGCAGGCAGCAAGTCCTACTTAACCCTTTTCCCAGCTGCATGTCACATCAGAAGCCCAATGCTCCTCAGGGTGGCTAAAAGTCCTTAGCCTTAGGATCAGTGTGGTCCTCTGCACTGCACAGGTTACTGCAGGATGAGAGCTGGGCATCTGTGATGGACGGTGATAAATCAGTGCTACATTAGTGAAATATTGTATTTATGTCTTCAGCACTTGACACTGAGGTACACAACATACACGTGGGCTAATTTTAACTGTTTGAAACCCCTCCACATGCAAATATTTCAGAGCTGGCACAAAAAGAAAAAAAAAAGAAATCATGCTTCTCATCTCTGGAATTTGGGAATTTGGAGTCCAAGTTGAGTTTATTTTATGAAAATTGAAAAGACATAATATGAGATGTAATGCCTGGGCAGTATGATCATGACTCTGAAACTCAGAGGAAAGAAAAGACACAGGAAAGCAACTGCCCCAACAACTCAGTTGCTCCTTCATGTACCAACTGGACATGAGACACTGAATGTTATCTCACCATATCAGCTGAATTGGAAGAGGCAGAAATAAAGTAGGGCCTGAATATTTTTTGAGGCAGAGGAATTAGGAGTGCTTTGCCAGGATCCTTTTGACAGCCTCACATTAACACCACGTACACCTGTGATAGGGGGCATTCTGCTCCAAAAGCATGCCCATGTTGTTGGGGAATTTCAAAATATTTCACAAAGGTATCTTTGGGTTTACTTGAAACGTACCATTGAAATTTTCCCCAGCCTCAAACTTGATTAGAGAGATATTCTTGCAATTTACACAAACTAACCTGAACACTCTTATTCCACAAATACATTGATGTCAGCAACTTTTACTCAAACCCATATTTGATAACTCTTCTATTTAAACCCACAGGCTGAATACAAAAAGCTACCTAAGTTGAAAGTAGCTAAGATCATAATGATTTGTGCTGGTTTTAATTAGTATATTCTATGGGAAGCTGAATTGGAATAAAATATTAATAGACAGTATTTTCATTGTTCAGCAGGCCTGATATGTTTTTATTTCTTGAACAGTGCTAAAGTTTCCATCTGATTTAAGTCACAGTTCTTGACAGCACAGTATGCAGATTTCAAACTTGTGTCTCTCAAAAAACAAGACAAAATAAAACAAAGCCCATGCAAATAAGCATAATCTGCATAATATCAATGAAAACTTGATTTGTTACCTGTCAAAACCTCTATCATTTATTTCAGTAATTTTTTGTACTTAAGAGACAGACATTTGCTATATGCAAATATCACATTTCTAATCAACTTGGAGAAAAGGGGATGACTGCAATGGAAAGGAAACCAAAAATATTGATAGATTTGATCAAAGTATAATGTCCTAGTCTAAAAATAGCAAAATTTATTTTGCCAAGGAAAACAATACTGTACTGTAACCTCACCTGACCAGTAATTAAACAAAGAGTCCCATAAGGCTTCCCTGGAATTATGGTCTTTTAATTTAGCTTTGAAGAAGAATATATTTGGATTAAAAAGATATGTTCTAACCTCATTTATATTGACAGAGTTGATCTATCACTGTAGAGTCTGTGACCTTGATAACACATGGACATTTTATTATGGACATGATCTCCATTCAAAAAGTGCAGAGGCATATTGTACACAGAGTTTCCCCATCGGATACACCAGCCTTATTTATATGAGCATTTCATACCACAGGTTTCGGCCTTGTAAGTGACACTGAGGAATGTATAAAAAGAAAATTGAGAAGTCAGCAAAATGCCTTGTAAATAGAGGGGCATACTTTGCTTTTCAAAGCAGTATCACAAACAAGAGTATGGTAGAACTGTCTATAAGTGACTGAAAAATAACCTTCCTAGAAAGATTTAATTACAGTTCTGGAATGCTACAAGCACCTTATTATTGCTTCAGGGAAGAGATGCAGAATAAACATGTTCCACATATACTAGAAATTCCATAATGGATTTACCCATAAAGCTATCCATAATCAAAACATAACTTGGGAAAAAAAGGATGAGCAAATGTTGTGGGTTTTTTTCATTGACCAGAACACAAGGACAATGTCTGTCAGACAGGATGTCATTTGTAGGGCACAAGCATAAACAGTGTATAAATAATAGGTCTTGCCCTGCCATTTACTAATTCCTTTCCTCAGCACAGGATTTGGATGAACCCAAGTAAGACAGAAGGTTCCTGCTAAGCATGCATGCTTTTAAATTTTTTTATAACCTTTTCACTGAAATTGGAAAAACAAGTTTTCATTCCATTTATCTCAAAGCTGAGGTTATTCATCATTCAAATTGTGTTGTAAAAGCTGTCTTTATCTGTTAACTTTCCCATCATATTTGTATTGTTAGATAAACAAGTTTGGTGATTCTGGCATTTCATCCTGTGCTTTAGTATTTAAGAACATGAGGGACATTCCCATGCTGTCACTAGATAATTGACTAAAAAGAAAAACAAAAGATGCAGAAATTAATTGAAGTAAATTGGAGATGTGAATGTAGGACATTTAATTCTTCATCCAAGAACAAAAGGGAATAAACAGAAAAAACAAGGTCCTGCTATACTGAAAAGCCAATGCTCTCCAAACCAGAAAAGGCAAAGTACAACCCATTCTTCTCTCTACCTCACAGAGAAAAATGCCCTTGTCTTTATAATCCATGAAAAAGCACTTCTATTGGCTCTTTAGTATGGGAGGCCTGCAAGAGTGGCTGTAGCAGGGACAGGAAGCCTCCTTGCCAGTACAGGAGAACTTACACTGCCCAGCAGTGCTCGTGTGCATTTAGCCTGTCCTCCAGGAGTCTGCAGCTCCACCGAGGCAGCCATGCAGATGGAAAGCTGGCAGGAGGTGAACCATGCTGTGTTCACATCTGTCCTGGGATGCTGCACTTTCAGAGGCACAAAGACACGGCCATTGAGTCCCTCCATGCACATGAGACAATTTCTCACAGTGAACAGCTTGGGTATTAAAGCAGTAATGTACCATTTAGTAAAGGCAAAGTACTACTGATGTTAATTATAAAGCTAAAATGACATTTTCTGAAGAAAAGAGACTTTGAGGGAATTCAAAAGGTAACCATTTCAAGATGCTGAGAATGCTGAGAAATTTTCTAGGGAAGTAAGATTTTTCAAATTCCTCTCATTGAAACAGAAGGTGAGTGCTTGCACATTTTAGCTTTTGTCACTGTCTGTTGCAGGAATGATGGTTACACAAAGAAACAGTGAGACTGGTCACTCCACAGCAGTAGCATGTACCTTACTGTTCAGCCATAAAAAAGACACATATTTGTCACAAACATTTTACATGAAAAGTCATTCAGGAAGGTCTTTTCCCTTGGAATCAAATAGTTAGTTTATAAATGGTATCTATGTGAATTTTCTGAACCTAGTCCAACAAATGTTTAATTTCAAAAATTTCAAAACAAACTATTTCAAAATGGTTGATTTTTTCCCCCACTTTTTCTTCAGTTGAACTGTTACTGAGTCCCAGTGTTAACAGAGTCTGCAAATAGATGTGGATAAACTGAAATTATTTTTATCAACGATTAAACCAAATAAGTCTCAGCAAAAGGATACCACAGTTGTAGAGTCATAAGCATAGCACAAAAGCACTGTCCCTCAGAAACTGCCTCACAGCTTCAGAACTTTCTGTTCTGCAAAACATGAACAAGAACAGACTTCTGGAACAAAACCAAAAGTCACATTGTTAGTGCTTCAGTTGGACAAAGCCCTGACCTGAAAGCAAGCAATGATGAGCAGATGTGGAGGCATTTCTGCAATATACACCACAAAGGCCCATCCTGCAACAGATAGTACTGCTATCATCTCTCCCTCAAAACTCTTCCTAAGAATTCCTGTAGTTACTCCTCCTCAGCAGGATGGTAAGGACTGCCCATAGCACATCAATTAAATGAAGAAGAAACTGAATTTGCAGGGGTGTTTTTCAAAGGAAGCCACAGTGTGCATCTTCATTCTCTAAAGCAACAGTTAATGAGAAGAATACGACTCATGTTGACTCCAGTTTATGCTTAACTGGCCCTCTGCAGTTTTACAGATAATAATTATAAATGTATTCATTTACCATAATGGTGGCCCCATCCAACATTTTAATTATAGTATTTTATTTATGCACAGAGTACTGTCAATCTTACAAATGTTTGCATTAAAAATCCCAAATAAAAATATAGCATGCTTTCCAAACACAGAAAAAATATCAATTTGTTTGTGGGTCACAGGCTGATCTGATGGAGAATTGGAAATACATATTCTATTTTTGACTGATTTCTTGCATGGAAAGAATATTTTCAGATAAAATACCCTTTTTTTTCCTGAGAAACACTATAAGCCAGCATAAAAGCTATTGTCAGCTTACAACAGAAGTATTTGTTTTGGAAATTCTATCAACAGGATTTATTGGAGCTATAGTGTTAGTGCCCCATGCATTCTAATTTCTGGGGCCTTGAAAATGCTGACAATGTTCTTGTGGCGGGACACCATTCCTGTATACTATGGACTGATGTTTTCAGGATATACATTTTTCTCCCACAGCAACACTGACATTTTTTCACAAGATGTTATTTTTACTAGGAAAAAACTATTTAATGAAGTATATATTTAGAAACCTCATACATATTTTCTATTTACATATAGGTCATATGTTTTAAAATACAAGGAAAAAAATATTCTTCATGTTGTCCACAGTAGTCCTATACATAAGTACAAAGATTTACTGAAATCCTTTGAAACCGTGGCATAAGAATGAGCACATTGTTCCCAAATTATTAATTTTCTTTTGAGAAATAGATAATGAAAATAATTAAACATACCTTGAAATAATGCGTAAGCTCTTTGAAAAGCTTTAGAAGATGAGAAAATTTGAAATCAGGTGATATATTTTTCACCATTAAAATTAAGTAGCAGCTTATTGAAAAAAAAAATTTCTGTGTTAACCTTTGAAATAACTTCTGCCACAGAGACAGAGCTGCTGGATATGGGTTAAGGCAGATGAGAACGAGAAAACATCTTGTCTGTCTTTTTCACTTTGAGGTAGATTCTTAGAGCGGAAAGGATGAATATCTACCGGTCTCACAGAGCTGATTGGTGCTGGGGCTGTCGTGGCCGTCCACAGGAAACTCAACAAAATCCCACACAATATTTGTCCACTTGCACCATTTCAACCTACCACTGCCTCTAACCTTCAGACTGCTGTGTGGAGCATTCAGCAAAGCTGCATATCTTTTTCTTTTTTACAGGGGAAACCACCTGAGCATTGTGCTAGCTCCAAACCCACACTCCGTGCAAGAGGACCTCTGTGAGTCGCCCTTGATTCTTCCTTATTCTCTTCTGCTTTTAAAAGGTTTCTGCTGAAGAGTTTCATCCGAAGCATTAGCTTGTGTTTTACAGTCTGTAAAACACAGCGTTTGCTCCAGCAGATGCTACTATGTCTTTAAACCTATGAATTTCATGAGATGAGGGTCCTGACACCCTGGGTGGTTGCATAGAGCAAAACTTTAACCCTGCCTTAACTGTTTTCTTCTCTACTAAGAAAATCTATAGAGCCCCTATAAAGCAAGTGTACTTTTTTTGCCTGATCCCACTGCATGTTTTTTCTGCATTACTAATTTATGTTTCTGGGTGAAAGTTGGGTACTAGAACTGCATTACAAAGTCACACTTAATATTTTCCTTAATAAATGTCTTTACAGAGAGCTTTGGCAACTTGTATTAGGGATATATTTTGTCTATGAAGCTTCTGGTTGCATTTCTGGCAAGATCAGGAATCAAATTAATGTGCCATTAAAATAAATTGAGCAGCATGCTAATTATGGCCAGAAACGAATTAGTGAAACCAGCTTGTATTCATTTAAATCAGATAAATAAGTACTTCCTCCTACATGTAACTGTTCGTTGTTGCTGTACAGACAGCCTTTGAAAAAAACTTTGACAATGCCTTTTGACAACTGCTTTTCACTTGCTGGTGAAATGACTGTTTCAGTTTCTACCACTGTTCCCTATTGTACCAAATGCAATTGGCCTGGTGCTATAAAGCACTTCAAAAGGAGATTGAGCAGCATAAAAATTAAACTTCCCAAGAATTCCCGCGCCTTAACTGTAATCTCACAAATGATTTTCTGAACCAGGAAGTGTCTATGGCAACTTCTACCCATTTTCATTAATCTTTTATGTGAGAATACAGATGGCCAAATGAGCAAGAGCAACCAGTGAAAAGTTTACATGATGCCACTGTAGTGTCATGGTCTCAGCATGAAGACCTGGCCCCTGGAAGACATTTTTAGCTATGTATTAGTTGTGTTAATGATTTATAGAACTGAAAACCAAATCCTGCAGTTCTTGCTTCACTTGTACTTGACAAGGAATCTGGCTATGCTGTCAGTAGGACTTTCAAATCCAGTTTTCAAAGGTATCTAAATGATTTTGTAGGGTTATGTCCCATTTTCAGAAGCAAGTTGCTTGTTTGTTAATTAACATTTGTTTATTAGAAAATGTCTTTTTTTTTCCGCATCAGCTCCGTGTTTGATTTTGGTTATTTCCTGTTGGGCTTGGGTTTTTGGGGGGTTTTTAAAGAAGACTTAAATGACCTGAAGAGCCTGTATATTTTCTTCTTAGTCAAATAACAATGGCAAAAAACCCTAAAGCACAAACAAGGATGTACTGTCTAGCAAGATATTAATAGAACAAACTTGCACTAACTATCCAAATGAAAAGACAGAGACCTTCTCAGTTATAAAATGAAACATTTTAAAATGCTCAGCATTTCAATATACTGGGTCACCCCAAGGATAATGCAGGTTTCTCTGATTTGCTCCAGTCTGATGTTTGGACAAACAACTCATGAAATTTCCTGCAGGGCTCTGAAATTTGTTTGCACTGCACATCCCTCTTCTGAAAGTAAAAGCCCCAGGAAATCTGCTGCCTTTTGTGCAACAGAGCTAAACCAAAAGCAAAGCTACACATCCTCACTTTTCCCTGACTTTCATTTTGAAATTTCATTTAAGTAACTATAATTGAAAGGTTTTGATCATTTTTTATTGTTCTTGGCAAATAGTACTTGACTGAATTTTTAACCCTGCTTCATATGTTGACTAGTCAATTTTTTAGACAGCACATAAAAGCTTATTTTCATTTTCTCATTACCCTCAGTTACGCTTTATATAAACTCTTGGTGGCTTGGGGCCTTTCATTTTTCTTGCTTCTTTTTAAGTTGCATAGAAGCATCCCTTCTGAGCCTAGTTCATGGGAGACTGGATATTTTTGTTGCTGTTTTTTCTGACAAAGATGGTCCCTTAAGGACAGGGGCATGACTGGCATGTGCCCTGCTTCAGTTTGCTTGGCAAGGGGCCTCTTATACCACAGGGTTTTAGCCAAAACAAACAGCCAATCTCCTAGACTCCTGCATGATGTGCTGCATCTCCTTGTGTTCCTGTGTTTGATGGGCAGAGGGAGAATGGCAGTGTAAAGCACGTCATGAAGTCCCAGCATTTTTCTTATCTGCAAAAGATTTTGTGTTGCTGATGAAAAGCAGACACAGAATTACAATGTGTTGTCACTTACTCCTGCTTTCATCCATGGGACGTCTACATGTACAATCTGGGCCAAGTCTAAATGATTGCAAAACCTTTTCTTAATCAATAGCAGACATGACTGGGAATTTTACTAGTCATATTTATTCCAAGGATTTTATTTCCATTGGCCCCCACACCCACAGTAAAGGCAGACACTCAAATTCAGTAGGTGTAAACTGCCAGAAAAGTGGCTTATCACAACACCTCTGTAGAGAAACTTAGGATAGTATTACTTTTGCACTCTGAGTGATTTCCAGCTAGATTAAGTTATAAGAAATAAGGAGGTATTTCTGTGATTCAGCTAAATAGGGTTCTCAGCTGAATCTGCTAATGTATTCAAAGTTTTCTCCCTACTACATTTTTCATCGCCACTACTGACAACTTCAGTCTTTTAATACTCTCAGAGCAAGTTTTGGAAAAATAAAGGGTTTTTTTAATGGGATTTTTCTCTTCTTTTCCCCCTCTAACTTAGACCTTGTATTTTAAGATCCAGTTTACATCAAAATGCCTATAAAAATTCATAACATAGTATTGCATAACTATGTAATTACTAAATTCATAAACCCACGCTCATTTGCAATACTATGAGTTATTAGAAGTTTACAGTTTCTCTCATGCCATCTTTGAATACTTTGAAATAGGTTCAACAAGTTCAAAGACACAAAGAAAATGTTGACCAAACTGCTTCAAAAGAGATCACACATTGATAGCAAATTTTCAGGTAGCTTTCTTCAGAATACAAAGGATTTTTCAGATGTTTGAAGCATAATGTTCAATATTTAAGGCAGGAAAAATAGCTTTCATTCTTGTAGTATGCGGTAAAAGAAGTCAGAACTCTTTGGTGAACTTTTTAAAAAGAAACTGTTTAGAGAAAAGTGCTGTTTCTTGCACATCTTCCAAAATTTTAATTCTTTCTTAATTTTAAAAAGTAAGGAACTCTTTTTCTCAGATGTCCATCTGCTTTACTAACCCTGCTTACCAGCACTGGCATTCACAACCCATGATTGGCAATTTCCACTATCACAAACCCATTATTGTGATTTCAGAGAAAGAGCAACCTGCTCCAGAAATTTACTAAGAATACCAAAAACACGGAATAAATACAATCCATACAGAACAACAGCAGGAGAAAAGTAACTGTAGAAAAATTTGTTTGTTACCAATAAGATTCATCAACAGCTAAAACTGGGTTAAAACATTTTAAAATAAACTGAATATGCACACTCATGGGTAAATAGAAAGCTTTTTTTGTATGTGAATTTATGGCCATTTAGAAAGAAAATGTAAAAGAGGGTGAGGATAATAGAAAGCTCAGTGGATATACATACAGTTGCAAGTCTCTGCCTTTTGACAAGTTGCTGCACATTAGGAGAGCAGACAATAAGACTATTTTTTACTCTCACTGCAGTTACTAAGCTGAGAGAAAGTAATGGCAATGGACAGTGATATAGACAGAGTAAATGGAAAAGTTATAAATTCCATTTTTATGTCTAAATTATGTGACTACTGAGGCTTCTATTAGGAAATATCAGGCAGAGACAAGCAGACAATTGGAAAATTGATTGAGTCATCAGCTTAAAAGTCTTGGCAATACAGGAGCTGACAACTCTGAAACAAATTTTAGAATTCTAGATTTCTTCACCAAAATAGTAAAACGAAACTTTTGAAAACTATGTGTGCATGTGTGTTGGTTTGTGTGTATGTGTAAGTATTTTAATTCCCTCTTTTGTGACCAAGGAGTTTCACAGATCTATAGTGTTTAGATTTGGTTTTCACAGATACTTTTCAAAATTTATGCTTGGTTTTTAAAATTTAAATTTCACTTCCCAAATTCTCATATAAATGCAGATCCATATGTACAAATTGCATTACTGACTGCACAAACAGTAATGGTAGAACAATGTGTGCAATAAATGAAAATTTGTCCATGTACAAAATGGAGATATCATTAAGGCCACTTTCAAAAACATGATCACACTAAACACTTTGGGATGCTGCTCACAGTCATCATCATATCTTCAAACACCTGCTATCATATCTTCAAACACCTGCTAAAATTGAAACATTTTCTCCTTTGACTACAGGATAATTAAAGATGAGCTCTTTTCTAATTTAGCAAAAATTCTTATTAAAAAAAAGATGAAAAAGTACCGAAAATGAATAGATCTAGATTTTTATGTCTTTAAATAAACAGTATGTTTATTTTTTCATCACAGACCCTTTTGAACATATGCATTTTCCTGACACAGGAACCATGGATAAGGAGTAAGTACCTGAATGTTTGCCAACCTCTCTTTGCCAGTCAATAGTTAGTTGTTATTGCACTGAACTTTGATTATTGATGTTAATTTTATGCTTCACTCATGCTAAGGGATACATGGCATCAGTCACAGTCTTTCCACATCTTCTAATTTGTTACTGCCTTCTGCTTTTGTCCTTTCTGAAACTGCCATGTCCTACTTAATCTTCTAGTTCTCAAGTCACTCCTCCAGAATGATTTCTAAAGGGTGACTTTAATTCCACTACACTTGTCTCTATTTAAACTGGGTATAAACCTCTAAATATCAAGTATATAAACCTAATCTGTTTTCCTAGGAGGGCATTTCAGGGTTTTTAAAGAAGGCTAAAGAGCCACCAGCCCCATACAAGTCATGCATTGAGGGGATGTGTGGGAGGAAGTGAAATCACAAACTAATTTCACATGTGCAAGCAACTAAGGATCCTCCAATACCTCGGAAAAACAGATGTTGCACTCTAGACTCAGCTTGTGGGAACCTCTAGTAGGGCAGAAAGGTGAGGCTTGTTTTTGAAGCCAGTTAAAATACATTGAATGCATGACTAGACCCAAGCTCATATAGAGATTCAGTAGCACATGCCAGGAAGGAATGGAAGATTTCCAAATCCCACTCGGATGTCCTTCCCTGTGAAACACTGCCTCCTGTGTTTCTTTTCTGGGGCCTTTGAACACAAAATTTTTCAAAGCAGTTCCAGAGACAAATATTAGTAGATAGCTTAAGAATATGTTTTTAATAATCTGGAGCCAATGGATTTTTTCCATTCGTAATAAGTGGACTTTAAACTTATTATTGTGTTACATTATCCCTAAAAATACTTCTCTTGTGTAAGCATCCAAAATTAACAACTCATCAGGGAGAAGAACTCAATAACTTTTTACTTTTTTAATGTGTTTTTATTTTTTCTCTTGCATACCTCTCCAAATTTGTCTGCTTCTTGCAAAAATATTAAGACAGAAATGAGAGGCAAAGACTGAAAGGGACTTCTGTGTTTGCTGTTGAGATATTTTCCCCAAAGAAAATCTAATTGTCCAACAAGGTGACCCATATTTCTTCTACTGTGAAGCATCTTGTTTTTCACCCATTACCAGTACCTGAACTTCTGCTCAGGTTACCTCACTTTCACCACTTACACTGCTGTTGCAACATTGTACCAAGGATGCAGTCTATTTATCTTCATTTTGGGGTGGGTTTTCTTCTGGGTATCATCACAAAATTAGTGTCCATTTGTTGCACTTAGCCATCCCCACCCTCTTCTCCTTTGTAGCAAACATCTAAAGCACGTTGACTCACACCAGCTGCCTGGGAGTGTATGTGTTGCATCAGGATTCAACAGCACGCACAGAAAGGAAATATTCAGCACTGAAATATATTCCCTTTGCAGCAAACCAATTCAGTTATAAGGAACAGAGCAATTCATATGCTGCCAGGAATGTGTGTTTTATTTCAAAACATGTCTTAGGTAATTGAGAGCAATTACTAAAATTGACAAAGGGAAATAACTCCCCAAATCAGTCTTTTGTTTTAGATCCTTGTGTCTCAGACTTTAAAGCTTTACCTTCTTTCTCCTTTATATTTCTTATGCTCTACCCTTTGCCTGTCTCTCCACGTTGCCTCTTCTCCATGGGTTCTTCCATGTTTCCTTCAGTGCTCCCAAATGATGGGAGCCCACCCTACAAGGCCTTCCTTTAAACACAATTTAATTCTGTTAACAGATCCTCTGATTGCTAACATGGAAATGTATTTTTGACAGTTGAAAAACTTTAATTTGATGTAATATGTAAGTGAACAAATCACAGAATGGTTGAGGTCGGAAAGTACCTCTGAAAGTTACCTTGTCCAGCCTCCCTGCCCAAGCAGGGTCAGCTTCAACAGCTTGGCCAGGATTTTGTTCAGTTGAGTTCTGAATATTCTCATGGATAGAGACTATGAGAAAACTGTGCCAGTGTTTGACCACCCTCAGAACAAGGAAGTTTTTTCTTGCATTTAAATAGAATTTCCTGTATTTTAGTCTGTGTATATTGCCTCTTGTTCTCTCACTGCACACTACAGAGAAGAGTATTTATGAACACTAATAAGATGCCCCCGGGCCTTCTCTTTTCCAGAGGGAACAGTACGAGCTCTCTCGGGCTCTCTGCATGAAAGACCCTGATCTTTTGATCATCTTCATGGTCCCTTACTGGACCCACTCCAGCAAGTCCATCTTTTTCTTTCCCTGGTTAGCCCCAAACTCCATACTCAAGGTGGGGCTTGACTGCGGCAGCCACTATCCTCAGCCTTGCTGGCAACACTGGGGATGCATCTTGCCTTCTTTGCTGCCTCATGCTCAATTTGGTGTCCACCAGGATCCCTGGGTCCTTCGCCAAGCTGCTTTCCAGCCTCAGCACGGATTGGTGAATGGAATTCTTTCTTCCCATATACAGGAGTTTGCATTTCCCTTTCCTGAGCTTTGTGAGTTTCCTCTCTGCCCATTTCTCCATCCTGTCAAAGTCCCTCTGAATGACAGTACAACTGACTGCTGTACCAACAGCTCCTCCCAGGTTTTCATCTCCTGAAAGCTTGCTGAGGCTGCACTCTGTCACATGGGTCAGTAATGAAGTTATTAAACAGAATTGGCCCCAGAATCAATGCCTGTGGTACACACTAGTGACTGGCCTCTAGCTGGAATTTGTGCCACTGATCACAATCCTTCAGGCCTGGATATTCAGACAGTTTTCAATACTCTTTACTGACAACGTGTCTAACTCACACTCAGCTTGTCTATGAGGGTGAATCATATATGTATATGCACATTCGATTATGCTGTGGCTCTTTTTTCCTATTCTTTTCCCGTTCTTCTAACATCGTGTTAAAAGGGATGTTACCACATCCTGTAGTTACTTTAATGTCCCTGACATTCCCAGAGTGGGGCTTGGTAGAGCAATGCACTCTGTGATTGGTGTAGGGACTGTGCAGTTCCGGGAACAGTAATTTTGCTTCAAGTATTGAATTTTGCTAATTTGTAGTTTTCTTCCAGGGGCACAACCACATTTCACTTTTTTCATCTACTGGCTTCAGGGAAGGACTCAAATTCACAGGGAACATAAAGGAGGCCATGTAATTTCCTGCTTAAAGGTTTGCAAAACCTTCAGGTTTTGTGTGTCACAGGGGCTACAACAGAAGCCATACTTCAGAAGATGTTATTTTTGGCAGCAGCAAGAGGTCGCAGTTTGGGGAAAGGGTGGGGTTAGTGAGAGTCTTTTAAAGTATGGCACTCTTTTGTTCAGACTTGGAGCCATCAGTCAGAACCACCTCACAAAATTTCCACAGAGAGCAGGGGACCTGCAGCTTCTGCCTGCCACCCTAACAGGAATTATAAGAATCTGTGAAGTGTTTTTTTCTGCAGAACAGCTCAGCCTCTACTTCATTTTCTCTTGTTATTTTTAGGCACCCCTGACACCAAGAAAATGTCACTGCAGAAACATCCTACAGCTACCATGACTTGTAAAGAAACAGCTAACTCAGCTTAAACTAGTCAGCTCACTACTGAGAGTAACACACCAACAGCAGCTCACTGCTAGATGAAAGTAAACTTGGAGGATTTACCTTCATGAGCAGGAAAAGCTCTCAGTTAAAAACTAGTTCTAGCAGATTCACCTTGGCTGAAGTCCCTCTGGTAACTAAATTAAAGATGTGGAGGCGGGTTTTATGCATGGAGTTGAATTTGTGTATATGCAGGAGCACAGATGTAAAACCTAGTACAAATTTGTGTTCTGGCAGGTAACAGGGTTACCAGGTGATCAGCTGGCCAGCTCCTTAAAG
>VZDJ01007747.1:34063283-34240546 GCA_008694505.1 Cyanoderma ruficeps
AAAAAAAAAAAAAAAAGTGTAAAACACCCAATATCAGGAAATTCTGTCTGAAAAATCATACTTATGCTGCACTTGCAGATATTTTTCTTCTTCAGATGGGGAAAGGGAGTGCTCAGGTTCAGCTAAATGAGAAGGCTCCATTAATGCTCATTTTATGAGCTATAACAAAAAAACACTTAATGTTTAAGGAAGTTAGACTTTCACAGGGTACTGGACTTTCAAACAAGAAGGGTCAAACACAAATTAGAAAATTAAGAACCATTTCTGAGGTACTGACAGGTTAATATATACTTTGTTATAGCTTTTATAGATGTCAAATGCATAGCTAGACAGCTCTCTCTCCTAGCTTACCCTTGTTTTTTAAACTGTGATCCTTGTGAATCCCTTCCAACATAAGATATTCTATGATTCCATGACTGATCAGTGGCAGGACTCACCCAGTGTGGGTCTGAATGCTTAATAAAATCCAAAAGAATTATCATGTGTTAATTTACACCATGACACACATTCTATAAATACAGAAATATATTAATCACTGAATGAACTACTGTAGTTCCTTCAGCTGGCAGCAAAACACATGGCTGTGGACCTGCCCAGTAGAACTTTGGTGGAAAAATCCCATATGTGCAAAGTCACTTAACATTTATCAAAACAGAGTTATAGTCAGTAAAATAATACAAAGTGATGCACATGTTTTCTCTCCTATCATAAGAAAAATAAAATTATATTCCCAACATCTCTCAAAATTTTGCAGCAGTCAGTCCTCTGGTACAAAAAGCAAAGACATGACCCATTATTCCTGATATTTTTCACTAAGAGCACAAATGAAAATAATATCTCAAATGGAACTCTCTTTGTACATCATAAAATAACATCAAAGAACATAAACAACCTTTGTGGTTCACCCTTCCACATACTCTCGCTTTCACAGTGCAGCTCAGAAATGGAGTTGATGCAGAGTTTCTGGAACAGTGCACTCATCCTCCTTTCTGTTTTTTCACTTCATTTCCTCACATAGATGACCAGAGGGAAGGAACACACAGCTGCAATTACTCTCTTCAAGGTCTAATAACAGCCATGCAATATATCACTTTAAAATACATTTTTTTTAAATGAACAAGCTGTCCTCGAGGCTTAAGAGTGGTGAAATCTCCCATGTTAGATCAAACCACCACTTCTGGTGTCAGCCACAGCCCCTGCTGTGACTGCTTCTTTGAAGTGCTCACAGGTAGGGCAGCTCAGCAGAGAATGCCCTGCTGTGCTAAACCAAGGAGCTTGAACCCAGAGATCCTATTTTCTGCTTGTTCTGGAAAAAATCCTGCTGAGCTGCTGGCATATAAATTCAAATGGGAGGGCTATAGGTACGTTGGAAATATTGCAATTGATTAAATGACATTTTGCATGGGCAAGGGGCTCAAATTTAAGTCAGGGTCTTTGTGGCTAAGTGTAATATAGCTATAAACTGAATTTCAACCTGTGTTTTAAAGCTGGTGGCTTACTTTTGCTGTGGGAGTGGGTTTTAACTACATCTGAGTTAGAAGATGTGACATCACCTTCCTCTAAAGCAGATATAGAGATACCTCTCTGCATTGAGAAACAACATCTAAACTCAGATTCCAACTAAGCTACAGCAAATTTAAAGCCAGTGTTTTAAGACAGTGTATTTCTTTGTCTGCAGAGAGGAGCTTCAACCCCAGCTGTGAGTGCTTCAAAGGCATAGATTCCACAGCTGGTACTAGAACTAGAATTAAGATGCCAGCTTCAACACATGCTAGATTTTATGATCTGAAATTTTTCATCATCAGTTTTATCAATGTAGACATTTTAATAAATTGGAAGTCATCTATAACACTAATTTGCAATTTTAAATACAGCTACACTCTAAAATATTATTTAGATGAAGGAGACATTTTAGAATTTGTGAATTATTTACATTTTTCAGAGGTTATCCTTTTCAAAGGATCAGACATATCCCTCCTGTAGTTTGATAGGGTGCTGAAAGTAAGACTTGCCTTTATTAGCATATCTAGGTAGAACATTCCTATGATCAGTCAAGGCCTCTGAAATATTTATGCTGTATACTGAGGAATGACTCCATATCCTAGCCAAGTACAATATTCAAGCTGCAAAAAGGGCAGTGCTACTATAGGGAAAGATGTTATTATTTCCCAGACTTTGCTCTGAAATAACTAAAACACTCCAGCCACACAGCTTGGCATGTGAAGGGAGAGCCAAGAGTGAGAGTGCAGCTTTTGCCACCCTGTAAGTGTGGCAAAGCAGGTGAGCACAGGCTCCTCGTCACAGAGACACTGTATCCAGGGGAAGGATGGCTCACAGATTTCATAATATTGCTTAAAAAAATCCCATTGGTACAAGTTTAAGTGGTATTTCCTAGATTAATTCATAGGACACCCCCACCTCCCCCACCCCTCCCCTGCCTCCTCTTATCCCTGATCCACAAACAATGTGGTTCTGCCATTCTCCATCCAGTTTGGAGCCTAAGGAAACAATCTAGAGGTGGGCAAGGGCCACAATAGGAAAACTCCTGCTGGTCCATTGACTACAGGGTGTATTGAGCCAATAGCACTGGAATAGTATCACAAGAACAGGCTTTTTGGAGGCTATCAATTCTATTTTTAGTCATGGGGGTTTTTTCATCTGAATTGAAGCCTACCTTGAAGAGTTTACCCTTTTATTTTTAATGGAAAATGTAAGTCAATAATTTACAGCCTTGCTGACAAAAAGGTCTTTTAAAAATTCTTAAGATTTTCTTGGTGAAATAGCTTTATTTCGCTTTGTCTGAATTATTCCATGAACAAGCATTCCAGTGTATTTGGTTTTGTTTATATATTTCCTCTCCTTCAAAATGAAATGAAAAGGGACAAAAATGTAGGGAATAAGATGAAATCAGGAGCAAAAGCTAAATTAAACTGGAGACAGCTCAAAACTTCCTGAGAATCCTTTCTTCATACTCATTACCCCTCCCATTTCCTCCCTCCCTTCTCTAGGCAAGAGGCAACACTCCATTTTATTAGCCCACAATGAGAAGCAATACAATGTTTGCTATCTGGCCAGGCTGGAATTACTGTCAATTCATCTGATCTGTGCAATAGACATTAAAGAGCATCTCTTGTTCCATGCTGGGGTTTACATTTTGTCTGAAGCTATGAGGCTCTTTCTGTGAGTATTTTTAACAAGGGCAGTACAATGTCTTTGGAGGGATTATATGGTTGCCCTTTTCTTACAGCAACTTAAAATATAATAGAGAACCATGGAGTAACTATAATGCTGTAATTAACTGGAGTGGCTCTGTTGATGTTATTAACCATGAGCATATAATTCAAGTGGCTTCTGAATAGCCATAAAGCCCCAGGAGTGACATACAGCTCCATATTCACTTCATAACCATCTGTTATTATCAAAATACATTGAATTTTCCAGTTTATGGTGAAAGTTTTAAAGTAATGCCTCTCTCTGAGATGTTGGAAAATGCTTTTCTAGATGGTCCATGACTGCGAAAGCAGGCAAAAGTTATAATACATTTGCACTAAATATTAGTTTTTATTTTAGTCTATCAGAGCAAATACATGCTTGTAATTCATATTATCCTTTTTTTCCTCCCCAGTGCAAAATTCTTTTTCATTCGAATTCTTCATTCTGAGCAATTTATGTACATCTGACATAACTGTAGCCTGCATTAGGGAGAAGAGGAAAACACGGAGTTCAAAGCCATTATGACTCTCCCTGCACTGTAGTGCAGAGCTAAGCTTGTGTGACTTGTCATAGCTTTATTAAGGTCAACATTCCAGCAACTGGTAGAGCATCTTATGCTCCTATGGTTCTGATCTGAACACACTCATGATTTCCTTCCTATCTGCTTTCCTTTATATGCTAAACATTTATATTTCAAAAAGTGTGCCTAGAATTTCGCCTTTTAGTAAACACACAAGCACTTAAAAGTTTTCAATGTGCATATGCCATCTCTGGCTTCTGGGAAAGCAAGACAGGAACAATGCCTGGGAGAGCAGAGCTTTAACAGGCATCAGTCTACAAGTTTTTGGGAGAAAAATGGAATTTCCTGAATTATTTTTTGCTGCTCCCCTTATTATATGCAATATCCCTCTAATTCTATTTTTAAATATTGAATAAATTTCAAGAAAATTATTAAACACATTAAATGGGTCATAAGGAGCTAATAACCCAAAGGAATCTACTAAGATGGGCAAAGTGAACTTTATCCTTTCCCTAAATTAGTAGTCTGGCCAAATGTCTCAAGCACAGTCAAGTATCCCCAAGTCTCTGCAGGCCACTGTAGCTGTGTGGAAAGAACTGGAGGCTGAGTTGAAAACAGTCAACAGAAGGGTGAATCCTGTTGATGGGTGGGGTGTGGAGATGGGGTTATGGAGCACTGTTTAACTTTGGGACACAATCAGATCTAGGACTGGAGTTTGAGTCTAAAGTAACCAGAGCTTGTTTATTACAGGTCTCTGAAAGGCATTTGAGGTTAAATGAATGCTGCTGCTGTTATGAACAAAGAACCTCTGTTGGTTTGAGGCTGTATTATAATTAGTACTAGAATCAGAGTTAGTGTAAAGTTCTCAGAGAGAAAGCAGTGACAAGATGGTTGTGTTGATGAATGACAGTGAGACCCATAGGGACAACAAATGCACATTTCCAAAGGTGACTTTACAAATGGATATGGTTTATTGAGACACAGTAGTGTATGGGGCAGAGATGAGGGAATTAAATGAGTATGAAGTGAATTAAATATCATGGTAATTTTTATTGGACTGGTAGATCTCGGATAAAAACTGTCCCAAGGGATGCAGAGCCAGGAGCCAAGGGAATTGATAAAACTCTCAGAGCAAGGGCTTTGCCAGGCAGTGATAGCCAGATTCAGCCCAGGGTCCAGATCAAACTCATGGCAGTGAGGCAGGGGCAAGGCCAACACAGGAAGTCAGTTTGCTGGTCAGGGTTCCGACCTCATCTGATGGGCGTAGTAAGGGTTAGACATAGGACTGTGCTTGCTGATCAGGATCAAAATCATGCTGGGAAGTCCCTTGTGGGCTGGGGACATCAGCTGGGCCCATGGACAGGCATTGGCATGGCCGTGGCTGAGCTGGAGCCTGGAATTTCTGTGAATTCATTGTGTAGGGTCTGACAGCCCTGTTGGACTGAAATGAGGATCCTGAGCTGGGGTGCCAGGCTGGGCCAATGGCCCCGGGGTTGGCGGGTCAGAACCTTTAAGGACTATAGTGCTCTCAGGGTCCTGGCAGCAAATGATGAGTAGTGGCAAGAGCCTCTGAACTACCTTCTAGGTTCAGAACTGGGGTTGAGTCTAAAGGTATAGATTTATGAGATAAGCTTTAAACTGTGTCAGATAAACCCCACAGAATTATGATGTGAGCTGACAACAGCAGCGTGGTAGTTAGGTCTATGAAAGGTTTCACTCAAGTACAGTTAAGGGTAAGTTATATTCTAAGTTATATTCAGGGAATGTATAAATATAGTAAAAGGCACAGTTTATTTCTAGATCAGTATAGGCTAGAATAAAACCTGTCAATTAATTTAGCTGTCTGATGGGTTAAAACACAGCAATGGGGGGAAAAAAATTAAAAATAAAAAAAAAAAAGAAGAAGAAGAANAAAAAGAAGAAGAAGAAGATAGATTTCTTGAGTTTTTTACTTTTACTTCTGGGCATAAACAGGAATAAGTTGCAGATTGACCTAAAGAAAGAACGAAGGGCTTACCTAATATTCTACCTTCAGAAAAATAGATGGTTTTGTGTATGTGCCAAAGGTCAATTTAGCATGGGCAAATACTGAATGTGGATCCCCTTCCAAAGCGGTTTTGGTTGTAACTGACATTATTGAGTGTTAGATATTACTAATACTATGTTTGAAGCTGAGATCAAAGTATCAGCTTTAGAAAATCTGTTGAACTAGATGGAAAATTATCCAGTCCTTCACAGGACTTTCCTGAAGCCACCCCTTTGGGCACATGATCAGAGTAAAGCTGGCTGGGTACAGGACCACTGACCTTGGCCTTGAGAGTAAATCAGCTGGTATCATTTTGAGCACCCTCAGGGACAAGCAGCAGAGTCGGCACTTATGCTGTGCCAGTGGGTTAGCTAAAAGGTTGATGGTAGAAATAGCCAAGGCAGAAGAGGATGAATGGTGCCTTCCTTTTGACTCTCCTGGATGTCTTTCTCCAGGTTCTGTTCCATATTGTAATGGGAGAAAGAATACCAAAAATGGTAATTTTGGATGTACATTAAATGAAACTTTCATTTGTGGTAAATAGATTAAGTTTGACTTAACAACCCAGCATAACTCTTTTCAGTTTTCACCAAAGGCACTGGTGAATATGTTTTTTCCTGCAGTGGAGTCTATCAGTTCTCATTTGACTGACTTTCCAAGCATAACTTTCTATTTGTAGATATTTTTCACACACTTTCTTGACATTTAATCTTGTATTGTTTAATTTGGGACTGGAAGTTAGAGCTGGGTTTTGCTAGGCACATAATCTGAACAGTGGATGCTAGGGATAGTTTTATTTTAAGTGTCTTCTGTTTGCATTGTCAATCTTTAGTTCATTTTGCTGAATTCCTTAATTTGTTTGGAATGTCCATCTACACATTAACATGTCCATACTAAAATATTCTCCAACATGCTAGAATAAGGGCATGCAGTAATAGTACCACTTTTGAAAAAGGAAAGTTGGAAAAGCAGTTTGTTTACAGTCCTGCTTTTTGATAGTATTCTATTGCAAAGAAAATAATTATAAGTCTAATCAAATCTTTTAAAAGTCGGTGGGAATTTTCCCATAAACTTATTTGGCATTTATTAGATTATGACTGAAATTGATGATGGAATCATGTAATATTAATTTTCTGCCATGAACTGCGGAAGTAGTGGAGATGAAGCAGATTTTTTGAGAAAGTTATGACATCAAGTTAGCACTTTTGGTTTTTACCAAGTAAAATCACACCTACCAAGTAAATCACTGTACTCTCCCCAGATACAAAAGCAGCATGTTTGTCCTCTGCTCCTCTAAACAATATCTGACAGCCACTAAAGAAATAAATACAAAAAATAAGAAATAAATTATTACAGTTAACTGGAAGATATTAACTAGCCCAGTGTGGAGTCAAGCCCCATTCCCAGTCTAATTTCAAGACTACTTCATGCACAAAGGATGGGCAACTTGAGGACTGTTCAAATGTTATCATCTTCAAATCCCCAGGCATCACAGACAAACTATTTTTTTTAACAAATTTGTGCTGATCCTTTATGAAAATCCAGTTATTTACAAAATAGTTTGTTTGTGGTTTCTGAACTCTGTTTCTGCTGAATGGCCTTCAAGAACAGAAGACCAGAGACAAAGATTAAACACCAGGCTGCAGCTGAAAGATGATTTAAGAAATCTTTCCTAAAAACAACATCAAGCTGCTTGTGAAACGCGTCTGGTTTTCATCCATGCCAGCCACCAGAGTCAGGCACTTATTGACAAAGGCTCCCAAAACAGCAAGGTCTATTCCCCGGCAGTTCCCTCCTTCAGGAAGCTTTTCATGCAGACACACAAGCACGCTGCTGCTGCCACAGGCAGCGTGAGCTGAAATCTCGGGGGGCCACGAGATGGGGCAGCCGGCAGCACGAGCAACAATCCAGCCATGACTTCTGGAGAATTTATACCTCCAGAGTGGGTCACAAATGTGGGCAAATATGGGAAAAGGGTTAGTCTGGGACTAGGCAGGAACAGACATCAATTGCAATGCAGGACAGGTCAAGAACATGAGCTTTTGCATCAAGATGGATAATTGAGAGGAAGGAAGGGAAAATTCTTCTGAACTGGAGGATTTCTGCTGGGTTTTTTATATTTTCAGAGGCATTTAGCTACAGCTAGAGAAAAGCTACTCTTCTCAAACACGAGTGCTGACACTGAGTGAACAGCCATGTAATTTATATTTTAAGACCCCAATCTGAGTGATATGGATGTTTAAATAAGTAAATATAATCTATTCAGCAAAGTCTCTTCACTTTCTCCCAAATTAAGCATTTCTTACATTGGGTTTTTCAGTGTGAGTTCTACAGATTGCTAAATCAAGACATCAGAATAGTAGTAAATTTACATATAATTAAAAAACACAGTTTTCTAGTCAGAAATCCCCTGCAGAAACCACTGGTTTATGATTTGTTGTTCTCCCTTAAGAACTTTGTGTTTAAGAAATGCCAGCAGCTGTTTTCTTAAAAAAAAAATAGAATAATTTTTTTTTTGTTTGTGTTTTGCTGATGATTCAAAAACTCCATCAGTATGCTTATAAACAGAAGAAACAGCTATGTACTTCCTTGCTTTCATTTTTACTTGGAAGAATTACCACTATACTTACCTCTAATACAGCATGGAAACCATTCCTGTGGTAACACTTGGAGCAATCATTTTTATCCTCCTATAAACTGGATTTCATTGGCAACCTGTAAATACAATATGACACTGCTGGATTCACAGATACTAAGAATGTGGATATAGGTCTAGAGGACAGTAGCTGTGGAGTGTTTCAGTGTACTCTGCTCTTTTCACTAGATACATATTTCTCTCCAACCTTGAGCAGGGTAATTTTATTCTCCCTGAATACTAAGAGCCATATTTTAGGCTATATTCTCTGTCTATGAGGGAGGGATCAAGGACTTACATTATTACATTTATATGCAGATTAGTCCACCTTGACTCAGATAGAGTGAAATTAACTTAAAAGCTGCTTACCTGCTAGCTCCTTCCTGACAGCAGGTAGCAAGGAAGAACAGTAATGGCATTTTCTTCCAGTTCTACCTTGTTACTTGCCTGTCTTATGCAGTAGGTAGGCTCAGGTTGTTTTATGATTTGCTGTTGTAGAGAAGTAGCAAACCATCGACATAATGGGAATAAGGAGGGGGTTTTGATCCAGGCACTTAACTCTAAGTCAAATGTCTGCTGAAACTGTGGGTTTCCCTGGGGCTGTGGGGCAGATTCTGGCCTCTGGTATGTGCTAGAAAGAGCTGCACGTGTAATGACAGCACCCAGGCAGTGCTGAGTTCACAGCACCCCTGAGGCTCTCTGGCACCCTATGGAATGCCATATCTATCCATGGAAGAGGGAGATAATAAACCTTCAGTTCCTCTGAGTGCTGAGGCTGGAATTCCTAGGTATTCCCTAGGTGAGTGGAAATAGTGGAAAACTAGAAGGCTTTAGCTTCTTTTTTCACATGAAAATGTGTCCCCAAAATGTCTGGCACACAGTAACTCCAAGATTTCAAGGACTAGTGAGAGATTTAAGAAGTTAAATATTTTTCCCGCTGACTTCCCCAGGTGAATAGGGTTTTGCACCCTTCATTACAAGACGCAGGAACAGAGATAAGCAATATATTCTGCTGTACAAACTTAAAGAGTAAAAATAACTTGGTAGGTACCAACACAAAAAAAGTCTGAAAATTGTACTGCTTATGAGAGGGACAAAAGAGAATATAATTTAAAAATATATATATAAACATTCAGAAAGACACACACTGTAGGTAAAATTATTTTTAGATGGCATGTTTTCAAGTTCTGTGTGTCTTCTGAGACTGCTTTTGTTAAAAGGATCTTCATGAAAATTAAAACACATTTGTTGCCCATTTACACCTTTGCTCTTCATTCCAGAAGAAATCCTCTATGATTTAGATGTAAAATATCTCAAGAGTTTGCACAGAAGCCAGAGAATGCAAAAATTAGTGTAGTCAGTGATGCAACCCTAAACTTCTACAAAGTGTTAATATCACCCCAGGAACACATTCAGATGAAGAATTGTAATTCAGTGACTTCCACTTCTATGATCACAAACCACCAGTTCTTCAAAATCCTTTTTTACTGTTATTATGTTATTATAAACCACTTTATGTGCATTAAGAATTCCCTCAGTCATGTCCACTCAGTTTAGTATTTACCTGCTTGGACTGGAAAATGTGAAAACACTGTCCACATGATAGATTTGGTTCCTTTGTAGTCTTACTGATCTCCTCATAGAATACATGATTTTCAGTGAGTTTAGCAAAACTCAGTGAGAGATAATTTTTATTCATTCTTAATAAGCATTTCTATTTCAATCCACTGCTTGCCTAATCTCTCTGCTCTATACTGTGCCAGGGCAGAGCTGTTATTTTAGATAAGAAAGTGTTTGGCATGAGCAAGCACAATAATATGAACAGTAATTACAGGTACCCAGCATCCTTCCAAGTGCCAAATATTTGTGGTTACCCTTCAGGTACCCACAGCCCCTGTCTTGCCTGACAACATTACTTCAGCCAGCCAGTCACTGCCTGACAATTTATCCCTAGTTCAGACTACAGGATTTGACTAAATTTGGGCTGTCCTGTGGTCCAGGAGTTTAACTGGAATATTCTTGTGAGTCTCTTCCAGTATGCTGTGAATTCTGTAAAAGCAGGTTGGTCTCAAATGTATGGGGCAGACTCATTGTTTCTACTTCTTTATTCAGAGGCAGTTTTCATGACATACCTCCCCAAGAAATCTTTGCCATGTGGTTTGGATTATGTTGCAGCATTTGGCTTGAAATGAACTATAGTACTCTGTTGCTGTGTGAATAAGTTATATCTGATTCGGTACAAAAATTGTGGGAAGAAAACCTGCCAAACACTGAATTTTTTCCTGGCATTTCTTTGCAAGGCGTGGTGTCCTGCACAACAAAAAACACTAAATATCTGTTTCAGAACAGCAATGGCTTAAAAGAAGCGTCTGTGAGTATTTGCAATTGAGATTGAGTGAAATATTTTCTCCTCCTGAAAGATTGCAAGCTTTTGGCTTGAAACATGCCTTAGTAGAGTGTCAACCTTTATTTCATCCACAGTGGCTTACCATTTGTTCTCTTTTTCTCTCATCCAGTGCAGTCACCTGGCTAGGATTCATTACATTTCCACATGAGATGATACCATAATACAAATAAAAGTGTACTCTGCGTATCCTAATTGTCAGTGTGAACACCTGTACTAACCAGTACTAGAGAACTGGCATTCATAACACATTCCCCAGGGACTCGATTCCCTGATAAAGCTAGTTCCAATGTCTTCTACAATTTTGTGTGTGGAACTGGAGTACTGCACCCAGTTCTGGAGTCCCCAGCACAGGAAGGACATTTGACCTGTGGAGTGAGCCCAGAGAAGGCCACCAAGATGATCAGAAGGATGAAGAACCTCTCCCATAAGGAAAGGCTGAGAGGATTGGGATTGTTCATCCTGGAGAAGACTGTGGAGTGGCCTAATTGCAGCTTTCCAGTACCTGACGGGAGCCCACAAGGAAGATGGAGAGAGACTTTTTACAAAGGCATCTAGGAACAGGATGAGGGGAAATGCCTTCAAACTGAAGAGAGCAGGTTTAGATTAGATATTAGGAAGAAATTTTTTTGTGTGAGTGTAGTGAGGGACTGAAATAGATTAAGTATTTGTGGATGCTCAATCCCTGGAAGTGTTCAAGGTCAGATTGGATAGGGTCCTGGCCATCCTGGTCTAAGGAAAGCTGTCCCTGTCCACAGCAGGTTGGTTGGAACTAGATATCTTTAAGGTCCCTTCCAATCCAAGCCATTCTAGCATTACATGATTCTTGCAAGGAGTTGCCACTTTGCATCTTACTGCAGTAAGATATTACTGCAGTAAGATCTTACTGCAGTTTGGTGCTACAGTGTCTAGTTTCTATTTGACATTTCTAAAATCTGAATTTAGCCAGTACAATAATTAATTGCTGTTCAAAATGCTTGTATTTCTGTGAGGTTATCTGAACTGATAGCATGGGTTTTGTATTTACACATAGCATTTTACAGGTTGCCAGGGAAACCTAGAGCACTCTTTTAGGAAAAAGACAATCTAAATTAATTGTGCCCGTGATAAATTCTAAGTAGTTTTGCAAGTGGTCAGTTACATAATTTTGCTAAGGTAATAGAGCCTTTAATATTTATTATCATGTCCTAGCATTTACTTTCGGTAAAAAGAACAGAACAAGTGTCCTCCAACATGGCACACTTGGAGGATTATAATAGTTCAAATGTGGTAATCAGAAGAGCATCTGTTTTATGGAGTATTTATTGTAAGTCACAATAGTGAGTACAATGTTGCCATGGATGATCTTATTACTGATTCATAAAACTGACCTTTAAAAATTAAAAGAACAAAAAAAGCTTCATTTTAGGGCAGTAGCCGGGATTATATAAAAAGTGAGCAGGCCTTTGCCTTGTACCTGGAGGGTATTTATATGCCAGTGTCAAAACTGTGATCCTGAACTCCCTGTGATCAGCTGAAAGGTCAAATGACTCTTCCCTCCTTTCCTGTAATCCCCACCTGCTGATGTGCCAGCAGCAGGCTACCCCTGGCTGGGGAAAGATGGAAAGCAAGTAAGGAAACTTATGGGTTGACACAGACACAGTTTAGCAAGTGAAGGGGAAAAAAAACAAAAAAACCCCCAAAAAACCAACAACAAACACCACACCAAACAAACGGAAAGAAAACTAGTGGTGTGAAGGCAATCACAGAGCAGTGGGTATTTTCCAAAAAGAAAAAAACCCTCACTTGGGTTTTTTTTGCTGAGCACATGCTGTGCAGTGTGGGATATCCCTGGGGTTAGCTGGGGTCAGCTGTGCCAGTTTTGTCCAATTCCAGCTTCTGTCCACCCCCAGCCTATTCACTGGGAGGGCAGAACAGGAAAAAGAGAAAGCCTTGGTGCTGTGCAAGTGCTGCTAACAACAGCCAAAACAGTCTGTTGTCAACACTGTTCTGGTCACAGATCACAGTACAGCACCCAACAGACTGCTCTCAGCACAGTTAACTCCATCCCAGCCAGAGCCAGTACACCAAAAATATCTGACATACATAGGGAGGTAATGTGCCTCTCCAAAACTCTCACACTATCCTCCTGCATGTAGTTACAGCATTCAGGAACAGGAATATTTGGGCTCACCTTCTGGGAGATCCAAGTCCTTTTTGTGGATAGCATCCACAGGATGAGGACTGCAGGGTTTTCTGGTGAGAAGCCTTCATCACCTGCCCAGGAACTGTGCAGAAAACCTCCCCTCTTTCATCAGCACATAAGCAAACTAAGGGGAGATCCAAGTCTTGGAGGAGCTCAGCTGGGGCACAGGAGCCCACCCTGGGTTCCTGCATCTCTTTTCTGTTCAGTGGAGAACAAATATCTAAGCAAGACACAGTAATGGTCACAGTACAAAGCTACATACCTTCTCTGACTACTAGATTATTTCATACAAAAGACGGTGCATAGCTATCCCTCACTTTTCCTCAGGAAAGTGTCTGCCCAATGCTCCCAGCTGTGTACTGCAAGCACTGGCTGCACCTCCTCTGCAGCCTGAGCAGCCACCAAGACTCATTCCAGGCACCTGCTCTTTGCTGGCTCCAGGCAGCTCCCTGTTCAGCAAGCTCAAGATTTCAGACCCTGCTTTGAGGTGTCACACTCAACAGGCACCAGCCCAAGAAGTTCAATTCAAGATCTGAAAAAGACTTATAGTCCCCTTCAGCAGCATCTCAGGCCAGGTGGGATACACCCAAGCACCCAAAACAGAAAGGCACACATGTTCAGCCAACATGCAAATTCAAACTTATCTTCAAGAGTGACCTAGCCCAATCAAGCCAGGTTCATAACCTCTTTTACTTGCAGGTATCATTTTCAAAAGTGAACCCTCTTCTATGCACTTCCTTAGAAGTTTTTGACTATGCTAACTGTTGTTAGATTTAAACTATTTCAAAGTTACTTCTGCCCTCCCAACTGAAGTTTTGCTTAATCTGGGCCACAACAGAGGTGGCTAAACCTCCTCCCAACCCAAACCCTGCTATTAAGTAAAAGCATCTACAGACATAGATGCGACCAGAAGACAAAATGAGCAGTAAAATGCACTTTCAAACCACCATGAAACTGAAGGACCTTGTGATTGCCAAGTGCCTGAAAGTCCAATGACACTGATGTGTGTGGTGCACATACCACCTTTAATAGCTGTTTCAGGAAACAGGATGGTTTCTGAAGGAGACTTAATAGTCACTCGGGCAACAATTTATTTAGAAAGTAGCTTTAAGCCATGGATTTATATAATCAGAGTGCTAAATATGATCCTTTTTCTGTATAAAGTAGCCCACAAAATGTAACAGTGACCGCTTTCAATAGTAGTAATTGAAATGCAAATACGAAATACAAATGTGGTTTTCTCTCTCCACAGACCTGAGAGGTGCCTGTTTTCCAGACTGGGGACTGACCCCCTTTTGATGTCTACAGAAAGCACAGAGTGGCATCCTCCATGTCTCATTCCTTTCCTTCTAGAAAAACTCCTTTTACCTTCAGCTTGTTGTTTTAGCCCCATTTTTCAGTTGCATCCACCTATTTTCCCTTGGTTTATACATCCTTTGGGCAGGGACTAATTTTACAATTGCAAGTCATCTGTCACAGGAGGACTGTTCTATGATAGGAGCTCTCAAACATATCTGCAAAACCAAATAAATATGCAAATAACTGCAAAAATAAGTAACTACAAAACCAAATAACCAAAATAATGTTTAAGCATTAAGGAATTGCTTCTGGATATTTTGGGCCAGATTAGGCAATTTACAGTCTGTCATGAAGAAGGATTTGACAGGAATACAATAGGGCCTTTGCAATGTAGTAACTTATTGAACAAAACATCAGGCAATATTTCAGTGTTACATGCAAAGTATTGCAGTCAGAGGAGAGCTAGTAAATATGATCACTACTTTTCTTCTTCTTGTTTCACTGTTGAAACAGAAGAAAAAAGAGACAATCAAAGTAAGAGGAAATGGACTTTTGTCTCTTTTAATCATCTGTACTTAGCCAAACAGAATAAAAGTAATAATAATAATAATATTATAATAATCCCCTTAAGTACTGTGAAATAAACTTTCAAATGGAGTGTCTCAAAATTTACGTAATAATTTCATGGCTCTTGGAAATTATAAGATCTTTGAAACAGACACATTTATACAACCAATTCATCATAAATTAATTATAACATCACAACAAAACAATCAAGATTAATTCACTTGACTTTAATGTAAATGTAATTTCTATTTCTGTAGGTGCTCCATTACAATTGGTCTACATTAGTATCAGTCAACCATCACCTAAAATGAAGTCTACTCTCACTTTTTCTCCCCAGTATATCTTCTGGCCATACATAATGTATTGAATCATACATAATGCAATGTATTGAATCTTGAGAGGAATGGGTATTGCTGCTCTGTCTGTGCCACTAGCCTGTACTATCACAAACACACAACTTAGGATTTTGTATCTTATCAGTATGGTATGGGCATCATAAATGGAAAAACTTAAACAGCATACCCAGCTAAACGAAATTCTACATTTTGTTTAAGTAAAAAGAGGTGAAAGTGTCCTAAGTTGCATTAAAAAAATATTTCACACTTTTGCAGGAGGAAACAATGTTGCTGTAGTGTTGATCAGAAAATGGAGAAAATTCTGTGAAGGAAAGACGCTTTGGCCCTATAATTAGACGTGGGGATTTTAAAAAATAGCATAGCAGTATTTTTTAAAGCAAAAATGGTGAAAAATACTTATTTTTAAGCAAGGTCAGTATTTTATTAACATAGAACGTTCAAAAGATCCTAAATGTCCACATGGTGTCATCCATGATAAGCTTCTGATAAATCCTGAGCCATTTATGCTACTTGTTACCAGTAACGTGTGTGTAGCTCTGATGGAGTCATAGAGATAGATACCAGAAAAACCTCGGTGCTGCAACTCACATGGAGACTAAAACTACCAAACAGACTAAAGCAGTTCCCTGCTGCAGGCAAAGGAGAACCTGCAGAGGGTCACTCTGCAGGTGCATGCTGAGAAATTTGCCACAGGAAGGGGCAGGGAGGAATGAAGTAAATTCAAACACAAAAAAATTATGTTCACTGTATGTATAATACTCATGCAACAACCTTTTGCATTTGTAATACAGACTGCCTTGGGGCAGCTGAAGGAGGAGTTTTGCAAGGAATTAAATTATTCTTTTAAAAGACGAAAAAATTATAGATGAATGATAAAGAGCATTGAAATAACAGGAATCAGTTACCTGTTCATACTCCACATGCTCCAGAGACATATCACTGCAGTACAGATTTAACCACAAACAAAATTCTCTATAGCTATAGCAACGGCTCAAGCATACCTCTCCTACTAAATCCACAGCTGAAAATAAACATATCTTGTGATTCTTCTAAATTTTGCATCTTTTCACTTATGCCCTTTAGTATTTCCATAATAAACTGTGTAACATGATAGTTAGAAAAATTCATTAGCAGTGTGTGCATCTAAATATTGATTAAAGTGTTTGTGTGTGTGGGTGGGTTTTGTTTGGTTGTTTGCTTTTTTCAAATAGGTTTTGGGGCATGTTTGTAAAGAAAAACGGAAACCTGATTTGGCAACACTGATTATAGGATCTATGAATTTTAATGAGTTTGGATAGGTCCAAAAGGACATGACCATCTTTTCCTCTGTAGGAATTATTTGTGAGATAATTCTAACTCTTTTTGCTGAAAACACTGAAATATCCGGTAATCAAAAGGTAAAAGTAGAAATCATCTCAGTTTTTGTTTCAAGGATTTATAAACCATTATGATTTCACCCAAGTGAAATAAGGAGCTCTGTTTGAACTCTCAAGTGCAATCAGGAGAGAGGCCAAGAGAACTGAGCTCTGTTGTTTTGGTAGCTACACCGCTGGTGTTTAGCAACTATTTTACCAGCAATAGAGATCTTGGATAGGTGCCCCTGGGTTTTAATTCCTATTCAGTAGAATTCAATAAGTACCCTATTCTAATGTAACCAAAACAGTGGACGCGGGAATTCAGTTTCCAGCTTTTCATTCCCTCGGCAGGAAACTGTTGTTCTTTTTTCCAAATAGCTGAAAATGAACAACAAAAAAAAAAAATCAGGAAAATATTCAGAGAATGAAAATGAGGTAGAGAAGAGGGTAATCATTTACATATGTGCATTGAAAAGTTTTGAAAATTAGTTTTGGAGCTCTGCTTGCACTTGTATTTCTTCCCCACTAATTATTGCTCTCTAACAGTAAACTTTGTTCAATTCTGTCAGAGCCAACAGAAAAAGAGTAGAATATCACCCAGCAGATTCAAACAGCAGGAAAACAGCTTTGCCAAAAAACAAGTAAGTAAATAAATTACTTTTTATATCACTGATAAGTAATATAAATAAAAGTTTTATTACTGATGCGTCCATGCTATTATCGCACACTCTAGTACACTCTAGTGAGGTTTACAGCTTGGTCACTGAACAGGAAACCATTCAGCCTCACCCTATGCTCAAAAGCTGTTGCTAACTTAAATTATTTTGTAATTGTAAGAGTGCGCTAGTTGAAACTCAGAGGTTTGTGGTGGTATTTCCCAAATTCAGGCAATTCCAAGGGTGGATGCTTAGATATGGATAAAAGTGTGCATTAATGCAGTCTTAATGTGATCCCTGACCAAATCCTCATTGCAAAAAAACTTTTGATGTTGCTTTTGAATACTAAGTACTGCTACCGCAATGATCCACAAATGTTGCTGGACAGGCTGATACAGAGGTACTGTCCAGTGGGCCATGGTGAGAGAACCAACACCAGAGTAAGGCTTATGTGGCCTTTCCACACCCAAGATATCTCATATATTCTCCATGGTAGAGTAGCACCAGGATGGAAGAATACCACACCAGGACTAGGGGAAGTGTTATAGTCATTTGGCAGAATGGGAAGGGAGCCATGTGGAGAGGCACAGCTGCATGTGGAAAGAGAGTTTTAGCTCGTGTCTCCTTAAGGAAACTCATCCCTCCAACAACACACTGAATATGCTAAAGCATCAATAAGGCTGTTACAATATTTATGTCTAAAATGAATGTTTGAAAAATGAATAGAGCTCTCTGCAACAAACTTGGAGCTGTAAGTGAACAAAAATGTAAGGTTCCACCCAAGATGGTTGAATTTCCAAATCTGCCAAGTCATTTCTCAAATGTACTTATTATCCTTGCAACTTTCACTCATTAGTTTAAACTGGACTCTTTGTGAAGTTTCATAGAACAATGGCAATTTCTAATATTTAATTAAGTGGGTTTTTTTTTTCTTTTTTTATGTATTTAGATCTTGCCCAAACCTACATGAAGTAATGAATCCAAATATACATCCGAAAGGTAAATTCTTTCACTACTGAGATAGGAACTTCTACAGTATGTCTATGTAGCCTACTTCTTACTCAGAGCCAGTAAAAGTCTGTGACAGATCTGAACATTTTAATATCATAAAAATTGAAATGAATTGGTAGAAAAGATGAAAAGTAATGGATATACACTAAGGGGATACCCACTAATGCAGACAACAAAAAGGTGTTTATCCCTACTGTGCCCCATAAAATGTTTGGCTTCGTGATGGTATACACTGCAAAAAGCCAAGAATAAGTTATTCACGTGATGCAGAGTGAAAACATTACTTTTGCTGATGGCTTCTAGAAAGCAACTGAATGAACTTTCTTTTTCCCTCTGCTTCTGCCTTTGAAGGTGTCTTCTCTTTTTGCTGATTGCTGTTCCAAAACGACAAGACAATGACATAGAATCTAAATCTGTTTTCATGATTATGGTCTGTAGCAAGCATGTGTTCAAACTACGTTAATTTCAAAAGTAAAACATTGCACTTGCTTAAATTGCTCATAAATGACACTGCAGTTCACCACTGTAGCTGAGCTGAGACATTTAATGCAAAGCATGTAAAATTATCCAACTACAAAGTGGCACAACTAGCCAGATAAATTTATTCGATGTACCGTATGTTTACAGTGTTATGCGAAGTTTACTTAAATGCATTAAATATCCATATAATACAGAAGATTTAATTTACAGCTGGAAAAGGCAGTTCTGGGAAAAATAAAACCCAGTAATCTATCATCTAACTGCAAATCTTTTAATGTGTGTGGATAGCTGGCCTTGGCCACCATAATTGGTATTTATGCACATGCCTTTTTTGCATCTCTGAAGTGAAATCTGCCTAATCTTTTACTTGGTATGCTAATTAAATCTGTATTATTCAGGAAGCTTGTTTATCTAGCCCCTCTATACACTTAAGGAAGATGACTGAATACCTGAACAGGACAAGGTTTTGCATCATAATTTTGGGCAAGACAGTAAAAAAGTGACTCTGAAAATGTCTACACAGTTCTTTCTTGCAGCATTTCCAGCTTCAGGGTGTTTTGCTACTGATCCCTGTCAGGATCACAGGGCTTATTAAATCAAAACCCACAATTCTTTATCATTTTCTGCCACTGGCTGAAACACCACAGTGACTAAAAAAAAACACTGTGTATTCATGGATTCAGAGAAGCCAATGGGAACAGATTTACCTTCTGCTTTCCCACTTAAAGGGCTATGTTTTTGATGTGGGATTTTTATGTACAAATTCCTGTCACCCTTTTAAACAAAACTTTTTTAGGTCACCATGAAAAGTCAAGGTTTCCACAAAATGCACACACTGTTTTATTCCCTTGCAAATTAAAGAGAAGATAATTTTTTCCATTTTGTCCTTTGACATCAGGCATTCTCTGTCAACTGGCAGAAACACACCCACATGTATGCCACAGAAATATAACACCTTATTATTATAATAACTCATAGTCTCTATTTATCATTTTCACAGGCTATGCAGTAAAGCAACAAAAAATTTTCAGACTGAATAAAACATGATGAGTCCCTGTAGCTTGAGGAGACTCTAGCCTGTGCCAGTTTTAAATCCTTAGCTTGTAGTGAAAAGAATTATGCCAGAAGGTCCATCTGATTGCAGCTACCTGGCACAAAGATTCTGCTCTCTTTCATCCTTGTTCAACAGCCAGTGCAGCAAAAGCCAGAAAATTTGAAGATGTCTCTGCTCATTGCTGGTGGGTTGGGCTAGATAACCTTTAAAAGTCCTTACCAACACAAACTATGGTTCTATAATAAATTCCAGCAAGAGAGATAGATAGATAGATAGATNAGATAGATAGATAGATAGATGATAGTAAACAGCTGAAATAGTCTCCCCTTAGGTGTTTAGCTTGTATGACAGTACCTCATCTAACACCTGGACAGTGTGCAGCCCTTCTCATTCTGAAGGCCTGATATGTACAGCAAGGCTGACAGAATAAAATATTCATCTTAATTATATTCTTAAATAACAGGAAGAGTGGTTTCTCACTGATTTGCACTCCTCAGCTAGCACAGAGCAGATATTTGGGCAGTTAGCTTACATAGAGGGTGCTGCTCCCTTCACTGGTCCAGTGCAAAGGAGGCCTAAGAAGAAAGAAGGCAGATGAAGTTCATCCCACCTCCAGTGATTCATGCATTACAGAAGAGATGATAAATTGACCTGGACATCAAATTGTAAACTGATATTGGATAGCAATACATCACCCCAAAGGCTTGTGTCAAAGTCCCCTTTTTGCATTAAGCCACGAAATGCATGGGGAATAGCATTGACATTTACCAGTGTTATTCATTTTTTATTATTGAGGATAAAATAATCACACTTTTTTTATGAACAGAAGTACAAAGGCTGCAAATTAAGACACTGCCTTTTTTATTATTATCCTGGTATCACCTCTAACTGGGCTTACTTCTGATAAGCACCAGCATAACTAAACAGAAAATCAGACAAGTAGCTTGCATGAATAAGTCACCTTCCCTGTTGCCCATGAATGAGGCGCCAAGCAGAGATTAAGGTACTACATATATTGAATAAATGAACATTCAATGCCATCTGCTGGGGTATACAAAGATATGCAATACCAGGTTCACAGAATGAGAGAGCGAAATAATGCAATGAGAGTGTTTAGGCAGAAACTTGCTTCTTCCAAAACACAGCAATAAGGGAGGGTTGTGGGATGTCCTTAATACCCTCCAGCCATGGTGTACAACCTCTGGACAAGAAGTTGTTCTGGTTTTAACTCTTTCCTTAGCATAAAAGTATTTCAGTGCACAATTTTATTTTTTTTTCTAAGCATTACAACGTGCTGTAATTATTTGTTATTCGTTGGCCTTGATAGAAGGACTTTCATGCTCTACTTTTGAAATCAGGCCATAATGTGGCCAGAGATGCAAGATTTGTGAGATTACAGGCAGCCTAAGAAAGGATTGAAACGGTCCAGAACAAGAGCAGATACTGGGCAAGGTCATACCATGGCTGTTTTGCATCAAAGAGTCACTGGATTAAATGTGTCAATCAGGTTAAGTGCAGAAGTTGGGAGTCTCAGTTCACCAGCTCTTTGGCCCTGTAGCTCATGCTCTCCTGGTATACCATGAGACAGCTTCATGGGCAGACAAACACCACTGAGAATAGTTTACAGCCTGGTAGCTGGAGTGTTCTCAGATTTGGGATTTTCTTCCGCTATGAAGAGAACAAAACCTGTTTCTATTCACAGAGAGATTTCCACACCAGGAGTTCCATAGCTTGCAAAGGTCTGCATCAAGAAGCAAAACTCAGGAGAGAGGAGCTCAAGCACATCCTTCTTTGGGTGTTTTTGGTGGGCGGGCTTAGACATGCTCATGATTGTGAATCCCATTTCCATATAGCTACTTCCTCACACATGGTATAGGTCCACAAACTCATGGGTGGACCTGCTTCACATCCTTTTTTCAGTGTCTCTAAAATACTGTAAATAAATACTCTAAAATCTGCAGTTGGTAGACTTATTCCTTTGTATAAGTTATTAGCTACTGTATGATTTACTACAGAATGGGACCTGCTGACAGCTTTTCTCCATTTCATACAGAAAAGAGAACTACTCCTGCTAACACCTATCATTCTGTAAGTACCACATGTTCTTCCTAAAATTTTACTTTTCTTTCACATCCTGATGAATGTCAATATCATCTGGGCTATAATAATAACAAAAAAATGCAATCATCACTGGTTTTTAATGCAAACTAAGGCAAAAGAATTGTGAATTTTACTTTTTTTAGTGGGATCTAGATTAGAGAAGTGACTCACTCACTCGTCAATCCTCCATTTATGGGCTGAATCTAGAACACACCTTTATCATAAGATCAGGTAAAAATAACTGGAACCAAGCTGAAAAAGGATGTAAGTCATAAATCTTAAGATTAAATATGTAAGCAATACAAATGAAAGCTGAAAAGCAAACAGTGCACATTTCAGTGTCTTTCCATTTGTATCTGAAATCTGGGTTTGTGTTTCACTTCAGGCATATAAGAAAATAGTGCAAATATCTTTTAAAATCACAGAAGGATGAAAATAAAGCACAGATCTACATTTTAATAAGCAAGTTGGACAAATAAAGGATGACTAAAGAAGTTTGACACAATCAATACTTCGACTGCTTTAGATTTCACAGCATGATTAATAACAATCAGATGCTATATGGGATTAATACCAAATAGGAGGCAAAAATAGCACAGAGCAGAATGGGGAAAGAATGGTCAGGAAATCATTTACTTATGCTAAGATACTTAAAGAGTTATTTAAGAAATTTCTGAGATATTAATTTATTATCTTTGGGAATTCTCCTGAGTCCTGAGTTCCTAAAATCATGGAAAAGAACAGTGGTAACTGCAATTTCTTTCAAGAAAGAAAGCAGGCAAATCCTGAGGATTTTTTTAGTACCTGGAGAGATTATTAAACAAAGTCAATTTGAAAGCATCTTTTGGAAATAACAGATCTGATTATGTAAAGAATTGTAAACGTGAACATGAAGAACATCTCATCAACTCCTCAAACTAAAAGTAATTTCCTTTTTAGCAGAAATATGACTACAATAATGAGAAAGAAAACAGTAAATGTGATATATATTGATTTTTATTAGGCCTCTGATATTTCCCAGAAGACAGTCCCACAAGTACATGCCTGGTCTAGATGAAAATGCGTTTCATTTAGATGAAAGTGCTTGCACAACTGATTGAAAAAATAACCACTCAGCCTAGCTGACAGTGGTCTGCTATTGAACTGGAAAGAGTTGTGCAGAGAAGAGCCTGAAAACCCAGGTACCCTGCAGGGGTCTGTCTAGGGTGTGGTGACATTTTTATGTACTGTCATAAAGACAAACCTCACCCTGCAATGTACCGTAAAGAACACTTCTTGGAGGTCTGCCTCACGTTGCAATAAAGATGTGCACAACCTGGAGTGAGTTCACAGGAAGGTAACACTGGGGATATGAGAGTCAAAGTCTTTTAAGTTGGTTGACATTCATGAAAGATTTAAAGAACTATTTACTTAGTGAGAAGAATAAAAAAATATACAATTATAGGCATTAGCATAATAAAGTTTGAAATAAAGTGGATAGTAATCATTTTTTTAGTGTCCTTGGAGAGTAAAACAAATTGGTTTAAATTTTAGCACTCAAGAGAAAAGGCCTGAACTGAAAGGGCAGTTAACTGGTAGAAGAAGATACATCAGGAAGCTGTTGATTCCCCATGACTAATGAGAATAAAGCAAACATCAGGGAATAAATTTGAGAATAAAATAAATTTGAAAATAAACATCAAAGATCCAAGTGCATGGATGCACCTACACTGTTGGTAACAAAATATGACTTCTAGAGGCATGGGGTACCCCCAGCTAAGTTTCCTCAGCAGCAATGTCATCTCTGTGCTGAAGGAATCCAGCAGTTATGTTTCAGTGAGTAAACAGTGAGGATGAAAGGTGGAGCAGCATTCCAGAACACAACCTTGAACAAACCTATACAAGTGTATACAGACATCCAGAGACATCCTGAGCCACTCTCAGGACCATATTTCCATGGACTCCACTGTACATACTCACTATCACATCCTCTTGGACTGCACATTTGTTAGCACGAATTCCCCAAAACACTGTATGTTTTTATTTTGAAGCATGACATTTGTGATGAGCTAGTTAATACATCCTTGCAAGCAACATATGTAAACAGTCAGTACAATACAAATACCACCTGGATAATATTACAGTAAAAGATACAGTTTCAAATGTCTGCAATGATCATAAATTAAACACTCTCATTATATTTTCAAGAGCAGAGAGGAAAAATTCAGAGAGACATTTAAACTGTCTCCCAAATGGCTATTTCATGAATCTAAATTAAAAATTTAGGTATTCAAATCACTTCCTCAACTACTTTCCAACCCTTCAGTTTCCATGAGAAAATTTCCCATGCACCAAAATGTCTGGTTATGGCAATCATATATTTCCACACTGAAATCAATCTTGAACTTAAATTTATTTGTATTATCTATATATCTCTTCCTCTATCCAGAGCAAATACTTGACAATGAAGGGCAAGAACGACTTACAGTTTTCCTCCAAGCCATCCGAGGAGGAAGAAAATTTGTACGAGACTGTAAGTTCTTCAATGCTGGAGGCCATTCATTCTTTGAGAATCCTTCCTGCCAAACCTCTACAAGAATCTGAATATGCAGGTAACATTTTCTGTCTGTGGAAACTGAGCAAAACCTAGAGTTATACACATACAAACAGTACAGACTTGGAGTTTTTAGTACAGATTTATTTTTTTTTAACTACATGGTTCAACTGAAAAATAACACTGGTAGACAGAAACATGAGAAGAGTTTAGTCTGCTTCTTCATATTGAACATTTACCCTGATTTTCACTAGATTATGCTAAATTAATTATTACACGCGACTTTTTAATATTACCTTCACAGAATAAATTCTATTATTCCATTCCACATGGAATGTGTAAAAACTGGCTGATCAAACCCACAGCCATTTCAGAAAATATCACTGCTATTTAAGCCTAGAAACCTTTAAGATGGAAAACATATTAAAAAAACCACTAAACTTTCCTTCAGATGATAATGTAGTATTCTTTCTAAAAATGTAATATTCTTTCTAAAGGTGTTCTCTAATGCTTTAAATAGCAGTACTAAGCAATTACTTTGAGTGTATTTCTCAAGCATTCTTAACCTTGTAAGGTAGCTGCATTAATCATCTTTTGGTTTACTAAAGCTATTCTAAGTCACATTAATGCCTAAACATACAGAGCCAATTAATATCCCATTTATGGAAGTGAAATGTCATCCTAGTTGTGCACTGCTCCAACCCAATATAAACACTCTAGAGGTTTTAAACAGTTTAAAAAATGGGAATGGAGTCCTAGATGAGAAAGACTGGAAACCATAAACCAGATAGCTTGCTCCAGTTCGCATCAAAGTCAGAAAAGACATTTTCTACTCATTTTTGGTAGGAGTTTTTTGATGTCTAAACAAATAGATGGCTTTTAAAGTGAGTACATTTATCAATGTGTGAAAGGATCACAATGAGTCTGAACAACCAGATATTCTACATTATGTTCCAAGACTTGTCCATTGTATTGGGAAACCTGAAGTGAATTCCAAATACAGTTTTTATCTTGGTTGGTAGTAAAAGCTTTCATCTAGCAATCAGCATCTTTTGTTGTTTACGTAAGATTGTCCTGAAATAGCCAAAAGACACAGTTTTTGTTTTGTGATTTCAGGTAATACACAATAAACAAAAAAGCTGCTTTTTGCCTGTGTATTATGCCCAGTAACTATAATGTGTCAAGATGCAAGAGTGAGGAAAGTACTTAAAATATATTTCCAAAGGGTAAAATTCAGTGCTAACATTTTTGCCATCATTTCTAGATAAATACCAGTGCCTTTGAGATGTTAAATTAATGAGTTAAAAACACATGTTAGTATACAACATGAGTATTTCTTTTTGATGGCCAGGGATGCAGTTTTTATTGAAAGCTAAAGTAAAAATTAAAATACTACCTAGAGAATAAAACCCCTACAACCCTCGCAAAACCAGAACAACATGATGGCATTGCCAAGAGCAAAGTTTCAAATGAAAAACAAATTCAGTAATCTAACCACAGTTAAGGTCAAATGTCTGCCTTAACTGTTTACCAGCTTATGAAGGCTTTTATTTATAACCACAGTGGTGAGGTTAACCATAAAACTATTACCAGGGTCATGCTTATGTTCTCAATACAGCTGCTAAAATGGTTGCTATGTTCTGGGAAGGAAAAAAAAAAAAGAAAAAAGTTATAAAAATGGCAAGACCTGATCTGAAAAACACATTTTCAACATTAAAACCCCTCCTTCTTCAAACATATTACTGAATTACTCAGGCTTGATTTTTCTTCCTCTTTTGCAGATAAACGTTGCTTAAGGCCTTCAAGTACCACTTCCCCAACAAATGAGAACCCATCTCAGCCACTTCAACCCTCAGCTGTAAGTAAAGATACTAAACCTTTTTCACAAAGAGATTTCCCCTTTTCTGTAAAATCCCCCGAAGTGCAGTCTATTTAAAGTCTCAGCCACATCACATTGATTTGCACCGGGCGGCCCAAGTTCCTGTGAGCCATTCCTGTTTCACTTTTCAGGGATGCCTTGGCCTCTTGCTTTCACTCATTGACTGCTGGGGTTCTACTAAGTCTTAGAGGCATCCCAGCCAGGAACAGCACCCCTTCTACTGGCCATAGCTTCAGGAATGATGGTTAACATCACATCTTTATTTTGGTTTATTAACAGATTCGCACATTTGATCCGGAGGGGACAACAGTGCCAAATGTAAGAGGTATAATTAAAAAAAAAAAAAATCTACCCATTTCTGCAAACAGAAATAGTAATTTCTACTTCCATATTTACCTTTTGTACACAAGGCAGAGATCACATGTGAGAGGCTAGACAGGGTTTTCAGAACAGCAGCTGCTTTCCAAAACAATCATCCTGCAAATTTTGGAATACTCTTTCAACTCTCTAACACTGAAGTAATTATTTAAAGAAGGAGATATATTTTATCTCAGGAGTTCCCTGTTCCTACAGATATTTTATCTCAGGAGTTCCCTGTTCCTACAGAGGGAGGAAAAAAAAGCCCTTCAGTTTAAAAATCAGATTTTCTTTTTCACTATATTGTAAGGACATAAGGGGCAGGGAGGAGCCAATGTCTCCTGAACTGTTCTACCAAAAGGCTGCAAGATCCCTGCTGTGCTTTACTTCTAATAATGTAATTCTTTTTCACTCCCTATCCTTCTCAGGATTTTTCCATTAATATATTGTAAAACATAATCTAATAACTATTTTAACTAGTAATACCAACTTTAGCAATTCCCACTAGGTATTTACATCCCATGGTGACTATTTACAAAGGCTGTCTGACAATGTTCATCAACACGGAATATGCTAATTTTGTGGTACATCACCTAGCATATTTTTTTCTCTGCTGCTTTATCTTTAACCTTAAATTTGCTCCAAAATTCTTTAATTTTGACTAAAAAATGGGCCTTTAATTTTTGTTCTGTTTCTTGTGGTGAAATCGGAGACAAGAACCTAATGGAGTGTCCAAATATTAATTACTCTGACTGACAGTTTTACTTAACTGTAAGATTGTTTTAAAAGTGGGTTTCTATATGCTTTTCTTATATTTAATTTACTTTGGATGTAGCAGTACAGCATGAAGTCAGCTACTGAAGGATTAAATATCTGATTATCTTTGAAAAGAAATGCTATTTTTTATCTTACCACTTTCAAATCTTTGAATCATAAGGTAATATGGTCAAAAAGACTGCAATTGCCAAGTCAAGAAAAACGTGACCCTTCTGTGTTTGCTGTAACAGCTGATTTTTAGAAAGCATTATAATTTGATCAGCTAGAAAAATAACTCAAAGAATTCCATGTAAAACAGCATTTGCTTTTTTCCCCCTCTTATTTCACACTATAATGCAAAATGTAGAGAGAAATAATTCTGGCAGATGATGAGAAAGTGAGTACCATATAGTTTGAAAATGAAGATTTAGATTGATTCTTGTGAGCAAATCCCCATGTAGCCTGGAAAAAAGCTGAATTGAGATAAAGTCGAGTCAGCCAGCTTCAAAATCTACAAAAATCAGTAGGCAAGGACAGTTTGCCAGTTTGTCTAAAGCTTTGAATTCCACCAAAATTTAGTAGGCTGGATTTACAGGTCCACATGTGATGTGTGCTGATGTAAAGATGAACCAAAGCCAGTGCAGGAAGGTAAATTAAACTCTGGTGTTTGAGAACGCAACCAATACAATGTTTTTAGTACTTCCTGAGTGAATAGGACTTATAGAGGACATTATTATTTTTAGATAATAGCTACACTGTTTTTAAATATATCCTAACATTTTTTCTCATGCCCAGTGCTATTAAGTTGCCTTGCCACAAGATGGCATGAATAGCACAGACTTTTTTTTCAGCAGTATTTTCTAGAAATGTTAAACATTTAAGGTATTGTTATATCATTCAGAGCAATTTGTTATGGTTTAGTTGAAGGAGAGCTTGAGATCTGTTGCATGTCCTTTGCATTAGCTAGGATCTCAGCATGTAGAACTTAGGAAAATAATTTTAATATAGCAAAAATAAAATAAGTGGGTTTTTTATTAGTAAGATGTTAATTTAAATAATCAGTCATATTTTGGTATATTTGAAAAGAAAATAGAACTGATTTCATTGTTTTTCAGTATTTTTATAAATTTCTATACAAAAATAAAAAGACAAAAAATGCATCCCTAACTCAATTTGGATATATATAATATGTATATAAAGTCTCTGAAAATGTTTAAATTTACAATACCTGAATAAATATCACCCTCAAGTGTTTCATTCTGAAAGCAAGAGCAGAGTCCTGGAGTTAGAGCCAGGGGAAGGCAAGGAATGGGGTTGGACTGCCCATAATAATAACAACAATACCAGAATAAAGCTGTAACTTCATTTATATTAATTAAATTAATTAATTAGTGGAGAATTATATTAATTATTTGTAATCAATAAGAATTTTAAGAATTATTTGTAATTAATTTTAGGAGGAAGAATGAAAGTACATGGATACCAGGTAAGCAGAATCTCTCATCAATTAAAATTTTTACTGGTTATTTTGCCACATAATAGATTTCTAAAAGCAAGCTGCCATTTTGCTAGCACTAGCTAAAGGAGAACTCCTGCCTGCAGTCCTACATGGTCTCACGTGCATGCACATGAGGATGTCTTCTATTCCTCAGTGATTTTAAAGGGCATGTTATAGCACGATGTTTTGTGCTGTAGAGCACACAAACCCTTTGACTCTTGACACAGGCATGTCTACTTAAATCTAAATTCTTCATATTTCTCTCTAGTAAACCAAGGGTGGGGGGAAAAGGCTTACAGAGATTTTTGTTTCCTCTCTTTTCCAGGAGCCGACACCTCCCCCACGGTAAGATCACATCAGAGATCACTTACCTGTGGTCCCCGGGGAGCTCAGTGCTAATGAATGCTCACATCCATCTGTGCTGCTCATGGTAATGAGGTGACTGGAAGGGAGCCAGCATCCTTTTACTGCTGCCTCTCTTTGGACTTACAGGTTCTGATGTGGAATTAGGGAGAACAAAGCCTGAGCTCGAAGTATTCATAGCAGGAGCTCAGGCCTGCATCTTCAAAACCAACTTGGCTGTGCCTAGGACAAGTCAAAAGCCTAGAAATATTGAATCTGGTTCAGCCCAGATATAAATTGCTGGGGGAAAAAAATATTCCACCAGTTTTATTGGTGCCTTAGGCTCTGTTCACTCTGATAATATTGACTTCATTCTCACTTAAATCTATTTGCCAGTGCTTTTTGCTACACATCTAAATCATGTATAGAAATCAACTGGAATATTTCCACTTACTCCTACAGAAGATAGACCAAGCTCTACTCCACAAATATATTTTTCTATTACATGCCCACAAATAAAAAATTAATTGCTTCTTGATTTGGTCAACCTCAAATAACAATTGTTATAATTTAAAAAAATTCTTTCAAAAGCTCATCTAGGAACGACAAGTTTATTCCTCCATGCCTACACTGATTGCTCTAAAAATATAAAGAATTTTAAAATACAATTAGCATTACACATTTAGATTTGACTCTAAAAAATATGAAACAGCATAAAAGGGTAGTAAAATTTCACAAATTCAAAACTGTAATAGTGCAGGAATAAGAACATTCTCAATCCATTATTCTAGAAAATTTCACTATTTGCTCCTATTTGTATTATGGTGGCCAGAAGGGTTCTTAATTCTCTTGCTTGACTTAATTTGGGTACATGATGTGCAAACACACAAGGCCCCCTCCCCAGGACCCACCACTGAGGGCAGATCTGCCAGGCACCTTGGATGCACCTCCAGTTTTGTCCAGCCAACCTCTCCATGCTGCAGCTTCCAGCTGGAGCTGGGCTGTGACTGCCTGGTCTCTGAGCACAGCCAGGGAGTGCCCACATCTGTCTGAAAACACCAGGCCCATGTTACCTGTGAGTTTTCTGATGAAGAACATTTTTATCTCTGTGTCTGAAACTGCCACCATACTGCAGCCATGCCTACCCGGAAATATCCACACTGCAGACCTGTGCTTGACACACACTGTGAGGCACACAAAAAGCAGTATTTAGGAGCACAAAACACAGTGCAGTAATATCTTCCAAATGTAGAATTTTATCCAATATTACTATTGCTATTGAAGGGCCCTGAAGAGCTCCTCGATCTGACCTTGGCTCAGCACAAATACATTGAAATACTCTCTGAAAATTCCAGTCTCTTATTTTTAGAACTTGAGCTTAAACCACAGTCCCTGTACCTCCTTTATTCCCTAATAGCTCTTCAAGTTCTTCTTTGACTTCTCCAGGCCTCTGAAGATGTTGCCAAAGCAGTATCAGCCCCTTCCTCCAGAGCCAAGAATAAGCAGCCAGGTCGTTCCCAAGAGGAACACACTCAGCCAAGATCCCACCTTTCCAATATCAGCAAAAGTCACAAGGTACAGTGCATTCCTCATCTTCATTCCCTGAGAATCAAAACACTTTCCCTGCTCAAACCACAAAATTTTAATTCCATCACACCTCTGCTTTTACTTAAGAAAGTTATTCTTTAGACAACTGTGAATAATTGAGAGAAGTGGTATTTAGCGTAATGTGACTCTGGCTTTTTTTTTTTTTTTTTTTAAAAANAGGAGTAGAAAAGTAGACAGAACTTTCAAGAACACTTTAAGATTTGTCCTATTTTTTTCCTTAATAATATTTAGAGGTCGTGCAACCACTTTTAAGCACAAAAATGCTATTTACTTAGCAAAATTAGTGAATCAAGTGATGGGGAAACACACTGACTGCATCAGAGATACAGAAACACACTCCACATCCTAAAGACATTACGTACAGCAAAAGAAATGACTCATCTGTAGGCAGAAGTCTGGCTTCAGCCCGTGAGACCAATGAATCCAGGAGACAAATCACTTCTTGTCCTTTCTGTTTTGTACTCCCCAGCCACACAACGCCCATGGTCATTCAGCATCCTTGTGTGGCAGTGAGGATGAGCCACCTGAAGCACAAACCACTTGCGCCCAGCTGTGTGACCCAGCATATGCTGACAGCAGGTTATGAGTCTGGTTGCTTTTTCCACACAACACTTACCTGGTCAGATGAGCATGAACACACTCTGCTCACTGCCACATCAGCAGATGTGCATGTGCTCTTGCTGTCTGACCAAAACGCACATTCATAATGGAAATGGTGTTGGATACATGCTGAGAAGAAGAATGACACAGGGTATGATGCTCAAATGACTCTTGACAAAAAAACTGTAACAGCCAGAAACTGTGTCAATCTTATCCATCCTTCCTTAAATGATTTCAATTTCAGCTCATCAGGATGGAATTTTGCTTCATTTTTCAGAGGTCACTTCAAATCCCTTGGGAGGAAAATAATTCCTTACAAATCAAGGAAATAATCTTTTGCTTAAAGTATATACTTAATGAGTGAGCTCTAATTATGGGTTGTTGGGGTGGGATTTTTTCCTGAATGGTGCTTAAATTTTTTCAAGAATTAGGCTCCAAAACCTGCTGGTTGCTGCTTTTATTAATATGAAGTAGCTTCATATTCAGATGCAAGACCTGACATCGAGTTGCAAAGTTCCAAATCCCATGACTGATCCCCTCCCTTGGTAGGACAGCACAGATTGAAAGCTCTGTGAGAAATGTTATAATCCATGTTGCCAGCAGATATCAGTATGCAGAGCACTCAGATTTAAAAGGTCCTATTATAAAGCCAAATTCTGCAATAGAAATACATGTCATGTCTATTGCACTAGGGGTTTTCATCACATGAGTAAGACAGAAGTGGCACGGAATAACACCACACAGTATCTGGGGAAGGCATTTGATAATTTTCCCGCATGCACTTTACTCAAAATATTTCTCATCCTCAGTCCAGTTACAGCTTTTTAAGGACAAAACACACATATGAGCTGCAGAGGGAAGGAGAATGGCACTACAGCTTACAGTCCTTTGCTAGACTGTAAGCAAAGCTGTCCAACCACAAATGTGATTAAGAGTGCAAGTCTTGTTTTCCAACAAAATTTGGAAGACTTATAAAATTTAACACATCATTATTTATACACTCTAAAAAATAGCTTCATAAAAATATAGGCAAGTGCAGGGTCCTGGAATGTATCTTAGAAGCTGTGGTGTGATTGAAACTTTTATATGCCTGTGGTAAGCAGGCCATGCAAGGGCCATGTCCCATGGAGGTGGAGGCCAGCCCTGCCAGCACATCTTTGATGTCATGGAAATTCACCACACCCCCAATGTCCTGAATATGGGCTTTTACACATTAAATCATGGCCCTGGAGACCAAGTTAATAAATTGAAGAAACTAACACAAAAACAACTATCCAAACAAAAACAGTTCCTCTCCTTTCTCCTACCCTTCTTGAATAATACAGATAATTTCCAGATTTCTTGCCTCAGGCCTCCATGCTGATCGATGTTTTCAACACAGACATGAGGAAGAGAGCCCTTGTCACTGTTGAAAAATAGCTCCCAGGGTTTCCTATACCAGACCGTCCTTTTGTCTACTGACTGATTTAGCAAAATATCTCACTGTCATATATTTTCAGTCATATCTTTTTCAGAGATAGGCTAAACAGGGACTAAATCTCAGAGCCTTCCAAAAAAACTACTAGATGCTTATTCACACCTTATGTTGCTAAACAGCTTGTAAAATCTGATCCTCTGTCTCTTTTATTAGGATATACACGCTGGTAAAAGCATAAACTTTCATCATAACCAAAACATCTGACAAAAGATGTCAGACTCAATACCTTGTCCATTTTTTTTTTTTTTGGAGGGAGAATATTTCCTTCCCAGGAAAGGATGATACTCCTGTTGATCAGGCATATCAGAAGGAGGCAGAAAAATACCTTAACACCTACTTAATCAGGGCCATGGAGAACATTCTCCACTCATCTTTCCCTGGTTTGCACCTCCTTTCTTCTCCACTTTCCATTTCAGCTCTGTGAGTGTTTCATTTTTTAAATTCTTCAGTCTTGAAGGAACTTACTTCCATTTATGACTTTACAGTGTGTAATAAGACCTTTTGGCAGGAGATGAAAAGTGCTGAAGTTGATACTCTTCTTTTTCCCCCTCTCCCAGTATAAACCCTTAACAAAGTTGTCTTTTACCATAACAAATTCAGTGGATGCTATTCTTTTTTTAAGGAAGTCCAAGATAATTCTCTGGAAAATAATTCATGAAAAAAAAAATACCAGCCTCTGAATTTCTCTAGCAGAAATAAAATTCTTCCCTTGTCAAGGGCTGTTAGTTTTCAGTGATGATGTAATCACCAGTGATGATGTACTCAAAGTGATTTTTATTTTATCATAATTAAATGTTTTGCATATTATTCTTTCTTTTCCAGACACTCATCTGTTAAGGAATCAAATAAAGTAAGTATTCATCTTTGTATGTATTAGGACCATAAAAGCCAAACACATTCCATGGCTACACAGCCTCTCTTGTAATAGTATTTTAATCTATTAGGTTAAAAAAAACCTGTAAGAGTCATATTAGCTTTGTGTCATAAAAGTGTTCATCTTTAATGTGTGTTGCAATTTCAATATTGCTACTTCCTGAATGGGGTAGGTTTCTGAATTTGTTTGCAGAAATAAAAACATAGGTACAGTGCAAAGCTACCTGTCTAACTATCCACATAAAGCATCTCTCATAACTGCCTGATGTGGATGCCTGTGAAGAGGGAGAAGCAGGAGACACTCTCCTTCAGACAGAGATTCCACATACATTTTTACAAGCAGAAAAGTGAAATTATAAGGTCAATAGGGGAGTGTAATAACATTAAGGTATTATAAATTCTTCAAATATAAGATGACCCATTTCAATACAAAACAAACATTGACAAATTTTAAATCCAGTTTTGCCTGCTCCCCCCTTTTGCCTCTCCTTCCCCACTCACTTTCTACTCAGACCAATGATGTAATGCAGAGGAAATGGTTTTAGCAATAAGGGAGTTTAGTTATGACAAGTAGTTTTTCCTATGAAACTTATTAAGAAATACAGTCCAATCTGTATACAGTCCAATACAGAGTGTTAAAGGATGTTGTAAAATTTGCAAAGTGGTTATAGTTTACAGCATTTTGTGCTTCTTACTGAATGTTTTAGTTCCTGCACTAATGTGTTCCGACTGAATTGGTTTTATTTTTTTGTCTCATTATTGAAAGATGGTGACAAAACCAGGGTTTGATAGCAATATTGTAATCAACACTTAATGCTCTAAAAAGTGATATATTGGCAAGAAAGATAAGAAGAAGAAAAAAAAATTAAAAAAAAAGCTTTGTCTTGTCCTGGATACTGACTCATTACAAACCAAAGATCAAAGATGAAAACACTCCCAAGAAAAATAAGTATCTTACAGCTGTAATTAATATTTCTGGCTGGACACTGTACAGCTGCATAAATATTTCAGCTCTTAACAGGCTCTTAGTTTGGCTACATCTTAAGGAGAAATACTGTGTGTCTCATGACATGGAAAGATAGAATTTAATTTTGATCACTTCCCATTCAAATAGATATGAAGGCCTAAAGAGTTTCAGTGTGACCTGGAGGAGGAGAAGACAGTGTGCCCTCGCCAGAGTTTCAGACACTGAAGAGCAAGTCAGTAGGTCTGAGAGAAGGACTGCCCTTCACTATAACCTAGACAGGTTGCAGGAGAGGGTACTGAGGAGCCTTTTGAAATTGGAAGGGACAAAGGCAAAATGCTACCCAGGAATGAAGCAAACCCTCTGCTCAGCTCAGAACGACCTGAGGACCAAAGGCTGAATATGAGCCCCTGGTGTGTCCTTGACAGCCATAAAGGCCAACAGCTTATCAAGCTGTGTCAACAGAAGCATTGCCAAGAGATCAGGAGAAAGGACTAGTCCCTTTTCCTCAGCACTCATTAGACACCTGGAGCACTGCTCAAGGCTGAAACTGACAGAGCAGAGAGTCAGCACAGGGTCACCAGGACAGCCAGGACATGCAGTCCCTGCCCTGTGAAATGAGGCTGGTGGGACTGGGCTCCCCTTGCCTAGAGAGGGGACTGCCCCGGGGGATCTCAATAGCTGCCAGCTGGTGTCTGAGAGATGTTTGTCAAAAAGGCAGAGCAGGGTGTTTTACAGAGTACACAGTGCAAGTACAAGCGGAAACAATCTTGGAATGAGGAAGGTTTCAAACAGAAATAGGGAAGAAAAAATAATTATGAGGGTACTGAAAGAGGTTTTCCAGAGAGGCTGTGAAATCTACATTCTGGGAGGTTTCCAAGACCCAGCTGGTTAAAGCTCTGAGGCCCCAGGTCTCATCTCACAGTTCTCCATGGTTTGAGCAGGAGCTTGGGCTAGAACCTGCCTAGGTCTTGTCCAGCCTGAATAAGACTTGAAATTACTACATAATAGGCAGACATTATTGGGGAAGTAACTTCTAAGGAAGGCTCAAAATGCAGCATCTATAAAGAATAAACTATTTTTCTCTTTAATATTTATGTATTATAGTCTTAGATGCATCAAATTAACAAGCAAAATAATTGATATTATCAACATTTTGATCTGTGAATCAAAACAATACAGAAATACAGTGAAACCTTAGGAGTCAAACTCCGGTCTTTAGAAACCTATCATTCTTATTTTCAATATAATATGCTGGATTAAGACTCTCCACACAGTGATTTTGAATGAAATATCTGCCATGACAGTAAAAATAATTGTACTGCCAGGTAAGAAGCATGAAAGAGATGACTGATTTTAATCTTTGGATAGTGTCTCTCCAGTCGACCATAATCAATCTCGATTTAATGCAAGATCAAGGAAGGAAAACCATATTGTAAGTTAAACTGATACACAACAGTCATCATGAATGGTGATCTTTGCAGTAAACCACATGTTCACTTACACCCTTAAAAAGTTCAATTCTTACTGTTGCTAGCAGACTGAGATCAGTATTCAGCACAGTTTTTTGACAAAGTTATAAGGTATGAATGACTGAATGTCTATAAATTATTTTAAAACTGGAAGATAGTTGGGTCTGTTGGGGTAAATTCAAATTACGAATTCAAGAAAAATATTTACTATGTTATCATTTTATATAGGCACCTGGAAGAGAGCAAGGTCAGTATTCAATAATACAATAATATTTTGTTTTCTTTCCATTTCAAAACTAAAATATTCTATAATTAAAATTTTAACTGAAACAAGAGACATCCCCCAGGTATACATCTGCTGAGAATGGAGTTAGAGAGCCCTCAACAGTTGATGATGGGCAGCAGAAAAAAGTAAACTTAACTTGGCCTTAGCTACAGTTATTTGGGGAGCCAGGCTATTTGTCCTAAGCAAATGCTGTAAGGTTTTGGGGACAATAAGAGTGTTGGTGCCTACAATACCAAGAGAAGGAGAATCCAAAAGAGATCTACACAGAGGACACCACCCTTCTTTCAATCTTGCTGCTCTACCATTATTTGAGGGTGAGAATTTTGAAATAAAGTTTTTTAAAAGCTTTAGGCTTCTAAAGCTAAAAAAAAAAAATTAAAACAATTGAAACCTCCAATGTTTTAAAAACATGTCTATTCTTTAGATGTACATACAGCTTTGAAAAAGTGGCTTATACCACTCACTGTGTCCCTGTGCACGAAGTCCATGACAAACGACGTTACTCCAAAATACTCTGAAGATAGATACAGGTTACATGGCTTCCATACAGTTTACACTTTGTGTTAATGAGTTCATCGTTTCCTCTGGCATTTCCTTTTGTGGATTAAGGCATCATTTCCTGATTTTCAGGAAGAAATAGAATCGACTGAATTAATAAGTTCAATGCCTATCCTGTCCTCTAAAAAGGATTTATGAACTCTCCACATGCTTCTAGTTCAACATTCTACATTATTTACTATTATGTTAAGCCATATTTGGCATCAGCAAACCTCATAACGTCCCCCATGTAACATTCAGTACTAGTCCAAATGTTTCCCACTGAAATCATTAGCTGACTCATTCAAGCCAGACTGGTTACAGCCCTTTAAGGTTTTCCATTGAACTGCCTCACCCTCATATATGAATTTAGTTATTTCACAGTAGTTCTAGATGCTGTCAGTAACACAAAACAGGAAATATTACATTCTTATCCTTTTTATTAATAGTTACAAGTTTGGGGAAGAAACCTGAAGTATCTTTTCAAGCACAACAGCATCCTCCTGAAGCCAGGTAAGAATAAAAGAATTCCATGAGTTTGTACTGGATGCTTCAAGGACTAAACATTCTGCCCTAGAAAATTATACTTCACTATGCAATAACAGCAAGATGGTACTACTTTCAGATGCCATGCAGTGATATATTATGTTTTGCCCTGATGTATGACAAAAACCATCTCTGGGAATTGCTTTCAAGCTATTGTAATTGCACAGCCAATTTTTATCTTTAATAGCATGCTGCTGTAATACATTTCTGCTGCTATTTCTGTGATACAGTGTTAAACACATTGTGTAAAGAAGCTCTGCTATCTCCAGCCTCAGCATTTCCTCTCCCCCTCACTTTCTATTTTTATTTACAAAGGATACACACCTGGCTTTCCAAAGACTGATTATTCTTCCATAGAAATCTTCCATAGTTAGACCTACTTTGTTTTTCTAACCTAAACAAATCTTTCCTTGCTAAACATCTGTAATCTCTTTTCTCCTGAAATATGCAACAAAACCTAAAAATATAGGAGACAGCATAGGAAGTATATGAATGACTTAACATCTTTCCTAGACAAGTACAGAGTCTCTCATGTAGCATTGTTTACAATAATGGCATTATTCTGGGATAAAATTATTGTATGGAATAAATATGACCATGTTTGTGACCCCTAGTATTCTGTTTCTTCTTATGCTTCTGTTATTTGGTCAATATACCTCCCAGTGTAACCAAACAAAATACTAACTGGCCACTCAGGAGCAGTTTAGAAAATCAGAACAGGCAGGGAAGAAATGCTCCCTGGGTCTTCCTACAGAGGCACTGGGAACATCAGCTGAAATTAGCAGTGAACAAAAGCAAACTGTGCTCCACTGCACATGCAGTTAAAATGTCAAACCCTTATGGAGAGTAAAAACTCCAAAACTCTATGCAACTTGAAAAAGTTGCTCATGAAAACAAGGGAAATGTGTCTAAAGACACTAAACACAAATTTACCACCCAAAACCTGGGAAGGCCCAAAGCTGCCATCAGTAAGAGGAAGCGGTACTCTGGGGAAGCACAGCTATGCATTGCTCTCTAATTTGACTCTTACACTGCCACTAAAAGAAATATTTTTCTGACATTACTTTTATTCATTGCTTTTTCCTAGCCCTCAATGTACACGGAGCTCTAAATCAGGTAAGAAGCAGAGATTGCTCTGAAAGCCAAACTAAACATGGTAAAATAAGAGTAAAAAATAGGTTCAGGTTGCTGTGCTTGTATACCTGCACTGAAGATTTTTAGTGCACTTCTTACCGTCTTTGACTACACAGCACACTTTTACTCTCCTGTAACTGCCTCTGCAAATGCCCCTTTTTATCAGAAAAACAAACTCCTGAAAGCTGTGCCAAGAACCTATGAGTGCATAACACGAACTTATTTAAAAGTAAATACCACCAGGAAGAACGTATGGACTACACTATTTGTTCAGATCAAGTAGGATTCAAATTAACTTTGGTCACTGCCAGGCTAACCAAGCCCACCTCCCCCAGCTTTGCTTCGCAGGCCCCAGCTCCCAGATTTTGGTGGGCTCCCTCCACTGAGCAACTTCCTTCCTGTGCTGGGGTGCAATTCCACTCTCTCTGGACACCTACTAAAAATCCTTCTTCACATAATCCGTAAAGCCCATATAGGTCTCTGTTTGCTGCTGCCACTTCAGACACTTCCTATCATCCTTACCAGGGCTTTTGCTCCTTCTGGCTCTCTGGGACAGCAGAGTATCCTTCTTCCTCTGTCAATTCCTTGCCCTCATGAAGCAACAGCGAGAGAAAAAATAAGTAGCCTTCCCTCTGCTACCTTACAATTGCCTTTAAAGTCTACATTTGGCTTAAAAAATACTTTAGGAACAAATATTAATTTTATTAAATTGAATTTCTTGACAAGATGCTGTTAGCTCCATCTCAGCCAGACTTGGTACATAAGCATTGCAAGAGAATTTTACCCTTCATGTCCCACACCTTAAGACATACCAGAAAAAAAAATCTGCAGAGCCTACACAGTAACCATGGTCCTAGCGCTGGGGCCTCTTTAAAAAAAAAAAAAAAAAAAACCATTCTGGGGATAGCCACTAAAAATGCAATGTGAACAAAAATGCTAAAATCATGATCCAATAGGCTGAACAGTAAAAAAATTCTACATTTTGACAAGTCAAAGTGATTGCAGAAACAAAAGGTTGAACAGACTGACTGCCTGCTGAAGACCATGGCTTTTTGTCTACTGTATCAGTTGATCTTGTTTAAAAAAAAAAATAACGCAGTTATAAATCAGAACATGGTACATATATGAATGGAACAGTGAAATGCAGTGAAAACCGTTTCCCCTCTGTAAAAGAAAGTCTTCCTAGCAAAATTTAATACTGTCATACACTACATACTGGCATAACAATAATAAACTAATAAAGCATGAACAGATAAAGCACAATGAAATACCACCCTGACAAACAGCAGTCTCTGGTGACAGTAACCAGAAGGAAAAGATGGAAGCCATTGATAACCACATTTTTCTCATTTACTTTTAAAATGGACACTGGATCATTTCTCCCACCAGCATTGCATGAAACACAGAAAACTGTTTTCTGTTATATAGCAGGATATGGTGGTTTTTATCTTCAATTAACAATTATTCCCCATGTCACAAATCTAAAAATTACTTTTGATCTTTACATTGAAAGGAAGCCCTTGCTTTTCTCAGGCTGTTTCTGCTGCATCCTCAGAGTCAGCCTGAGCCTGCCACACTACATGACTTCTTGTGTTCCTGACCCAATCCCTGCACTTCCTTAGCTCCACAGAGACCTGGGTATCTAAGTCTAGCTAATAAAGGCCAGCCCTAAACTTACAGACAGTGAATCACACTTGCTTTGGGAGAAGGATTTCAACTATTCCAGGCCCCTGCACCAGCAGCACTGTATGGAGCAGGCACACACAGCCAAAGACCAACACCTTCTCCTTAATGTCAAAGCAACCTCACCCCTTGGCCCTGAATTTAATTGAAACAAGTCACAGAGCAGACTGAAATTCATCAGCATGGCAGAACTTGAATCATTTGTGGTTTCAACAGCTTGCTAGAAACAAGGCTAGCTGACAATGGAATAATGAGAGGTTTTAACATGATCCAACATAACAGCAACTGAGATCCAACACAAATAAAAGGGACTCAAAAGGTGAAAGTAGAACAGAATGAACCATTATCCTTGTCCCATATTTAGTATTTTATTTAGCATTTGCTGTTTTATTAACAGTTTATTATTTTGCTATCTGCACAATAGCCTGTCAGATTGAAGTCAATTAAAAACCACCAGGAAACTAACGTGTTAAATCTCTGGGGGCATTAATCTGAAATCACTGATGCTGCATTAGCACAAGACCACTCATAACTGACAGCTCTGAATTTCAAAGGTTATAATCACAATACTCTAAATTAAAAGTACTATTCTCAAAATTACTAAGTAAACCATAGTGTAAAATTAAATTATCTTTTAAGAATGCAACTTTTTTCCTTCTGAATTTACTTTCACAGGTTACACATTAAGTGTAGATAATTCAACAGTGAAGAAGACATCACCTCCTACATCATATGCAGCATGCAAAAATAAATCAAAACATTTGCTTGTAGAACAGGAAATGCAATCTCTTACCCAACACACTGAAAAGGTAAAGACCAGCTTTGTTACATAAAAATGCAATTTTTTAAAAAACAGGATGAACACTATATGGTACCACCCCTGAAAACTGTGGGTGTTCAGCACTCTTGAAAAAGTCCAATATGAGCTCTTGAAACCACGGATAAGAATTTAGATGTCTAATTTGATTAACACTTCCTAACAGGACTTCTCAATATAGATGCATTACCATTATACACTGCGCTGAATGTGCTCTAAGTGCAGATTAGACACAATCTGGTTTTGCTTCTGCCAGTTGTTGTTAATTTCTGTACACTGATTGTGCTATCCTAAAATTAAGGATTTAAACAAGTGTCAATGGTACGTTGGAGAATATGATCGCCACAAAGCAGAGAAGATACTGTTACAGAAAAACATTGTAAGTACCATTTTTCTCAAAACCTGGGATGTAAACTCGNGGGGGGGGGTGGATTTCTGTAAATTGTCCACACTGGCTTACAAGTTCTGTTGTGAACTAACCATAATTTAATGGTTAAAATCCATAATTTAAATCTGTATCATATAGGATGAGACATTCTTGGTTAGAGATTGTTCAAAGAAATCAAAGGCTGAACCATACGTTCTGGTCGTTTATTATGGAAGAAGAGTATACAACATTAAAGTACGTTTTCTGGAGGAAAGCCAACAATACGCATTGGGAACAGGGCTCAGAGGAGAGAGTGTAAGTAAAATCCCATCTGCTGTTACAGCCTATAGCTTTTATGTTGGACTTCACAAGTTTTTAATACCAATTATTAGATACAAACTCTCTCACGTAACAAACTTGCTGTTTCGTTAAAGTTTCTTTTACAATACCTGCACTTTAGGTATGTCTCAAGTTTCAAGCAGCTTCAACATAGCAATTTAAAACCAAATTTTGCATACCATGCTCAAATTTAGATTTTAATCAATGTAAAAATGTCCTACGTAGTTACAATACTTCTATCTACTGTAAGCAACACCTGCAAAGTAAAAAGGAAAGAGAAGTTCTACCTTTTCTGGTATAACTATTACTTTAGCATATTTTTAAACTTGTGATAATTTAAGCAGGCATTTTAAAATATATACAGCTCCACGTATCTGACAGCAGGACCTGCTGCTATGAAGCAATAGGACAACAGTTGTCATGGATATTCAGAAGCAATTAAATCATGTAGGTCCCCAGCAATCAGTCTTTCAGATATGGTAAATTTAAATTAGAAAATCCCTTCAGACAAGCAATGCTTCTTTACATAATTAAATTCAATTATAGTCATGATATAAGAGTCTAATTCTTATCCTACATACATCATTAAATAATAAACACTGTATCTGCAAGTCTTTCACACAGGAAAAAATAAAACATTAAAACTGAAAGTCAACTCTATAAAAATGTGATACTTGCAAACCAAAACAAACAAAAAAACCAAAACCAAAACCAACAAAATAAAATAAAAGAAAGAAAAACACAACGTAAAACTTAAAGAATGCTCAACTGCAGGGCAAAAAATCAAAGCAACAACCTCCTATGGGTTATTAGCTATGTAAATCACTGACACAAATCCAACTCAGGTGAAGCAGCAAAGACTGTAGAGCTGAATCTTCAATTATATCCAATACTTTTCAGAACTTACCTTTTGTACAGATAGACTTAAAGAAGCCTGAAATCACAAATGACCCAAGCTGACTTAAGGCATTTGATGGGAGCAAAATTTATATTAGAATTTTTAATAGAAAACGTGGGGTAGGATTCATGACCTTTCACAAGAGGAATAATGTTTACTGGCAAGTTGTTCTTCAGGGACATTGGTTTAACGATAAAGGGGGGAAAAAATCCTCCATTATACAAGTGAAACAGTTTGGAAGCTAAATGGTTGTACAAATCAAGAACTGTACTGCAGGTACCATCATCCTGGTGCTGCTGTAGTGACCATCAGTCTTCTGTAAAGCACTGGCTGCATTTCTGAATGGAAGCTCCCAGATGATTTCCTGGAATTTTAGTATGGCTTAGGAGAAAGCAAGTTTTGTTTTCAATGGTTCTGACATTGTTTAGTCTTCCTCTAATGGCTCTAATACAAATAGACACAGAACAGAAACAATGACAGGAATAAGGCACGCTACAGCATAATGTAGTAGTATATGTGTACTCTCACTAGAGAATAAATGCATAGAAATAAATTTTCATTACATTAACAGCTTTAACAATTAAGGTAACTGGAAAATTACTTGAACAGTACACAAACAATTTTTACTGAACTAAAAGGAAGGAGAACACAATCCCTCCCATCTCAGGAAATACCAATATATGACTTTGTTGTTTGTTCCAACTTCTCCACAGACAGTACATATCTTAAACAGTAGGTCTCAACTGACAAAGTCAAATTGCAAAGTACAACCCCAAAATAAGGATTCCACGCATCTAGTTAACAATACACAGTGCATCCAAGACTTGGCTCTACCAGGCAAAATCTGTAATCATGATTGACTACTTTATGCCTTCTGCTTTGAGGATTCTTTCTCTTTAACTCAAATCTTCCCATAGACCAATCACAACAGAAAAAAATCAGAATTGCTTTGCTGGTCAACTAAGTGTTGTACCAGGGAATCACAAACATGGCAATCTTCCACTCCTATGTATTATTCTCAGCAGTAGACATGAAAATAGAACTAGGCACAAAACACATACGCAGTAATGAACAATCAGTGGCACCAACACTTCTCAGAAAAGCTTCTTCCATCTCAGGCAGTTTCAAAGGGTTCCTTAAAAAAGCTCTTTCTTGAAACCTGTCACCTCAATTTTTGCAGCTCATCTAAAGTTTTTTTCCAAAGAAGGTGAAAACACTTTGTAAGACTGTGAATTACAGCAAATTGATGCCTGTAATTTTTCAGTACCCATTAAAATGCTTTCCAGAGCACTCTGCTTTGTCCCTCTGCAGGGATACTCTTGTTACACCACAGTTTGCAGTGCAGCCAGACCTAGCTGCTCTATCTAGATTAGCTGAGTATTTCCTCTTCACCAGCCAAAGAGAAAGAAACCTGAATGCCAACAAATATGTGCAGACCTATTACATTTTTCCCCAGTTGGTGATTTTATTCAGAGGTTTGGTCTTAACAGATTTTCTGCAGCATGTTTTCATTTTTGAATTAGTCTGTTTTCATCCATTAAAAACACATTTTTCCTTATACATAAATATAATTATTCAAAGTTTTCCCTATCTTACTGCAACTTTTGATTTTTACTATACAGTCTACAAATTAACAGATTGAATCATCAAATAAGACTCTAACAGTTATTTTTAAATCTATTTCATTTAACTCTCATGAGTGCTTTTATCATTAGTTCCCATGCAGCCCTATAAGGTCATAAAGGGGGAACAAGTCACGGATCATCAGATTTTTATGGTAAAAGTAACTGAAGTTCCATGCAGCTAAATTAGTATCAATAATATTGATAAAAACTAACATAATAAATAGAAGGGGGAAAAGAAAGAAAATCTCTTAGTACATCTTTTGCTAGCTATTTAGCTGCAGATGTTCACACCTACATACATATTTAAAATTCCATACTGAGCTTTCTAAAGGCCAAATTACCTAAAGTTATAAAGATCAGACCCCCAAATGACGCATACATAGAATTTAGGAATTTACATTCAAAACTGCTACACCGAGCACCCTTTACTTGGCTGTTGCTTTCTGGTACTCCAGACAATCTCACTATTAAAGATCCAGAGATCCCTGTAACACTGGCTTTTTTCATGTGCATAGTTCTTTTGAAAATGATGAAATACAAACCTTGCTCATATTTAAAACTGATTATGACACAAAATTTACATATTTTTACCTCCTTTTCAAAACTAGATCTGCCACATGCAAAATGCATGGTCTTAGCATGTCTGTAACATCAGTCTCAACTGCCAATGCAGTGAAAAATGCGTAAAAATGAAAGGCAGGAGTAGCCCCCTCTTCAACCTGGTGACTGCTTTACAAAGAAGTTTAGAGCAGAGGCTGATGTGTATCTCCGGATCTCCCTGTTCCAGATTCCTGCATCCACACCACTGCATTTGCAGCTACCTTCCTCCTTCAAACTATCAGTCATAGCAGCCACACCATTTCACTGGACTCATTTCCATTTGAGCCAAATGCATTAGCTCCACCTACCTTCAGCAGCCACCAAACTGGCCTGGCCCGTCCAAGCAGATTAGGGAGCACTTCCACAGTGCCTCCCACTGACAGTGTCATGTCAACAGTTACTGCCAGGAAAAGAGGCACAACTAACAGCCAGTACCTTCAACTGAGAGATGTTCAGATGATAAGCATCTTGTCCACAGCTTAAATGATAGCTCAGGGATGAATGGTCTCACTCAAGATGTGCAACATACCCAGAGTTATACCACCTCCCCAACACAATTCAGAACTACACTTTTCACGAGCAACCCTTCAGACCCTATTCCCATCTCCCCAGAACAGTCTGGAGACCTGAAGAAAGGAAATCCCTATGACAGCAGAGATGGGCTGACTCTCTTCACAGAGTGAAGGGAAACAAATCAAACAGTACATTTTCTTCATCTTTATGTCTTCAGGTGTCTTTATGCCTAACAAAATGTGGAGTTCCATTAAAAGAGCTGAGGACATAAAATTCTGAGACATTTTTCACCCGTTACCAAAGAGCTACAAAAATGAACACTGTGGCATTAACCTAGTGAAGCCTGGTAAACTTCCAAAGCAGATGAACAATTACAGTAGACCTTTTGACTTTCCAACCAACAGAAAACATTCAAAAACAGGAAAAGAACTGGTGGTGGAAGAGTGAATTTAGAATAAAAAAAGTAAGGATTACTTTCATAAGGCATGAAATACAGACCACAGTTTTGCCTCAGTTTTCAGTAGCAACAGTGTCTTTGAATGCAAGCAAAGACAAAACAGCAAAGTAAAACAAATGCATATGAATAAAAATTATCAAAACAAAACTTTAAAAAATTACCATACTGGCTTTGAGATCAAATAATTTGTATCTTAATACAGACATGGTTTCAACAAATCCTTACTCAAGATTCTGTTGTTATAAACTAGGTGTGAATCAGGTGGGGGTGAGAGACACTACCATGAGACACCCCCAGGTGTACAATGAAGCCATGATTACAGTAAATGTTACATAAATAGGCGACAAGTATTAATGTCAAAGTAAGCTTTCATTACTGTGTGCAGTTCTGCTGCTTAATACCAATAAGTACAAAGACTAGCTCAAGAGGAAAACACTAATATGATGAGAGCTTTGTGGTGTGATGAGGGCTTAGATGGTACACACAGGGAAAGGAACTATTTAAAGTGAAGGACAGCTAATCATTAGAATGGGATTCTTCCACTAGGGCAGAAACATCTTGGGTAGCTTTCCATTGTTGCTTGATCAGGTCAGCAACCCTGAACCATACCTTCCACGTTAGGAGTTGCTTGGAGAATGTCATCTTTTTTGGATGTGAGAGAACAAGATGCTTCTTGTTCCATACTTCAAGGGGATTCTATAGCAACTGTCTCAATAAACCGAACGGGAAAACAAAGCATACATTTAATAAGGTACATTGAAACTTCCAGTTTAAAATATCATGTACTGCTAATTAACTGTAACTTGTGGCAGGAAAAAAGCTAGTAACAATTTATAGTTGCTTAATCATTTCAAGATCTGTCATCACATCTGGCACCACAACCTTTTATAGATGAGACTGCATTATCAGAGCTTAGACATGCTCCCTTTTTGCCCATAGGATCTAGTTGCTTTGTCCTGCACATGACAGAGACACAGAAATATGAGGATCAAGATATGGTGCTTTTCCTTTTAGAATTGCTTTTATCTAATCATGATTTCATGCAAAACGTTACCTATTTTTAATAGTCATTTGCAAGTCTTTTAATGTTATAGATTAAACCATCATTTTCAGTCACTGATTACTATCTTCCCCCCACCCAGAAATTTAATTCCGTGGAAGAGATCATTGACTTCTACAAATCCGTTCCCATAACACTCATTGACGGAAAGGATCAGTCAGGAAACCACAGAGAACAATGCTACCTCACACACCCATTCAAGTCACGTTGACGTTTTCTGCCTTATTGTCACCGATTCATCTGTACAGATATAAATAGCACACACATTTAAACGTCTCAAGAATCAGATTCGCCTTTTGAGCAAGGAGCTCCCCGTAATATAATGAAGCATTCTACAGATCTACTCCATTTTTTGATTGTTGCATTTTCACTTTGAGGATACAAGAATATGTCAATGTATTAATTCACAGGAAGGTGTTGAGACTGATTCCTGATACCTTGACAATGACTGATCACTTTGCTTACCTTGCTTACCTTACTCTACCTTCTAACTTCTAAGAAAGATGAAAATCAAACTCATCCTTGCTTATTTAAATGTCATTGAAACTCCGCTATGTAGCAAAACCTAATAAAGTATACCACAGTCATTAAATAAATATTCTGGCTTTTAAAAATACAAATGAAACACTGTGTGTCAGAGTTCTCACTGTCTAACAATTTCATGTGGTGTGCATATGTTTGCTCAACAAGCTGGGCTCAGCTGCCAACGAAGTTAGCGTCAGCTGATGGTTATAGGCATTGGAGATTTTAAAGCCAGCTGTAATTTTGTAAATTCTACTATTCAATGAGCATTTATTCTTTAGCTTAAGTAGCAGATACTTGTATTCCATGCCTGAGCCTTCAAACACATACGTAGTAGGACCATTATGCAGTCACTTTGAAATAATACCATGTGCAAACATAGAGATATAAATCTTAAGTAGGAAGAGTAGATGTACTTCAAAATCAGCAAGAAAACATGCTCCAGTGTGTATGAGCAAAGACTAAGAGAATGTGATTATTTTTCCAGAAAAATAATACAGAAATATTTATTCATGCAATTTGAGTTTTGGAAGCCTAGCTAAATTCTGTATGTATATGAAGGCAACCTACAATTCCATATGTACATGAAGGGGTTTTTCTGCACAGCACTGGTAATCTTCCTAACCACACTCAGAAGTCTGATTACGTTATCGTAATATACCAAAAAAGGAACCTCAGTTACTTTATCCTTATAGAATAGGAACACGACAAACAAAACCACTCAAGCCCAAACCACAACATTCCAACCCAATTTACGACGTACTATGTAGTGGCACAAACTAACTCTTAAAAAACTTAGCAGTTGATTGTTATTTTCTTGCAACCTTTTTATTTCTCAATGCTGCACCAAAAGGGATGAAAACATCCACTGTAAATTATTTCTCTCAAACCGATGAGACTGTTGAAAGAAATTATTCTGACATAATTTTATCTAATAAAAGTAACAAAACAGAAGCTGGTAAAATAGAGTTGAGCAGAGATCATAAAAAAAGGATGACATAATCTGCTTTAAGAATTTCATAACCACAATACAATTTAAGTTACAAATGGTTTTCATGTTGGAACAAAAAAAAAAATCTAAATTAAAAATCATAAAAACCCCAAGGCTTAACAATTTAGATAACAGATTATGGCAATGACATACAGAGCTTTGCAGATGTTTACTAAAGTAAACAGTAAACTTGCTTACAGAAGACAAGCATTACTATATACTTAAACCACCCTGTTCACAAAGCTGAGCAGCAACACTTTCCCCAGCCCCCCAGCACAGTTTTCATGAGCAACATTCTGATTTTGCCCAGTGACAAATCTTACAAACCAAATTCAAAACTATTTATTTGGTAGCTCCTACAGAAAGAAAATTAATTTAACCAGTAACCTGGACTGAAGGAATTAAAACAAAGGAGGAATGCTAACCATGGGGTTTTTCATGCTAACCATTTCAGTATTTATTGTATATGATACACTATAATTTTAAAATGGAAACTATTTTCACCATTGAAAATTCAAATAGCACTGTTGGGTTTGGCATCAAAATATATGAAGTGGAAAAAAAAACCCTCTAGTGTACCCATCTAAAAAAATATAATTCCATTTGAATACAAAATGAGAACTGTCATTTCCTTATTATTGACAAAACAGGAAAAACAAAGTTTGTTCTGTGGAATAGGTTGGTTTGATACAAATGATACAAAAATTTTCCATGTGTACACGATGAAAAAGATCTGACTTAAAGCACCAGCTATCTGAAGGATTTTAACACTGTATTGCAAAAATATGGGAAAGCAATAAGTGGTTTTGAAAATAAACCTCAGTCAGATGTAGATTTAAAATATTTACATTCCAATGTAGATATGATAAATATTTTATCAAAACAATGTATAATCTGCTGGAGTACATAAAAAAATATTCCCAGCTAAACTGTTTATAAAAATGCACCATTAGTGAAAAGTTAGGGACAACCAGTTTACCAGAGAAGTCCCAGTTCAAACACAGAACACACATCCAGCATTAGAGTCGGTATTGATTTTCGTATTTCTAAAACTGTAACATATTATTTTAATTGTAAGTATGTGCTTCAATATACTTCATTCTATATGATTCTAAAATGATTTAAAATTGACAAGATGAAGAGAAACATCCACAACTCACATACAGAAACAGTAACTTCAGTGTCATCCATCCCTCTCTTTTACTAAAAAACTGTAATTTGGCCCTGATTTAGAGACGTGTTTAAGCAACTGAGCAATGTTTACACTGCACTGAAGTCAGTACACATCAGACATAATCTGTAACTAGGCACATGCTTGTATGAACTTGAGGCCTACAAAAAATAAATTGTAACATCTAAATTCTTAAGTATAATGAAAGATTGCACTGAAAATCTGGTTCAACACTGTCAATGTAAAAGCTGTGCAACATGGCTTTTCATTTCGAAAAGTCTTCCACAAGTTCTCCTGTAAATAAGCTCACCAACTAGCGTTCTAACCAAATACCAAGTCTGTAAATGCTTCTATCACACACAAGGTGGTAGAGGGTTTATGTTTGGCTAATACTATTTCAGAACAGCCTTGAGGCCATATAGAGAAGTGCTTTTCACTATCAGTCCAAGCCTGATGGTATCTCTGGCTTGATGGTACAGAACTCTGACAGTGTTCTGCTCCCTCATATCTACACGATACAGTCTAGGTAAAGACTCAATACTAAACAAAATTAAATTTTTTAGTGCTATCTGACCTGGCAGGAGTAACTGATTCCACAGATTTTTCATTTACACCCTTGTACCTCCTCTGAAGTCAGCAGAAGTGTATTTATTTCACTGAAACAGAGCACTTGCATTTAAATTTTACTTTTTTGCATAGTGCTTTATTTGCCACTAAAACCTACAACATACACTTGCTGTCCACAGAGGACCAAAGGTGCATTTCTGTACAGATGTGCTCGATCTCTGAAACACCATGCTGTAATAAAGCAAACTAAATCCTGTTAAATTTACAAAGATCTCATAATCTAAGATTTTAATCCATACAGACCTAGCACAAACCACATACAGCACAGTATCCTAAGGTAACTAGAAAGATGTTTGCATAGCAAATCTTCAAACTTCTCCTATGGAACAGATGAAGCTGACCTCCAATACAAATTTCAAACACAAGAGTGCAAAGTAGTGCTTAATTCTCACTATCAGCTTCTCTATCTCTGTGTACCTCTACTCTCTTTTTCACTTTGCTAACAGTAGAGGACTTTTGGCAAGATAAAGAGTCATTTCCATTCTCCATTCCAAGCAAGTTAGTGTCACTCATTAAAGCAAGAGGGGAAACGTCCCCTAGGCTCTCACTTAATGTTTTTTTGCTCGAAGAGAAAGAACATCCCAACCCTTGGTTGCCTCTATTAAGTGCCTCTGTCCATGACTTATCCATTCTTCTTGGTCCATATATACTCTTCCACAAAACCAACATTTAAACAGACACTGAAGTGCTTCAGCTGGTGATGTTTCCACCACTTGGTAGTTGTTTTTGTGCGTCTTTTTTAGCTTCATTTTTAGCATACTCTGCTTTTTCGCTTGGTTTCCTGTCTCAGCATTCTGAAGAGTAAGACGCTTTCGATAACGTTTGACACCAAGACAACTGCTAGTCCGTTCTGACAGAACTACTTTCAGGACTTGACCTTTATACTTGTTAATAGTCTTCATGACATTAATAATCTCTGGTGAGTCGACATCAGGATGGTTTAGTACCACAACTGGCTGATTACGACGAGGGCATCTTATCAACTGATTCATTTTCAGAGGAACAAGTCGAAGACGTCTTGCCGTCAACAGGTATGACATATCAGAACTTGAAGCGGCTTCTGACTGAGCTCTTGTTTTCCTCTTAGGAAGTTCTCTGAAGCTTGCTTGTTTTGCCTTACTTTTGGGACTTTTTGAATAGGGCTTGCTTTGCTTGCTCACATCACTGCTTTTTTGAAATGGTACACCAGTTTGCTTGCTGTTACTTTTAGCACTTGCCTCTCGCTTTGGTCTTTGCCTGAGTGATATAGTTTTAGACTCAGCACTTGGTTCGGTCTGATTAGGCAAACATGGGAAATTACTACTAAGTGTCTCAGAAACACTGACAGGGACGGGGCGAGGCAGAAACATTTCATTGTGATGCACAGGAGCTGATGTTTCACTCCTGTTTTCTATTCCACATGAGCTTTGACTGCTAGTAGCGCTCAGCACTCTCAACATTGTCCCTTTGGGGATAAATACTGGGGTAGCAACATGGGAATTTTTAGTTACCCTGTTTTTAGAAGTTCTTGCAAATGTCAAGAGTTGATCTTCATTCTGTTCTTCACTACTAATCACATTTCTTCCACCATGCACTTCAGACAACGTTGCAGGTTGTTCCACTTCAGTGGTACAAACAGCTCCCTCACAGCTTGCTGAACTTTCTTGAGGCAAAAGCGACTTTTTACTGGAAGCCTGACATCTCAAAGGCATGGATTTCATGTTAGGTTCAGCAGAAGACATGAGTTGAGCAATCTTTCTACACAGCAATGTTGCGGACTTCTTCCTGCGTGTTGTGTAATCCCATCTGACATCCTCTGGAACATTTTCAGCCCCAGAGCTAAGAGAAAATACAGATGAAATAACAGGTCCTTCAAAAGGACTGCCATTATTTTCCATCTTCTGTAGTTCTAGGGATTCCAGAAGATGACTACTCTTTTGACTTATGGTTTCAGTTCTCTTCACTTTACTCAAGCCAAAAGTTCTGTCCTCAAAAGGTGGAGTTTTAGTAACATGGAAGTTTTTTCCTGCTTCAGAAGATGTAATACATTTTTTATCAAAACCCTTTCCAGCTATATGTGCTTCGGTAGAGCTGACTGGTAGATTCTTATGTTCTTTGTCAACCCTCTTCACAGACAATGTATCTTTTTCTTTACGGAAAGCAGAAAAAATTTTGCCCTCCTGAGCAGCTTCTACTGAAACATTTTTGGAATTTTTACCTTCAGAAACAGAAGCGTATTTTGGACAGCACGTATCTTCACCTTCTTCATAACAATACAGATCACTATGCAAGCTATTTTTTCCATCTATTTTCCCCCTTGAGGATTTAAGATCACTTTTTGTTTCAGTATTGTTCATTACCAAAGATGGAGAACAAAGTTCTATAACACCTGAATGGACATCAATACCTTTCACCAAATGAAAGCATAATTTTGATGTATCTTCCCTCTGTATAGATACAGAGCTACAGTCTGAGAGTTGAGAATCAGAAGAACAAAAACATTCAGAATTCTTGTCACACGAACTATCCAAATCAAGCTGGTTATTAACACTGGATAATTTGTTTACATTCACTTCCATAGTTAATAATTCATTTTGACACACAGATGTTTTTTTTACTTCTGCAGATTGTTCTGTACCTTGATTCTCAAGTTCCTCTTTAGCACAGTTCACAGGTTTGTAAGCTGCTTCTTTCATAGGAATTAATTTAAGAACCAGCTGTTGTGCACCATTCACTATTTTAAGCTCTACTATCTGAGCTAAACAGTTGGAAGGAACTACAAGTTCAGATGGTGCAATTACTGTTAAAGGCATCCCAGGTTGTAAAGGCTCTGTTTTTGGAGAATAAACCTCAACCTCCACACTCTGACTCTCACATAAACTCATTTCAGATGGCTCCAATATTGGCTTATCCTGGACTGATGATGTGTTTATGCTACACTCTACATTTTGAGACGAGCAAACTGTTTTAGTTGCTTTACTTGGAATCTCACAAACCATACTTGAAGACAAATCTGAAAGTTCATTTTGGAAAGGAATTTTATTGTATTTCTGCTTTTTACATAAAGTGCTTTGAGTCTGCCTCTTTTGCTTGTGGTTCGTGAGAGCATTTGACAGCCGTTTTCTGGGCGTTTCATGTACTCTTCTCGTATGTTTAACTATATAGTCATGTCTAACAGCACCATATTCACAGTACTCACACTGATATGGAAAGGTTCCAGTGTGTTTCACCAAATGTCTCTGGAATTCTCCTTTGGTGTAGGATACATAACTACAGTGGGAACAAAGAAACTTAATTTCTTCATGTTGCCCTACATGCTTTTTATACTGCAAAGGATCCTTTGTTGAAAATCTGCATTTATCACAGTAGTATTTACCTGGCAGAAAATTTTTTACTTTAAATGTTTTCTGGGTTTTACTTGGGGTTTTTCTTTCATGTTTTTCATAGTCTGCAGCATTGGCACCCTCAGGAAAAAAATCAAAAGCTGGTGGTTTAATATGACTGCACTTCTTGCAGATGAAATTTTTGTCTTCAGTCCACTCAAGTTTATTATGCTTTTCTATATCTTGCATTGAAATTTTCTGAACATTTCTGCATTTTATACAGCTTATCAGTGATAACTTGTTGTTCTCAGCCTCTGTTCCTTGGTAACAGCAGTTTTGGTCATCTGCCCCTTTTGACAGATTTGTTTTATCATCAGATTGCTTTGGGGATGTAGTTAAAGAATTATTTTTATCATTAATTTGGCCAGGGTACAATCTTGGTATAATTTCCCTCATTTTTTTCAACTGCATTTCAGAAGAAGAAATTCTGCACCATTTTCATTAAACACAGCGGCAGCAGACAGAATGTTTTCTTGGTGTTAGTCTTGTGTATGTTGCTTATCAATCAATCATTCAGGCCACCACTCTGCAGGATACAAGCTTTGGAAGAAATGATGTTCAAGCAACTGCATCCATATTATATTCCATGTTCTTAGTCAATTAGCTTGCAACACTAAAGAATAAAAAGCAGAAGATTAAGTCAATTAAGATTCAGTGATGACTGAAATACAATGAACTAATAATTGAACTATTAATGGACTACAGCTGAATTACACAATGCAAGTTTACTGTTAATATACCACTGATTGTATTCTGCACACACAAATAATAACTCTAAAACATACCAAATCAAATAATCCTTTAACATTTGCTCTCATTCAAAATGCTCCTAAATTTGTATAATTACCTGCTGTGCACCAAAACCTAAAGAGTTCATGGTATTCCTCCCATGTCATGAAAAATTTTACTTAAGAAACATATTTATAAGCCAAACAAGATACTCGATAACAAAACTTAGCAGCAGAGTATGATTTCAGTTCGTATACAGCCCTCAACTCTGGACAAGATACCATGAAACACTCAAGTGCCATTCATATGTGAATAGCAGGGAAACAGAATGTGGCCATGATGGTTACTAGAAACACAGAACTATTAGTTCATTTTTAAATAAAAGAATTTAAAGTTAGCATGGAAATTCCTGACATACAGAAGGAAGTTCTTTTCTAATCACTGCCAATGTTTCAGATACAAACAGTCTTGAGCACTAATTCATAACAAGATGTGATTTATGCTTCATATGTTCTCAAAGTAATGAAGTCAAAACAATCTGGGGCTGCAAAATTAATTACTTTCTCTTCTATTAATATTACAGTGTAATCACTTCTATGTATGTGGACAAGCATATATATAATTCACTTCATTCTAATAAAACAGAACATCAATCAAGCAAAATAAACAATACAACATAAGGCAGAGGGAGATCAGTAATATCAATGTGAAATACCAAATTAACACATGCAATGTATTTGGCACACGGGTTTCAGCACTCTGTCTCTTCACTATATTTAACAGGAAGAAGATCTCAGTCATTAAGCTTTTGGCAAGACTATGAGACCACTATTATCTGGAAAATAAACAATCAAATTAAGCTTTTGAGACATACACGAAGTCCAAGCAACATCTTTCTTATTCTAACGTTATTAGTTATAGACATACCGTTGCATACATTTGCAATGACAGACTGAGTTGCATGAGGCTATTTCTGGTTTTCAATGCACCCTACAAAAGGCTTCTGCTTCTGAAGGTCAGAGCCTCACCAAGTCTACTACAGAGATCAGGGCCTGATCTGGACTCCAAAAGCACAGTGCTGAGTTCACTTAAACAGCTTCCCATCACAAGAATCATACACTAATCAAGAAATTAAACTATGGTACTGAAAAGATATTGAGGTGCCTGAAGTGAGTCCAGAGAAGAGCAACGGAGCTGGTGAAAGCTCTAGAGAGTAAATCTTACAAGGACTGGCTGAGGCAGCCAGGGGTGTTGGGTCTGGAAAAAAAGGGGATCAGGGGAGACCTTATCACTCTCTGTTACTACCCGAAAGGAGGCTGTAGCCAGGTGGGTGTCAGCCTCTTCCCCCATGTAACAGGTGACAGGAAGAGAGGAAATTGCCTCAAGTTCCACCAGAGCATGTTTAAATTGAACATTAAGAAAAATTTTTCATTGAAAGGGTCGTCAAGAATTGGACCAGGTTACCCACAGAAGTGGTTACTATCCCTGGTGATAGTAAAGACATGTACACTGGGCACTGAAGGATATGGTTTAGTGGTTGGCTTGGCAGTGCTTGGTTACAGGTTGGACTGGATGATCTTGTAGGTCTTTCCCAGCCTGAGTAATTGTGATCTCTCCAAAGGCTTGACAGGACTAAACATCTGATCCAAGAAGGTTTTCCTGCATTCTATGTGCTCACAACCCAGAAAGCAACCAACCTGTGCTGCATCAAAAGCAGTGTAGCCAGCAGGGCAAGGGAGGCAATTCTCCCACTCGACTCTGCTCTCAGGAGACCCCACCTGGACTGCTGCTGCATCCAGTTTTGGGCTCACCAACATAAGGAAGATGTTTAGTGGCCCTCCTCTGGATGCATTTGAAGCTGATCACAGGGCTGAAGCACTTCTCCCATGAGGACAGGCTGAGAGTTGAGGTTGTTCAGCCTAAAGAGGTGGCTTCACAGAGACCTTAATGCACCTTCCAGTACCGAAAAGGGGCTTTCAAGGCTGGAGAGGGATTTTGCACAAAGGCATGCAATGATAGGACAAGGGGGAATGGCTTCAAGCTGAAGAAAGGTAGATTTAAATTAGACACTAGAAGAAATTCAGTACTCCAAGAGTGGTGAGGCACTGGAACAGGCTGCACAGAGAAGCTGTGGATGCCCTATCCCTGCCAGTGTTTAAGGCCAGGTTAGATGGAGCCCTGAGCAATCTGGTCTAGTAGAAAGCACTCTTTCTCATGGCAGAAGGTTGAACTAGGTCTCTTCCAACACAAACCACTCAGTGATTCCATGATCTTCCTTGTACTCCATCAATATCCATAACTGCTATAGTAATGCTGCCCTAAAGATGGGGCTCTTCAAAGTATTCTGATGCAACCACAAACAGTAAAAATAGGTTTGAAAACTGGTTAGGGACAACATAACAAGCTTTTCACTCTTGATGAAGCAGATGGATGGATGTACACTAAACTCCTTAGTGGGTGGCTCTAGAACTGTAGTAATCTCATCTCATTGCAATGCAGACAGCTGTAAAAATACATGCAAAGTTAAAAACAAATCAACAGCAGCTTTGCAGGAAGGAGGAAACTTGAAGAATACATGACTGCGGTATCATGATCTGGAAAATTTTCTTCAAGCAATACTAATATGGATGACATTATGTGCTCTATTACCCTGATTCTAAAGAGGAAAGAAAAGCAAAACATTTGTGGTAGTTCAGATGGAACATCCTTCCCTGGCTACTGCCACTCTGTAGATCTAAGATTAACCTGTTGACACGTAAGTGTGGTGGTAGGCCTGTGTTCAGGACATCCACTGTTTTGTTTCAGGAGAAAGATGATAGACCTTGATAAGCTCAAGATCCAGACCAAAGATGCTTTATGCATTTCTACACAGCTTTAGGAAAGAAATAATATGGCATTTGACCTTTCAAAGGGGGAAGCTATATCAGTATTTGCCTTTTTCTGCTGTTAACATCTATCCATTAATACTGAAACTGCCCTCCATGTGAACTAACTGAAAGCTAAGTATAGATAATTTATGCCATCAACATCCTTAAAAAGTATAAACCCAGAGAATTTTCTTGTATTTTCTAAACTCTGTGGATTTCACTTTATGGGAGAACATGAAAAAGAATCCACAGCATTTAAAGGGCAAGGAAGTACAAGAAACACAGTCCAACATTTTCAGAACACTTCCATTTAACAGCTCTAGGCTTCTCAGTCTAAGACTACTCCAGAAAAATATAACAGAGGTAATTTGAAGAACAAGCTAGTAATCTTTTCAAACGTTCCTAATTCAAACAGCTACATGTAGGAAGGTCTGCCATGGTTTAAGCCCAAAACCACACTTTCATGCAGACCTGTGACAAATACCATGTTGCTAGAATGCAGGTTTCAAGGACTGGGGTGTGCCTGCTTCCCATATGTGCTGAGGTTGATGCCAGGCAGCAGCCATGCAGCCACAGAGCTGCTGGCTGCTGTTCCACCCTCCCCTCCTGCAGTAGCAAGGAGAGTGAAGTAGAGAAGAAGCACAGGAAAGTTTATGGGTCAGGACAAAGGCAGTTGAACAGAAGGAAAGAAGCAGGGAGGTGACAAAGGGAATCACTCACCACCTTCCACAAGCAAACCAAAGCCCGGCCAGTCTCCAAGCAGCAGGCACCCTGGAAGGCAAGCCCCCTCTGCCCTTCTTCTTCTGCTTCCAGTTTGCATGGATGAGCATAGCATTGCATGACGTGGACCGTGGACTATCCCCCAGACCAATTCTGGGCAGCTGTCCCAGATCTGTGCCCTCACAATGTCTTGCCCACCCCATGCCTACTCACTAGAGTGAGGCATGGGGGGCAACAACCAAAACACCAGCGTGTTACCAAGACTGTTCAGCCACAGATCCAAAACACAACACTGTACAGGCTGCATTCGAGAAATTTAACTCCATCGCAGCCAGATCCAGAAAAAGGTAAAAAAAGAACTGAATAACCAGGTGATGTCAAAGTAACATCTCTGCTGTCTTCCCAGCTAGTTTTTCATTAGGTACCCTGAACACTGACCAGTTAATAACAAAAGTTTTCATAGAAACAGCTCAAATTCATACTTATTTTGGATAAAACAAGCCCAAAATAATATTGTAATTTCTTGCCTGTATTAAAAAAAATATACATTTTTCTGGTCACTTCAGAAAGCCAAGATCATCAACGTACACAGGGAGGTGAACATTACATACATTCACTCCATATCACTCGGGGAGGTTAGGTGGGGGAGGAATTCCCCTAAAGATTCGTTTTGGTATTTGAAGGGTTGGCAGAAACATGCTTCAGAAGATTTAATTAGAAGACAGATAGTTGATTTTTCAAGTTATAATCAGATGCAGTGCACACAGACCAACCCAAAGATATCATTAAAGGAAGACCTCAAAGTCTACAAAGTCTCAATGGCAAACACAGGAATGGGATGGATGAAAAATGAAATAAGAGACACTGACAGTGTCAAATCAATTCCAGTCACTGCCTGAATGAATTTAGAAAAAAAAACATTCAGAAATACAAGAAAGTACCCAAATTAGGAAACATTCAAAAAAAAAAGAGACCCTAGCTGAAAAAATTTAAAAAAAAAAAAAGCACATGATAAAAAGACATCACAAGAAAGATAAACCAAATTTTACCATTCGGCCCTACCAAACATCTGCAATTCAATGACATTAAAAGGTCAGGCATTCAACGAAGCAAACATTTCTGCCTTTCACACAACACTATCATATCTTGAACTTTGCTGCTCAAGACACAAGAGATTAACAGATGCACAGGAATTAAAAGGCATTCCAAACTGTGGAAACTCCATGCACATGAAGGTTAAAAAACAAAGATCCATTAAAACAAAGGAAAATAGGACAAAACATCCTCTGCAGCCTGACTCTGCCAAATTCAACCAGTACAAGGGTTTTTGCACTGCAGTACGTTACAAACCACTGATGTGGCCACTGTCAGACTGGAAATTTCTATTTACTTCAAATACATTGAAAATGTGTTCATCATTTCAAAGAAGAATAAGTATATTCCAGGGCTTTAGTTTCCTTCAGTTCAAACTATATGCGGCCATCAGTGAAAAGGGTGTGATGAGTAGGATGCATTTAGCCTGTGATCAGATAAATGAGCCCTTACTTCAGCAAAGCACACACCTCTCACGCACAAAGGTCACAGACTGCAGCAAATAATTGGGGTGTGCTTTGGTACTGAAAAGCCCATATAAGTCATCTCTTAGAAAAAGTTTAAACAGAATTGGAAGACACTGTGCATCACCCCATCACGAGGATGCAGTGTATAAAATTTGAGCCACTGTGAAAAATTTAAATCTCTGTGCATGCTTAAAATTACCTTCCTGTATTTTACAACTTTATATATACATATATATACACAGGTATACATACACATATATACTAACCATTTAACATCAACTATCTCTGTTCAGCAGATAACTGTTCTACTGACCCAACTAGACGGCTGCCAATTACCAGTCACTAATTTTAGGCCTAATGACTGGGACAGAGCCAAACTGCTTCACTCAAGTATTATATATTGTATTAATTAAAATAATTAATTTTGTATTTAAAATAAACAATTCAAATACATCAAGGAAATTTTGTCTACAAGTATTTCTTCTTAAAAAGCCATTCTGTCTTATAACAACAGCTAATCACACAGTTGTAACAGCTCTTGTTTTTTAGTTGAAATTCACATGAGGTTTTTCAAAGCAAAATGAATGAGGGATGACAATGCAGACAATCAAGAAGAGCAAGGACCATGCACCAAGTTTTTAGAGCTCATTTTTATTAAAAAATATACAGTTCTTTCACTCTACAGAAAAAAATCAATTACACTTAAAATGTTTATTACTTATAAAGTCATGCAAAACATTGACTGAAAGGAAATCACTATATTTTGAATGCATAAATGAAAAACTGTCCAATCTACTAATGTTTTTTGGCATTGTATGAATGCAGGTACATGTATGTACCATGCAGCATTCTACCGAAATGGAGGTCTGCTTCCCTGCGGCTCTAGGAACAAGGCCTAGCTTTATGTGTATCCGAAAGATACACATTTCTGTCGTATCATTCAACTGCTTGGTGGTCTTCCTGCAATAAGCTAAACAAGGCATTGCCAAGTAACTACTGTATCAAAAGTAGTATTCTAGAGAGTGCTCAGAGACATTCATAGAGTTGTTTATCATTACATTTATGATCATTTTTTTTTAAATCTGTTCTGCTCATTTCTTCATTTCACACAATTTACAATGATTTTCAAAGTCTTTCTGTATAGCCAGAGCATACTGACTAGTACAAAGCATTAGCCTACTCTTGAGTTCTAAGGCCTGCAGGAAACACAGCAAGGAAGTATGGCACTGAAGAAAATGGGAGAAGAGAGGAAAGAGTTCCATTAAAAGCACATATCTCTCCATGCCCAAATCTCAAAGCACTCATGTAGATGTTAAAATAGATTTCCAGAGATTTCTTTCATGCTAAAATTAGCCACATGCTGTTTGTATGTGCAAGAAAAGAGCCTTGACTGTAACCACCTATTGCAGTAACAATGCACAACAGACTGCTAGAAAAATCCTCTAAAACACCATTAGTCTTCTTAAACATAAAACAGTTTTTAAATTAAATGTACATTGCAGGACATTTTGGCTACATCTACGATAACACTGAATTATTTACTTAGAAGAAAATCGGTTTATACGTCTAAATTACTTTAAATGTCCAATATAACACTTTTCAATGATAGACTGTCTTGCAAGAAAATTCAATATGGGATTCAATTAAGCCAATCTTATGCCCAAATAAGCAAATGAACCTCATTTGCACACAAAACACAGGATGTTCTATTTTGCTCATGAATACATTTACTAACCCGAGAGGTCCCTGATCCAGGAGGATGATCAAGACGACAAACCTGGACAACAGCTTCAGTCCAGACGAGTCCAAAGCGGCCTGATGGCGTCCACGAGACAGCAAGCCCCAAAAACCTCCTTTACTTGGGCATCCAGCCCACTCACGCCCCAGTGCTCCGCGGAAGGCAGGCCTGGCTCGGCGTCTCGCCGCCGTGTGCGGGGCCGGAGCGCGGCGCCGCGGGGGATGCGCTGCGGGGAAGGCGCTGCGCGGGCCGCGCAACCTCCGCCCGCCGCCGCGCAGTGCCGCCGCCGGCCCGCAGGGGGCAGCACCGCGCGCCGCGCCCGCCCCGGCCCCGCGGCCCCGCGCAGGCGGGCGGGCAGGGAGGGCGGCGGGGGCCGCGGGCCCGGAGCCTTACCTGGCTCGGAGCGGGACGAGGGGGACGAAGGAAGGGAAGCCTCCCTCGGCGCTGACCCCGCCGGCCGCCGCCGCTCCCGTCGTCTCCGGACACAGGAGGAACGCAGCGCCGCCCCGCCCTGCGGCGCTCACCCCGGCAGGGAGGGCGAGCGAGCCCCCCGCCGCCGGCCCGGCCCGGCCCCCGCCCGCGCGGCGGCGGAACTGACCTCAGCGCGCCCCGCCCGCCGCGCGTAGAGCTCTACCGAGCCCCGGCACCTGCCCGCCGCCCGGCCCGCGGCACCTCCGCCAAACGGCGACGGGAGCCCCGCGCTGCGCCCAACAGGCCAAAGGATGCGCTGTTGTTCCCAATAACCTCTCCACATCCCTTCCGATTCCGTTGTGTTGACTAAAGCGTGGTGTGGGCACACGTTTCACGAGCGTCACTCAGTAAAGTACTACAATGGCGTTGTTGTGTATTTTCATATGCTTCCTATGGATTCCAGATGTCTTTTGAAATAAAGTGTTCTTAGCAAAATTTGAAGGGAGAAAAGGAGGATTTAACTGCCTATTGGCCTATAAAGTACCCTTGATGTCACTGCAATATCAACTCACTCCACTTTAAAAGCAAACCATAGAGCCCGACATCTTGCCAGATAAGGTCTTTGAAATGAAGCTTTTTCGTACATGTCTTCAAAGTTGAACTCTGTGTTCCTGTGGCACATTTTCCTATCTGTTCTCTACTGGAATAATTTGAGAGTGCTTGATCTTGTCTAGGCATGGACATACGTCCTCAGGGATCTTGGATTTTGGGACAGGCTCTTCAGGTCACAAATAAAGAAAAGGGAAAACTCTAGACAGTGAAGTCTGGGGGAAAGGAATCCTCTCAATCATAATTTTTTTTAGTTACAAAATGAGATCTTGCCTTCAAGTCTGTTACCTCTTTTGATTAACAGTGTAAAAAAGCACTCTCGACTGCAGTTTGGAATATTGTAGTTTACTGAGTATCTTTGATCTTGTGGAGAAAGTTTTCTGACTGATAGAGCCTGTTGGGATTTCTAGAAGGCTTTTGACAAAGACTGTCAAAGAAGCTAAACTGTAACGACGTAAGACCAAATATCTTAGCATGAATAGCTGGTTAAAGGTGGAGTGAGTGTGTGGTCCTTGTAGCATAGAGATGGTGGGTGCACTGCTGTATCAATATCTGCTTGGACCTGCTCAACATATGACTTGAAAAGGGAGCTGGGCACTCAAGTGACAGCCTGCTAATCGTACCAAGCTATTGAGGGACCTGAGGACAAAAACCCACTAAAGATCTGTGGAAAGACATTATGCAGCTGAGTAGCTAGACAGTAAAAGGGTAGAGTGTATTTTGGATAGATAAAGATGACGCACAGTGAGGAAAAACATCCTGACTTCAAATTAAAAAAAAAGTCTTCAACTCTAAGCTGACTAGTACTGTACAGGAGCAAAATCTTGGCCTTAGAAAAGGTTTCTGTGAGAATCTCACTTCAGTATGAAGTGAACTTATTTGAGTTGATAAAAATAAGCCTTATGCTGAGATTTGAAAAAGAACAGAGAACAAAGCAGTTTAATGCTGCTGTGTAAATTCATGATTTAACACATTTTAAAAGCTCTTTGAGTTTCTAAGTTCCCTCAGCTCAGGAAAGACAGACTAGTAGTGGAAAAGGTTCAATGAAAGGTGAAAACGATGATCAAAGGTACTTTGCTCTCAACTTTCACAAAAGGAACAGTTAAGGAAACTTCTATCTAAAAAAAAAGAAAAAAATTACTATTGATATAACAAAGGGCTAAAAATCGTGCATGATCATTGTAATTGTGAGCAGTTGCAAGTTATGTGTGTGGATGCTATGAAAGCCACCAGGGACAATTTGCAATTGCTGACTGGTGTCAGCTATTCTGCAATGGTGATTAGGTAGTGTTATGAAAGTTTACTTCCCTAGCTGTTAAATCAGTCAGTTTTTGTAATATGAACATGTATTCACTTTGTTACTGTATATTAGTTTACATTAGACAGTGAAATTGAATGAGATCATGAAATTTTACTGGAGCTTTTGAGGTTTGTTCATACTCAAGTAAAACAAGCCAGCCCAGCCCTGGAAATAAGGACTTTGCTTCTTAGAAGTGTAGAAATGTCAACAAAAGATAAAGGACACGCATGGGCAACCCAGATAAAGCCAGAATTATAGTCACTCTAATATGTCTGTGAAACCCTTCCAGTGTTACCTGTGAAACTGACCCCAAGGACACAAACAGACAAGCAGCAAGAATGCTGCAGAAATACAGTTGCCTGGCAAAATTTTACAATGATTAAAAATCAGTAGTATGGGTCTTAGTTATCCATCAAATCATGTTGTACTGGAGTGGTTGAAGGATATAACAACCCTGTATAAAACAATATTCAGGGTAACCCAGTTTGGCTGGGACATCTCGTGCACATGAATAAATATTTAATTTAATCTTGTAATTCTGTACTTTGTTTCCTGGCCTCTTTTGGTCTGCACCATTTGATGCAAATTTTCATAAAAGTGAACCACGCTTAGCAGATCATTTTTTTTCAAAACCAGAAAAATTAGGAACATTCCTAAAATACAAGATTATAATGTTTTACACAATAATTCAATAAATATTTTGCTAGCCAACAGGTTTTCTCACCTTATCTATCTGTGTCTGAGAAAGTTGAGATTGCAATAAATATACTTCATATCAGTAAAATGGAATCATTTATCTGATACTCAACACTGATTAAGCATTTCTACCTCTCTTTCTTAGATATGTGTAGGTAGCCAGCTCTGAGGTAGAATGGCAATTTCCTCTAACAAATGCAAATAGATTATTCAGCATTTAAATAAGCCAGAATGAAACAATGTCATCCAGAAAAAGCTTTGTTATGGAACACTTGAGAGACAATTTGCATCTTCCTCAGTGTTTTACAGCTACAGAAATTCAGTCTTTCCCCTGCAAAGCAACTCAATTTTCCTTCTGTGTCACATGAACACTCTCTCCTTTGCAGACAGAAGTTGGGCCCGATCAGATCATGGTGCCTGTTTCTCACTTAGGTTCCAACCCTGAACCGACTTAGAACACCGAATAGGGAGTAATTCCCTGCAGTTTCCACCTTTTCTGTCCCCTTTGGTTTGCCATTTGCAAGCTGTCTTTGGTGACCTCTGAGTTCCCAGCTCTTGCCTGCTCTTTTGTTCCTTCTCAATTTGTCCTGTGATTCAGCCACCCGCAGTGCTGGTTAGGTGGTTAGGCATTGGTGAGCTTTCCTTCTGAAGCTCCTAAAGGAGGCTCGGCATTTAGTAATGCCAAGGCTTGTTACCCAAGTAGGAAACACTGATACCAGTGCTGCTCATTAGCAAACAGAAGCAGCATCCGAGCAAGAAGCCTCTTTAACTTCCTGCATCCTTTGCAGCATTGCTGTCCATGAAATTGGTCCTGTCACCAGGAATTCACCACGTCTCCTCAGTTACCACTGCTTGTCCTATTGCCATCCTGCATTCCTTTCCATCCTCTAACAAAATTATCTGATATGAAATTCTGATTGTTGCTTGTGGATCCACAAGACCCACAGGTAGACAGAATCACATAATCACAGAATGGGTGAGACTGGAGGGGACCACAGTGGTCACCTGGTGCAACCTCCGTGCTCAAGCAGAGCCATCCCGAAGCACATGGCACAGGATGGTGTCCAGATGGTTCTTGAAGATCTCCAATGAGGGAGACTCCACAACCTCTCTGCAAAATCTGTTCCTGTGCTCAGTCACCTGCACAGTACAGTTCTTCCTCAATATTCAGGTGCAATTTCTTGTGCATTGATTTCTCTCCATTGCCTCTTATCCTGTTGCTTGGCACCACTGGGAAGAGCCTGGCTCCATCCTCTTCATGAAGCCTCCCTTCAGATACAGATAGTGGTGAGGTCTCTTGTCAGTTGTCCCTTCTTGAGGCTGAACAACCCCAGCTCCTTCAGCTTTGAAGCTTAACTATAGAACAACTCTCTTTAGAGAAGGTTCACAAAAAAAGAAAATAGAGCAGATAAGTAAATGAACTACAAGATAAATCAGGTGCTCTAGGTGCTTCTCTTGGAACAGTTTTGCTTTGTGTGTTACTAAATTCACAAGCCCTTCTGTCTCTGAAAATGTTAGCATAAATCAAACTCTCTAACACTATTTTTAATACTAGATGGTAGGCATTACTTTATTACAGCACTGGAGGCATGCTGGATCTTTCTCTGAATGTGCATAAGCACTTTCAAAACTTTTCACTGTTTGTACATTTTAGCAAACAAAGAAATTAATGTTCATTTGCTATAATTTATATAATTCTCTTCATGAATTATTCTTCTGTGTTCTATTGGCTGTTGACTGATTTGTTTTTTCTCATGCTAATTAGCTCATATTTTCAGTCTTTTTATTATCTTTTTCCTAGGTAGAGAGGGTTTCAGTAAAATTGCTGAATTATTTTTGTTAGTTTCATCTTTGTCTCAGGGTTCTGGAAAATGTGCTTGTGGTTCATCAATTCTGCATTCCTAGTGTCCAGTTTCAGCAGTATATTTCTTGCCCAGCTCTGAGATCACTGAAGCATATCAAAGTTGATTCTAGTTGTCTTAGTAAAAGTTAAAGTTTCAGTAATTTTCCCAAACCGTGTTCCCGCTACAGCAGCTTGTGGCAAACCTTGTTGTGTGAATCAATGCATAGAGGTAAGCAGGGTGGTCACCAAGCCCCAGCTGAAGTGCAAAGAGTGGATTCATTTCCTTACCTTGCTAACAACACCAGGTGACAGAGACACAGGCTCTGTCAGGCTTAGTTCATCCTAGGAAACAGAGGCACACGAGGACACAGGCTCTGTCAGACTCAGTTCAGCCAAACAGACCATGAGGATGGGCAGAGGCTCACTGCCCCTCACTGCAGGGGCTCACAGAATATCAAAGGGCTTCACACATGCATGGTTTAGCCCAAGGCTGTGCTTCCATGATCTCTCCCTCTCCCAGTAAGAGGCTCATGTATGTTGAGAGTGTGTTATCCCCACATAGGAGCCCTGCTTCATCAAAACAGGTAGAGGATAAAAAACATTAGGCATAATGAATGGAATTTTCCCACACTGACACCCTGAGCAGAGCTATTCTCTCCTCACCAAACCTTCCAGTTTTAACCCATTCCTCCCAGAACTTGCTAAATGCTGGCTACTGTGGCATATGACAGAGTAGAAAATGAGACTTCTAATGATTCATTAAAACAATTATAAAAATGAATTAAAACAATTAATTGGGAAAGTTATTAGGAAAGTTATATCATTCCCAACAGCCCCCTCAGAAAATTTAAAAAAAACAATGTGCTGGAAAACCAGCAGTGATGACTCAAGTTGAAAATGAAGAAGGGCACTTTTTTGAGACAAATAGAATTTCTCTCTATTTGCCACTGTAGTACCTTCACATAACAGCTTCTCATGTTTCAGGACACTGATAAAACTGTAGCCAAGTGGTGGATATGGGTTTTTTCACTCAATAGGCTGCAATAATGCAATAGTACAGTCTACTAAACTCAGGAAATGCACTTTGTATAGCTAAACTATGTTGGGTGGAACATTTTTGCTTCCAGGGTAAAAATACACTACTTTGTAAGCATTCAGAGCACTTAAAAAGGAGAAATACAACCTTTGTTTTCCAAAACTCAGGATCTAAAACAGCATGAGCAGAAATTTCAATTCTGAGTTTCCCAGCCCTGCATATTGCAGGCTTGGACTTTGAAAGTGAAGGAACCAGCTAAGTTGCTGCTTTGCGTTTCTGTGGCTGCTCTTGATGCTGTTTGATGCGTTCCCTCTTCAATGGTTGAGCAAAGTGCGTACAACATATGACGAATTCTAGAGGTTTCTTTAGATGCAGGTTGGTGCCGGTGAGCAGATCTCGTCCTCCCGCTGCTGTGGAGGATGGAGGGCACTGGGGCCGTGGGGGGAAGGGCTTTACGGGGTTTCCAGGAGCGGGTTTGGCGCGGCCGTGCCCGTCCGTGCAGCCGCGGCCGTACGGGCTCGGCTCGCGGATGTCTGCTGCCCTCCAGCGGCCACCGCCCCGCCCTGCACCCGGCTGCCTCCAGGGAGTCCCGCTCGGAGGGAGCCCAGCGGGGGGAGAACACACGCCTCTCGCGGTTTTCTGTGCTCTCTTTCCGTGACATTTCTAGTATTTCCGCCTACGGCCCCGTCCGTCGGTGACCTCACCGCCCCACAGATGGGATTTCTTCTCCCCCCCGAAGCGCAGGCACGGACAAAGCCTCGCCCCCGTGTTCCCGAGCTACGTGGCAGCAGCGCCTCTGCCAAGACGAACACGTTTGGATGGGCGCTAGCAAGCAGTACACTGCGGCCACTTGGATTAAGTTAGTGAGTCCCCCAGGAAGCAGCCTTACAGGAAACACTCTCATGTAGACGTCAGCTCATTTATCAAATTGTTTGATTTGGGAAATGGATTGAAGCATAAGGGTGAAGGTTATGGGCTGTGCTATCATGTAAGCCTTGATCCTTTGGGAACTCAGGTCAGCAAGGTGAAGAAGAGAGGAGCCAGGTGAGAGTGTGGTCAGGGCAGAAACTGGAACAAGGTTCTGAACTACTGGAGGCTGGAACTCCTGCAATGGCTTTTCAGCAGACAGGCTGAGAGCAGTCATTAATTTGGGGTAGTTTGGACACTTTTTTGAAGGGCAGCAAGCAATGATTACCTGCCAGAAAGAGACCAAAGGTGAGCTAGAGGCTCTCCTGGTACCATGTTCCCTGCCGGTGGCTGAGCTAAGAAAAGCCCTGGGGTAAGGGCCTGAGGTCTGCGGCCATCAGCCAGCACATCTCCAGTGACAGCCCCCAGGAAGGAAGACAATGGGCAGTGGTGAACATTCCAGAATACAGCTGCCTGAAAGAGAATGGGGAGGAAATATGAAGTGAGCAAAAGCAAAAACTAATATTCAATCAGTTAAATTAAAAACACACACTGTTACAAGTCAACAGTTCTCCCTCATCACTTATTTTTGTGGCTCACAGTTATTTCCTAAAAAAATATTTGAAACTATCTAGGGATAGATAGGATCTGTCTTCATCAGGCAGTAAAATGTATTTATGGTAAAAATGTGTCCTGTAAACCAATGCAGCAGGAGAAATCTGAAATAGTCTTGCATTTTACACAAAAATTAGAAAAATAGTACTTAGCCAAATACCATTACTACGTCATGATACTCTTTTCAGGCCTATCAGATTTCAAATTTCATTGCCTTAGATTTCTCTAGGTGTTGCAACTGTTACAAGAGTTTTTTCAGATAACTACCCATTGTGTGAAATTTTGTTTTGCCATCTATGAGGAAATTAGAGACAGAAGATTTCTTAAATCTATACATAGTTAAACTCTGTTAAAACTATAGAGGTATTGTCATGGTTTGANTTTAAAAGAATTTTATTGTGTGACTTTTTCTAAAAGGATCTTAGTTTCTTATTAAAAAAAAAAATCAGTAATGATGCAAATCCAGACTGCTCAATGAGTGCCTTTTTTCTTTAGAATAATGAGGAAAGGCAAAATAGGAGTTGGGGACCATTTTTGGTTTTGTTGTTCTCCAATGACTCAGAAATCAAAGACATCATTACTACTTGTGTTTTACTTTTGTATCTATGGATTTTAATTCCTAAAGAAGTAAAGGTGAATAATTAGTAGAAGGAATTTTTTTAACCGTTGTCAATGTTCTAGAATTAGTATATGCGTGTTTCAGTCAAGCCTGAGAACAGCATTTTCTTTTGGCTGCTCAGCATCCCAAAACACTGGAGCTGCTCTGTCAGCACAGAGCACCATGAGTGGCATGAGATGTGATTCATGAAACGTGAGCCTGCAATACAACCCTGACACATGACATGGTATCAAAACTGCCTCATTTTGGATCAAAATCATATTTAAGGGCCATCTTTTCATTTCCTAATTAATTTTCTTCAATATGTCTTAGAAATAGATGGGAAGACTATAAAATTTTTAATAGCTTCTGCCTTACATTTTTTCCTGAGCCTGTAGATGCTGTAAAGTGTCTCTGACATCTGACAGTTAAGGGTGCCAATGCTGTACCCATGCAATTTAAGGGAACAGTGTAGTTTTTAGGGCAGTCTTCCTGCAAGTCTCTTACTATAGAAGTTCTTTCCCAGTTTATTATTTGAAACAACAGAACCTGAATTTTAGAAAAAGCTGCAGTGTCACAAATTTTCCATACTTAAGACATCTGGTTTTTTTTTAAGTTTCCTGCTGCTGCTACGGCAGCTTTGGCAATAACTGCATTTTAAACATCCCTTTGATGAGTCACAGGTGTCCATTGAACTCTGTGGTGAACTATCATTTCATTTCCAGTCAAAGAGTCTCATTGCTCTTTTACATTAATCATTCACTCTCTCTAATCTAATATTATCACAGTACCGAGCAGCTGCAAAATAGAGCCTCAAAAACCTGAACAACAACTTTGTAAGCATCAGGTAGAACACACTGAATACTATCAACTCTGGATTTTCATCTCTACTGTTTATCAGAAATAAGATCTAAGAAATAATCACACTTGCTCCCAATACACTACGTCTGTAGATATTTTATTTTATATGCACTCACAAGAGAAGGATGATAAAAAATTTCTTGAGATGAGACTAAATAATAAGCCTTTTTACTACAATCACTTTCAACCCCACATACCTAATGTTAGTCTCTTCACTTGGGAGTTTTCAACCTCTTTAGTTCTATAGAAAATCTCAAAAGGCCAGAGACACCTGATGATCTGTGGGAGCTTACACAAATAATTGGGGAAGTCTCTTAGGCTGCCTGTGACTGATTTGATGGCATCAGTCTGGACAGTTCAGAGAACAGCTCTGGAGAAGAACTGTGCTAGCAGAATATTAGACAACTGAGGGCTTCTGTTGAAGCACTGATACATGTCATTTCTTTTGCAGCTTTTACAAGCTACATTGGAAGGAAATACAAACAGCTTATGGTGGGGAGAGACTTACATATATATGTATTCTGAATTTTTTTTTACCTGTGTTCAGTCTTGTAATCACCACTGAAAAAATGTGCACTATTGTAGAAAGGATTTCTTTTTTGAAATAAAAGTCAGTTAATTTACTTTGGACAGATAATGGATGCAGGTAATCTTTTGAACACACCTAATGAGCTTATTTGGCTTTTTGAAGTCAATTTTGTGTCCCATCGGGCATCCTTAGTGATATTTTTAGTTGCAGTAAGTAATTTTGTAAAATAATGAGGTTTTCAACAGGGAATTTAGTCAAGTTAGAGTTCCAAGATTAGAATACATTTCCTAGCAACTGGAGATTGGCATTTTTTTCAAGGGAATACCGTCTTCGTCACCATTTCTGGAAACTATTCAACATAAAAGGAACCAGCACAGTAAAATTCCAATGGAGACATTTCTTATGCTGTTACTTTACTGTAGTGCATTTTAATTTGCATTATTATTGCTAAAACATGGCCTGGAGTTAAAATTGATTTAATATATTAAGTCCTTAAAAAAGTAAGTATTTTAAAATAGAAGTATTTTGCTGCATAAGATCTTGAGTTTAGACTTGTAGCTTTAAGCAACCATTTTATTCTAGAAGCAAATTAATAGTCTGTTTTCATGTTATTAGTGAGAGTTTCTGAGAGTCCTGCTTAAAAAAAATCTGAATGGCCCTGAGACCCCATCTACCTCTTCAAAAGAACTTTAAAGCCTTTGCCCAAGTCACATCACTGACCTATTTAATATCACAGAATGCTGCATGGATTGCTAGTGCCTTTAACTACGTTCCTGCAGAATTAAAATTAAGAAGTGCAAGTGGCTCCACTTTTCCACTGTAATGCAATTTTACCAATATTAAATTTACTTAATTCATATTCCTATTTTTTTGTAACAAGTGCTTATCAAGACACTTCTGGAAACCTCATGAGGCCTGTGTTCAGTTCTGTGTTTAAAAATCAGTCATCAACTCACCAAAACAAAATATGGATGTATGATCCATTTCTTTTATGCTCAGAAGTGTTTTCCTTTCTCACTGTCATCTTTATTCCAAGTTTCAAAAGCAGGATTCAAAATCCACTACAGCTGATGCAAGCCTTTCCATCAATTTTTACTAGGCTTTGGTCAAACCCCAGATGTCAATGAACAAGCTGAAATTCATTGAATCCCCTTGTTTGCAGAAGTGATGAAGCAGGTCAAAATCCTCATTTAATCTCACTGTGGGGGATAGGCCACTGATGAAAGAGCACACTGGCAAAAAGGGAGCTTTTGAGGAGACAGACCTGAAACAACCTGCTGTGCAAGTGCCATTTAATTACCTCGTTCTCTGATCTTAATTTCTCTTGATACAACCTGCTACAAATTGAACATTTCAGAATAAACAGAAGGCTATTTCTATTCCCTGCCTTTGTTTTCAATTACCTTTGATGGTGGCATAATGGATGAATGTACATAATGTTGTAGAGTGCAGACCTGTAAGCTTGAAGGGAGTTTTACTTCATGGGTGAGACTATGTGGCCCTGTCAGACCACCCAGGGAAATCCTTGACTCCAGCTGTTTCCCTCTGCCCAACAGCCCAATGTCTTTGTGTTGCCCTTTCCTCTCATAGACATCCTTCTAGGTTTGAGGTCAGCAGCAATTGAACGGTCTCCACTTTTTCTTACTCCCCCAATATGCACACATCTCTCTTAAAAGTGCAGTTGGATTATTGCATAGGTTGTGTAAAACCAGGTGAGAAACAGGCACAGCTTTCTTTTCCCCAAATCAGTCACCATTTACATCAGCTGTCAGTCCAGGAAGAGAACCCAAAACTTGGCACTGTAAATTCCTCTGAGGAATTTACTTCTGTACAAAGGGTCCATATAGAAGCCTCACGTGGTTCTAGTTGATGTTCATCTCCAGGAATGTTATCATAACATTTGCAAGTAGAATGTTTGGTGGTATATTCATAATCCCAGCACAATCTTCAATTAACACCACTTTTCATGAGGAAAAGACCAAAAAGTCCCAAGGCCTTTCATCCCTTCCAGGAGCACACACACACAAATCCTTCTATTGCAAATATCGTAACTGTCAGCACGAAAGGAGAAACTATTCGTGTCAGTGTCAGTTACCAAATGTGTTTCTGTGTTTAGAACTCATGATAATTTATTCTAATGATTTTCTAAAGAGTGTATACAAACTGTTTAAATTTCTGTTTGTTCTCATATCAGCTGTTATACCAGATAGGGTCTAGACATATACAAGATAGGGTCTGCTGATTTTAGCAACTGAGTGCTTGGATGCAAAATGAGCAGACTCACTGAAGCAGATGAATAAGCCTCTACACATTACAATATTTTTCTCCTCGCTACTGCAAGAACACAAAGAGAAAAAAAAAACTCAAATAGAAAACAAAATTAATTCTCTTGGGATTGTCAGAATCAGAATTCTAAGTGGCCTGAAAGTCTGAAAACAGTTAAATGGAAAAATAAACTCATTTGATAATGCTATACACCACTGGAGTAGTGCAAGTAGAGAAATTATATATGGTCATAAAATAATTCCATCAATTCAAAAGCCTTTTTGCTACCTCTTTAGCATATAATTGCACCTACAATATGAATCAGGTATAATATAGTTTCAATGTGTTGACTGTTATCCACAACCTCAGGACAGGAAATATCTGCCTTTTTCTTCTCTTCTTCCTATTGAAATACCACATGTTTTGCCTTCAAAATTGTTGATAGCCTTTTTTCCCAGAGAGGTTTCTTTAATGGATATTTAGTACTATCGCCAAGCAGTTAATGGTGAATTTTTGGTCAGAACAGAAGGTGTTCATCATGGAAGAAGACAGGACAAAAAGGAAAAAAGCATTTGTTGCAATTTCCAGCTCTGTGGCACTGATAGAAGAGAGTCTTTTGCACATTCATATGCTTAAGGCATTAATGCACAAGACAGGCAATGATAGGAGAATTAGTGTTAATATAGCATGTTGTACAGAGCTGTGAACTTTGAATTAGCTCAGATTCCTAATTCTAAAAAAATATTGCAGCATGACCAAGTGCAGGTTGTCAGATGACAACGTAAGTTTTATAAAAAGCAAGAATCCAGAAAATAGGGAAATTTCATACCTAGTAGATTCCAAATGGAATATACATGCCAGTAAAGGAAATGTAGACAGTTATGAGGGATTCTCAATGATGAAAGCAAAGTGAAAAAAGAATAAAATATGATAGATCTAACTTTTTTGAGAAAAAAAGTATAAAGACATTTTACTTTTAAAAAAGAATGGCATATTGTCTAAGGTAGAAATCTTAGGACTGTCTTGTGTGATGAAAACTTGGTTAAATTAAATTATGTCTCTGCATAAAAAGAGGGGATATTAACCTTTTCTATTCAAATTAGGCATGCCTTTGAAGGAGAATTTAAATTGAGTTGTAGCCTGGAAGCTTTGATTTACATCAAATAATTGGATATGTATTTCCAACATGTAAAGCAGGCAGCAGCTGAAAATGATCTGAACCAAAACAAGATTTTCAAAATCATCACTGAATTATTTAGAACAAAGGCCAATGAGTATTGGGAACAAGGCCAAGAGTGAGAAAAGTGTTAAAATGCAGATGATTCACGTAGGAAAATCTTATACATAAAATAATAATAGCCTTCCTGACTGCAACTGGAATTGAGAATTTTATTACTAGGTGATCAAGTGCTCAGGTCAGAAAAACAAATCAAATGCTAGAAATGACAAAGAAAGGAATAGAGGACTCAAAAGGAAAGGTTGTTTTTTTTTTTCTTATATGAACCCCATGTCCCTGCACCTTGGATATTCTGGGATGTTATGACTCCTCTATCCCAGGGACTAGAATGGGTTCAGAGAAAGGCAGCAGGGATTATTAAAGTCTGGACCAGCTCTGTGAGGAGCAAGTACCAGCATGAGAAAGAAACTGCTGAGAAGGGAATACAGTGGAGGCCTCTGCAGCCATTAGCGACACAGAGAATAAATGGAGAAAAATTGTGTTTTACAGTTCATGAGACGGCAGTATTACTCTCAAATAAAGCAAGCAGGCAGCAGATGCAGAACAAACAACAGGAGATGATCTTCCACACAATGAGTAAAACAGGCTATAAAAACTCTAGAGATAGTGGTGTTCAATGCAAAAGTGTATTTGGATTCAATAAGTGGTTGGGCAGATGCGAGAAGAAATATCCACAGGGAACTAAGTTAAGGGCATCACTCTCTGAAAGTGCCACTACATGATCACTGGGTTTTGTATTCTGCACAAAACATCTGCTGGTGTTTGCTCCAGATTGGTGGGTTAAAAGAGCCATTGACTTAATGTGTCATTGACCTGACTTGTGTCATTTTTATGTGTCATTTCCCTCTTAGGCTGCTGTAGTTTTGTGCTTCTCCCTTAACAAATTTAATTTGTACTGTGAATTACGTTGATGCACAATGCAAATTATCTCCCACCTGTCAAAAAAGTGCAGGAGCATCAGAGAGCTGTTGCTAGGGATCTGTAAACTAGAATTAAATAGTAAGTTATTGATAGTGATTTTACCATCAAGAACAGCAATAGGCATTCTTACATAAAGGCAAGTTTGTTGCCACACAAGCAAAAAGACTATTAAAATGTGATATAATGACATTGCAACTTGGAAAACCAAAGGCATTTGGATGCTTTAGCATATGGGAATTTAAGTTACCCATCGATATGTGGCTCAGATTTCAGAAAACAGCATAACTACATTATAAATGTTACATAATATGAATATTTAGCATGTCTTTTTTCATATTATCCCTTTAAAAAACAATTTATAGTCCATGAGAACTGATCAAAAGCTTGGGATGCTTTTGATGTTAGATAAGGTAGAAGCTTAGAGTCAGAGAGAAGTTCATTAACCCAGCAGAGAAATGCACAGCCGTGTAAGTACTCTAAGAAAGTAAGTTATGAATAAAGTGAGAAAGCTCAGTGGGAAGGTCTGTCCAAAACAATCTTTCAGCAGTAGCAGCAGAATGACCAGTGACTGAAAACAGTTAATCCAAACCTCTCTGTACTTTAAAGGTGCTTCAAGAAACCCTACAAAGACTGTAGTGTTACTGTGACATGAACAGCCGGGGAATACTCACTCTTGATTTTATTGGGATTAAAGTGTATCCTTCAAGTATTAGTGTTTCTCTGTATCTTCAGTAATTGAATTCAGTTTCTTGGTGAACTAGTTTAGGGGAGGATTTACTGCTCATAGAGCCTGTCAGTCCTGCAGTGATTGTTCCTCAGGACAATCACACTCCCTTTGCAAGGCTGTGGAGGCTGTAGGTGAGGGATGATGGATATGGGCTGTGTATTCAAAGGCTGATACAACCTACTGAGACTTAACATCTTGGGCATCTTCTAGCATTCACAGTCAGAGCTGGGGTCCTTCAGAAAGAGGTTCAGGAGAGAAATTCCAATTTCACCACTTTGAATTTCTCTCTGGAGTGCTTATCTCTCTACACTGGCCTGCAGGGAGCTGAGGCGCTGGTGTTTGCTATGCTAATATTGAGCTTTGTGGTGCTATTGCCCTTTGAAGATCTGTCACAGCATGCCAGAAGCCTGCTGGATTTTGCACTAACATCACAAAGCCCCCAAGAGTGCCAAGGAGGCCACGAGCAGAAGCTCCAGTTTGGTGGGAAAACAAACCACAGAAGGTCAATGACTCATGGGTACAGGAATGCAGCCCTGGCAGCCGGGAAGAGTTGGTTTGGGGACCTGGGCAGAGCTGGATGGGGGAGTGGGGAATTGCAAAGAGGGCAGAGATGTATCTTGTGAATGTAAACCATCCTGTACATAGTGAAAACACAAGATAACAGGGAAGTGTAGATAACAGACACAGTCCCTACTAGGGGACAAAGGAAGAGCAGAAATTGCTCCAGCACTCTCTGTTCCAGCTACAGAGGAGTAATGTCTGAGGAATGTCACTGCTCCATCACTGCTATCACCTCCCTCACCTTTTGTAACGAAGGAACACTTTCTGATTTGCCACCCTCTTCCTTTTGCTGCCGTGATCCAGCAGTTTTATGTAAAGAGTTTTCCTTTATCAAATCCTCGGGTTAAGTAAATAAGTACATTGAAGAGCAATTTGTATCTCTGTTTTCTGCTTCTACTTTCCCACAGGACAGTGTGATTTATTATCCCAGTGATTTATTATCAAACCAATGTGAAGTAGGGTGCAAGAGTTGTGATGATGTGCATGCATTGGAAATGTTTAACAGTTTAGAAATGAAACTAAAACTGTGAGAGGGCAAAGTGAACTGTGAAAGTACCTATTATATAAGAGAGACGAAGAACCAATGGCTCAACGAATGCCACCAGTTTTTCCATAGTGTTTAAAAAATGACATTTGAACACACACAAAAAGTTATTTCCAGAGTAGATGACAGGATACTACCTATTTAACATAAAATACCTAGCAATGACTCTTGCCTGTGGAACTCTCTTTATTCCTTCATAGATGGAATGTGCTCTAGATAAAACATCCCATTGCTGAGTGGACTGGATTTTGTTTGTCTCCCTAAAAGGCTTCATATGTTTCAGGAAAAGTCTTCCAGATGAAGTAAATCTTACTTCTTCTGTATTTGCTCCTGTATGACTATTCTGACAGTAGAGCAAAATATTCACTTTTTTGAACCATGACACCCTTGACCTGATGTGCACCTTGGAGCTTGCTGCATTTGAAGCTATATTGTTATTGCCACACCTTTGAAAGATAGGATCTGGAGTTCAATCATCACAATGCAATTATCACCCCAAAGTAGGTGCCTCCCACACTGTTTGTTCTGAACCAGCTGCCAGTGATGCGCTGCATGGGTGAATCTCTTTTGCATGTTTGTATTAGGATGCCTGTCAAATACACAAACTTCATAGCTCACCAGGTACAGGCTGGGGAGTGTTTACTTTTTTGTTAACCAACACAACAGAACAATAAAGTGCAGGATGTATCTGAAAAAATAAGCTCTGTTGAAAGCAGTGAAAAGGCCTCAGTTTAGGGGAGAAGTGTCACAGCGATCTCCCAAGGATGTCAGAGATGGAGAACTTCCAGAAAGGAACCAGTAAAGGAGATTTTTTTCCTGATAAATGTAGCCTTTGACATAAAACCTGGATGAAGAGAGAGATTTCTGATTGTATGGGCCAGCATAGAGCCTACAACAGGTTGTCTGATTGCAGACAGACTTAAAGGGGTTTTTCTTTAATTTTTGCTATGAAAAGATAAAAACAGTTTTCTATCTTTTTTTTCACTGATTTCATTTATAAGACTATTTGTAACTGTGTAGCTGTCCTGGCTGTTTGAGAAGTTGTAAACAAATACTTTCCACACCAGTTATCTTAATCTAAATCAAGTGAAACAGGATATCAGCCTTTGGATAATATTACACAACTTTTGCCCTTAAAAGTAGGAAACTGAAATTTTCAATGAGGACATTTTGTCCCAGCAGGCTGTTTTGGAATAGTCAGCTGGTAATATGCTTTTTCACAAAAGCTGTTCAAGTCAGTTTGAGATCTAGAATCATATGAGTCAAGAAAGATGTAACACACTGAGGACTGTGCCTACACCCAGCAGTCCCCAGGGTATATCTAGCAGTTGTCACTTCTTCATACAGCTTAGCACACTTTTTTCATTAATTGTTAGAAAGCATTAAGAATTCCTCTCATGCCTTCTACCCAGTAATCATTACACTCATTACACAGCTAATTGCAGTAAGCAGTCATGATTTTAATGCTTTTTCTGTCACCTGTTTAAAAGACATGCATATAAGCATTAAACACTACAGCTAGTTAGTAACAGCATTGGAAATGGAAGTCAGACATCTAGTGGAACTATACTACTCTCTAAGCTCACAATGTTAAAATGCAACAAAAAGCAAAATAGGCAGTTGGAATGAAAGCAAAAAAACTTGTTCTGTTTTAAGTAAGGAACAGTTCTTACAACTCAAGTTAGACTAAAAGCATACAAAAGTATAAACCAAGGTAAAACTTCCTTATCTCATTTTAGCTAGAACTACAAACTGAAGTAAGCATATAAACAAATGAACAGAGCTTGTGCCTCAAACAGGGGCATATTAAAGAAAGATAATGGACAAAAGAAAAGAGAAGAAAACTGTGTTAAATTGAAATGACAATTGTCTCACATTTCTTAACATTGAATGAACTACCTTGGAACAGAAACACTCTAAGAAACAATACTGTTCAGGTGCTTTCATCATGTTAAACATTTTTTGCATCAGATGAGAGAAAAAACTTCTTGAAAAGAGACAGTTAAATAGGACAAAATCCTTCATATACTTTATATTGAAGAAAAAAAAGGACCAAAGTTCCAGTAGTTCATAAGAAGAATACTGTAATATGTTATAAACTGCATGCTAATCGCAGGAAAAGTATTTGAAAGGATGAAGGTCATATCCAGTCAATACACAGCCAACTCCTCCTGGGTTTTATCTTGTACTTTGAATAGCATAAATACAATTATACAAATGAGCCCCAGCTCACACCCTGTTGGAAAACAGCAGGAGAAATGGCGCAGAGTTGTGGTGGGCCAGGAGGATGCTCCATGCCTGCACCTCTACCTATGTCCTACTTCCACTCTGGGTTGTTTGGAGGACAGTGGCAGTCTGAACCCATACTTTTTGTGCTCTGTCTTCACCTGTTTTCCTGGTTTTCCTGCTGTGCTGTGGCTCTGATGATGCTGCCCAGCCCTCCTCCATCAGCACAAGGAGTTCCCAGTGCAAGGCTGAACAAACTCCTGGGGGGAGATGCAGTGCACTGTGTAACAGAGTCACTGAACCAGTTTGTCATGGCTCCAGCTTTGCTCCTTGCTAAAACCTTCCTGCCAGTGATGGACTGCAATAGGGAAGGCTACAAATGTATCACAGCTGTCAGCCAGCTGTAAATGACAACAGTTGCATTCGACACTTCAGACCAGTGCAAGAATAGAGCCTGAGGAATCTATTTTGTTTGGAATGGAACCAAACCTTAGCCATAGTTCTGTCCAAATGATTAAACTGAACCTGCAGTCCACTTGAAAAAGAATTTAGGATTGCTATTAAATAAAGATTCAATGTTGAAGACCTTCTTGATAAGGAGAAAAATGTCAAATCTATGTACATTTGCAGTCAGGACAAAACTGTGGAAAGTTACCTCTATTAAAGTCACTGATTGAGGTGTGGGAAGTAAAACAGTGATTTCAGTTACTTCCTCAAAGAGGAAACAGGAATGAGAAATCAGTATGAGAAATCATTTGGTTACTCTCCAACTCCACCAAACATGGCTCAAGCATGAGGCAAAATTTGCAGTTAATTACAGATGATTGAAACAATGAAAAACAAATCTAAAAGTAATGCCAAACAAAGCAGAAACAGAACAGAGTATTTGGGGAGGTGGTCAGGAAGATCCAGTTAAGCATCACAACTCGAGTGGCAGCCGTAGCAGCGATCAGTTGATCTGTGGAGGCCACAGATGTGACACTGAAGAGAGGTTGTTCCTTTGCTCAGAGATTTACAGATACAGACTTCATATTGGTAAGAGTTCCTGATAAAGCAATACATCTTTTAAGAGACATCAAATTATGTTCATAGGCATTATAAAATGTAATTTATAGAGGCTGATATAAGATTATTCTAACATTTTTAAGAGTCGTATCATGCCTGAGCTCCTTCTTTGTTTCTTCTGGCAGGAAATGGCCTTGTCCTGGCAGCAGCAGGATGGGATGCATTAACAGCTGTACTGGAGCCTGCTAAAATAACAGCAAAGATTTTTAAATGCAATAGCTGTCTTCAGTTACTCTTATAATGCTTTATTAAAATCCCGGCTGGAAACATCAACTATGTCCTTTGCTGCCAAATAATTACCAGCTTTAATAAAGACAGCAAGTTAAAAACTTGAATGGGTATTTCTGGCTAATGTCTATACCTAAATATCGATTTCTTCAATCAAAAGAGGACAAAGTCAATGTAGAAGTTAGAGTAACATGGCCTTCATGTTTTATAGATTGTCATTCATGTACGTGTCTACATTATAGTTTATTTTTTCATTTGATGAATACTAAATTCTTTCTCTTGTTGGCACATTTGAACTTTGATGAAATGGAGATTTTGTGTAGAAAAAATTAAATAACTTAGCAGAGGTGCCATTTTAACCTTAGTGGAAACCAGAAAGTTAAATGGGTCCATTTTGTTCTGAGCTTTGACAAGAATTAAAATAAATGTGCTTCCTTTCTTTAAAAACTTGCTTGGAGAAGTGCCATCAAATGAAATCTTTCTACATCATTCTTTATCCATAAGTAAACATTTTCAGCATTTAATGCAGTTAACAAACAGGACCAGTTCCTCCAAACTAGAATTCAAGATGCTTTTTATTTTCCTACACCACCTACCCCCAGCCCATCTGGAATCCATTCTGGTTCTGTCTTCTGGAAAGTTAATACAGCTATTGATTAGCCATTTCTTAAAACTGCACCATTGGCAAGACAGTAATAAGTGTCATTTCATGTAAGGCTAAACATTTACATGAACTGATTTTTCAGAGTTATCCTGAATGCATTTGTCCTTATTTTCTTGAGTATGGCTGTTAGCTTAATCTTTTTTTCTATAATGCCCCAATTCTTCTGGAATCAACAACACTCAGAGGGCTTGTTACACTGCAACACTCAGCAAAATTGCTGTTAAATTGTCTAGGATTTCAATTTATTGAAGGACATTATTTTAGTTCACAGTTATACCTGTGAATCTGACATTCACAAAACACAAATGGTGAGATTAATGTGCTTCTGAACGGTGAAGGATAATCTCTGTCTGACCTAAATCACTTCAGAATAGTGGAAGTTATTAGTACAAAGGGAATCTTTCCTTCTACATGACTTACATCCTGTTTTCAAGTCCAGACTAGTCAGGGTGTCTCTACAGCCTTTGAAATCTAATCCCTGTCTTTTCATAGGACTGTGGGTGGATTTGGCTAGAAAACTTCACAATGATAGATATTGTTGTAGTGCAATTTTATTCTGAAAACACACCAGAATGTTCTGCCTAGTATTCCTCCTCTTGTGGATCCCTGTTTGACAGCCAGGATTTATAAATTACTATAAGCCAATATTGTGTTTTATTCAAATATTTCATCAATTAAGGGGAATTCCATTCAGACAATGTGAGGGATGTGAAAACTAGATCCCTTGTTAGACTGCTTTTTAAACAATTTTCTTGCAAGTCTCAAGGCAGTGAACTGATGCCTCCTGGATGTCATTTTACTCTATTTTCAGCGCAGAAATGAAACTGAATTCCATATATTAGTATCAGGAAAAATCATAAAATTTGAAGCTATGGAAAACTAAAATACTGAATTTGAGATCCACCAGCTGGTTTTTCCACAGACAGCAATGCAGCCTAGTTCAGAGCTATTTTCTAAAAGCTCAGCCTGCCATTCCTGTAAATGAAAATAATTTACACACTGAACTTATAGCAGATTTCTTGTAAATGGCCTGAATAATAATCACTCTTGGGACAATATTTCTGCTTATATTATCCTTGTGTGCCATGGGTTGATTTCCCAGCATTGCAGTTCTCATATCTGTGTGGTTGTTTACTTACCTTCCCTTTAGCAGAAAGGGAATGATCATGTGCTGTGGCCTCAATACGACACAGACAGAGCATGTTTCAAAAACCACAAACACAATCTTTGTGGAGAACTCACACATGCTGCTGCAAGGCGTAGAAAGCTGGTTTCTTGCTAAATGTCATTTTCTTCTCCCACAGGACTGAAATGGAGTGGCAGAAGAAGGGAAAAGAATCACAAGCAGCTGAAGCCCTCTCCTACATCCTTCAGCATTATTTTGCCATGCCAGAGGCAGGTAGCTGACCCACCTGAGTAGGTGACCCAAGACCTGGAAGACTAATTGGCAAGACGACTTTCACAGACCTTGACTGTGCGGATGTTGTGATCAACTGGAAGAACATTGGAAATACTTGAACATTTGAGTGCAGACTGCCCTGTGAGGTGGTCTCCTCTTTCCATTGCATCTCCTGAGGGGAAACCAATTTCATGTAGGGCAGCACCATTTGCCAAGGCCTGCAGTCCTGCTCTCCTAGTCAGCATTTGCACCCCTCAGCTACCACTGCCTCTGGATTAAGATCGAGCTGCCATGCACATCCCTTGGCTGTACCATGTATGACTATGGCTTGGGTGGTAAAGCCTGATCAGGGGGTATTGGTCTCTGCTGAAGGCATGTAAACAACTGCTGAAACACCATCTCAGTGCATCTTGTGCCTGTGTTCAAAATGGCAATTGTTTTAGTGTCAGTATTGCATGAAGTATGTGGCTTAGAGCAGAGCTCAAAGCTCCCCAAAATGTGGGGTGAAAAAGCACAAAAGGAAACAATGCTCTGTCAAGCTTTTTCAGAGAATAATTAAAATTTTTATTGATCCTCTGTCCTTGTGAAACCCCTGAACACTGACCACAATTCCTTAAAATTATGTGTCTGTCTTTTTGCAGCCTTTTTAAACTTCACAAGTATCTGTCAGTCCTTCCATGAGCCTCAGAGCATCAGGACTTGCCATTTAAGAAGTACTACTGAGCAAATCCTCTTTTGGATTGCCCAGAGAGCACAGAAGAAAACGTCTCCCAGGTGTGCTCAACACTGGCAACAAGCAGCTGAGAGCAGTGCAGGTAGCTCACACATGGATGGCAACACTGGGCAAGCAGAGTCTGAAAAATGAGCTCCCCTCTCTGCAGCAGGGCGTCAGCCTAGCCCAAGGGGCGGTGGGCACAGTGCTTGTTGAAGCTTGGTACAAGAGAGAAACCCTGAAACAGGGCTCATGTATTGTTGTATTGCACCAAGTAATTAGTTCATTTGGCACCAGGTGTCCTTGACTGTACCTTCCTCCCTTTACCTGATACCCCCTGTATCTCCCCTCCCCCTCGGTCTGCCCCCACTGGTCAACAGACCCCGTTCCTCCCCTCCCCCTTAGGGCTTGAAACCCCTGGGACAAAGGGTCCTACCCTCTTTCTCCTCCTGGATTTCAAAGTGTCTGTTCTACATTAAACCTGTGGGACTCTTTCCCACGAGGAGTCAGAGCGCCTTTGTCTTTTGTTCTTGTCTTAGCCCAGTTTCTTCCCCGAGGTCCACAGCTAGCCAGGGCTGGACCTCGGGAGTAAGAGAACTCAGGCAGATTGGCGCCCAGACATAGGGCCTCCCCTCGAGGTTTTGAGACCCACATGAATATCTGGAGTTCCACTCGAACCTGTGGATTTTACAAGCTTTGGATCGTCAATTACCCAAACTAGAATTGCTGATTTTTGCATGGTACTCTGGTTTGGGATGGAGCCGGCAACCTGTCGACGACCCTCGGGCAATGTGTGTATGATGTGATTATTCACTTTCTCTCCTAGGACACTTAGGGCTGAGACAGCATCAGACATTTAGTGTAGGCAGCTGTGAGCCTGCATTTTAGTGTGCTATACAAAATTATAAGTTTCTTTTGTCATTTCTGTGGCAACCACTTCAATTACGCAAGGAAAACTGCCTCGGCATCTTGAGTGTGAGGGTTGTTAATTTTACAGAACAATCCCTTAAATGGGCAGAAACTCAAATATAAACACATAATGCTGGATCTGTTGCACCTATCTGAGAACACACAGTGACATCCATGCCAATTATTCTTGAAAAAAAGAATTGGTTGGTTTAAGGGTTTAAAATATTGATAATAACATATGCAAATTTAAAGCAGGCTGTGCAGTCTAGTCATTGGGACTCTATGCACAGGCATCCTGGCAGCTGTTTGCCTCTCTTATGGGCTTGTTGATGTACTTGAGCAAATCACTTCATTGCTGGTCCTATGTCACCCCCAAGAATGTCTGAACTGTTGTTAGATACCACCAGAAAAAGGTGCAATGTGTAAGAAGGTGACAGCTATCTCAAAGCAGAAAACACTGCATCAAGACACCACATATCCTTCTAGCAATCACTGATTAGAGTGTCTCAGAGACAGCTAATCCTGTGCACCAAAACATATCTCCATATCTCAAGTTGAAAGTCTCAAAAATAACTCATGCAGGTAATAATTATTCTGCATATGGTGGAGACTTCACCAACTAAAACAATACAGTGAAGAAAATCCCATCAAAATACAGAAAATGCCATGTAGAAAAACTTCTTTTGTATTATTTCTGTTCTCTCATGACAGAAACATATTGTACCACCAAGCATCAAATGGGGATAAAAAGACTGAACTCCTCCAAATTTCTTTAGGGTATCTTTCAAAAATTAAACATACATGGAGTTTTGTAATTTGTGATCACAGCCCAATACACATGGAAGTATAAACATGAATTAATCTACCCATGAAATTCAACACCATGTTTACATGATCAAGAATGAGACTCATGGAAACAAACAGTAAATATATGCTCAGAAAATACTTATAGCTAAAGTTGTTTTGATTGACAATGAAATCAGTCTTGTAGTCACCTACTGCTCTTACTCAAGCAGGAAAGAGTAAAATTGTAGACAAACCGGCTTAAACATTGTAATGTTAGAAACATTAGTAAATAAGCCAATGGGAGAAAATACTGAAACAATTGCATAGAGGAAAACCCTCCACAGATTTTATAGAGAGATATAGATGCACAGTTATATCATTATTTAGAGAGATATTGATGACCAGATACATCACTATATGGAGAGATATACATGTACTTAAATAAGCCACCCTCCCCAATTGGTTACTGTTTAAAATAAATGCATAAAATTGAAAAAAAATCGGTGTTCTTAGAAAACTGATACAAGAACTAAGAATATGAGACAGGGAAAATTAAGATAAGTGAGAAAATATTTCTTGGGCTTTATGAAGAAAGCTTATAGAATGAGTTAAAAAGTTTAACATAATAACTGTGGGTGGGGTTTTTATATCTCTTTGAGAAATTATACTGCTGTGATACTTGCACCAAATTCAGTGCAAGATTGACAGCTATAATGCTAATCATTAAAAAGAATTAGGCTTCTAGGATGTACATTTAAAGAATGTTAGATATCATGACCCATAAAGACACGAAAGGGGATTTTTTATTTAAAAGCTGAGATTCGGAAAAATAGAATAGTCTGAAAAAAGTTTAATCAAATCAAGCCTCTTTAGCAAATAGCGAATTCATACATAATCACATCTATGCTCTCAGAAATAACCAATAGAAAAGGGATTTGCTTATGAAGAGTAACACATTTGGCTACTTATTCATAGTTTGAACAGGGGATGCATAAAATGGAGAGTGACATAATGCCAGAACCTGTCACAATAATGGCAAACCCACATTTAGACCATCAAGCCTGCTTGAGACAGGCGTAGAGACACGCACGTGTGAGCCAGCGCTAACCTTGGAGTTCTGTGCTTCTGTAATCTAACAGCTGACCATAAAAAAAAGGATGCGACATAACCCTGCTACTTTGGCAGCTCAGTAATTCAACTTGCTCCTAAAGTGAGACTTTTAATGATGAACAATATTTTTTGGCACTTCTGGTCCCTAAAATACCATTCTTGTTTTGCTGAACTAACAAAACAGAGGCTACCCAATAAATCAAACCAGTAACGTGCAGTATTGCTCTTTAAATCAGCAGTTTCATTCCTGGATTATCTAATAGGCATCTGCAAAAGACACTAAAGAGAAAATAAATACGTTTTCAGGCTTAAACCCCCTTCAAATAACTCTCAAGTGCTGGAAGAAAATATTTACAGGCTTGTTGATTGAAAATGGTGCCAATGTTAGAAGGAGATTTCACCAGAAGGCTTATCTCTGAAAGACTGAATGAAAACTGGAAGGAGGGATTGCAGTGTTCTGTATACCCTTGGAGACATTACACTAATTTGATGTTAAAGTTGTCATGGGCTACACTACGGGGTACCACATCTCTGAAACAAGCAATAGATTCTTCATGGACACCATCTGCAATTGTCCTGAATAAAACTATTGACTGCAGTTAGCAGGTGGCAATTATAACTGCAGGGATTAATGACTGTGACAGCTATGACCATATTTGTCTTCCAGTTAATGCTATTCTATGACAGGAAAGATGCATTTTTTACATGCAATAATGTTTAATGCGAGGGATGTCTGGGGAGTCCAAACACGTATGCCTTGAATTCAGTCATTCTTGGACCTGAGGCTACTAGCTAAATTGCATCCTGCTCCACCTTGCTCCTGGATAATAATATGAATTGGGAGTCTGGGTGACTCATTAGGGCACAGATGAGCTACATTTAAAGTATTGAAGAACGAACTTGTACTTCTTTCTACTCTTTGCTTAGAAATATTTGGATTTTTCCATGTATGCAGTTAGAGCTACTTAGGAAGACAAGAGCAGGTCTTGTAGCAATATCTCTTTCTGCTCATCAGCAGCTGTCTCAGTGACTGTTTATTATTCCAGGATAGGTACTGCTCATGATTTACAAGCCAGTGCCTTATCCTGTCTCTCAAACCTTTGGGTTTTTAATAACCCAAAGAGTGTAAGCTGCAGCCACACTGTAGTGTTTGCAAAATGCCTTGTTCCGAGCAAACATGCAGGAGCAGGGAGTGCACAGACTGGTCTTCAATTCTTCACTTGTCTTCTGAGTGCCACCACTAGCTGAGGCCCTGTTGGCTGGTATCGGGAAGGAAAAGTATTGTGGACAACCCAAGTGACTGCGCTGGCTGGATGAGTTCCCTTCCATTTTGCATGGGAAATACCTGGCCTTTCCAGAGATGAAAAATTACAAAGTGAAAAGACACGGTCAGAAACTCTAAGCTTTTTGAAGATCACTTGTGTTCTACTGAAGTAGTCTTTTACCCTTCTAGCATTGTACTCAAAACATGAAACTTAGATGATGAAAGAAAGAAAGACGTGCAGTGGCTTACAGATTTCCGTTATGGAATATTCTCCACTGAAAATATACACAGTGTTCTTGTCCAGCTTTTATCCTAGAATTATCAACCCTAATATAATTAATGCCCAACGCACTAATTAATCTATCATACCTATTTTGTACAGCAATGCAAAATCCCTCTCCCAGTGGGTCAGTATGCAGGATTCTTGCCATTTTTTCCCATGTAAAACAAAAGCATTCTCCTCCCAGTGTCAATCACTCATTTCATAGCAAATAAGTAATAATGTCCACCCTAGCAGTGGGCTTCTGGACAAGCACTAAAAAAGGGCACAAATTAATAACTGTGCTTCTGACTGCTACTTTGTTAAGCATTAGGTCCACCTAGTTTATTATTTTCAAGACAGGGAGGAATTATTCTCATCCACTCCCTTCCTGCTCTAGTAGACTGGTCTGAGCATCAAGATTTCATCTCTCAGGAAGTAAGGAGGGCTAGAAAGATGTGGTTTGTTCCTGTTACTGCAGTGCTGCTGCTTTGCAGAAAGTAAAAGTACCCTTGGGGCTGTGACTGACTTCAAGAGATACTTGGAAATTCCACTGTAATTCATTGGGTTGTAGGATTTCGGGCCTTTCTCCTGTCTGTCACTAGTCTGCTACAGCAGTGGTCTCTGTAGGGTCAATTTCCCTCCTACACCCCTTGTAAACTTGTCTCTTTTCTGTGTTTTTTTTAAGGAAATAAAAACATGTAATGCAGGAAGAACCTAATGAAGATTGTGACCTTTACTGGGCCTACTGTTACTTATTCTATTTTAAAATTTTAGATTTTTCTTGATCCAGATAGGATGAGATTGCACTTATAATTAATTTTGGACATCAAACAGACAAGAATGTAAGAAATTCCAGTGACTGGATTTTTTTTTCCAAATAATGCAGAGCTTCAAAAACTAACTGCTGTACAACAAAAGGCAAGTTTGATTTGTCTACAGAGCAAAGAATCTCTGCCACAACTATTTCTATCAAATAATTGCAGACCACTGTTTTTTCAAGCAAATACCGTGAGTAATGAACTAGAGCAATTGCAATTATATTTGAAGAAAGCTCTATTACCTGACAATTTTTTGGACAGTTTGTTCTACTTCTTCACTATTTGTCTCCACCCATAAGCAAGATACAAATGATAGTTTCAAAGCCACAAAAACAGACAACCTTTAATTTCACATTGTGTACCATTTTATATAATCTGGCAAATCTTTCGTGTTTATAAATAAAAATGCTCAGAAAAGGTAAGCAAGGAAAGACCATGTCTTTCTTCTTTGCATCATTCTGAGAAGTTTTGGCACTGGGAGACCTTTTGTCTGTCCTTTTCTCAAAATACATAATTTTTGCTTTTTCCAAATAGTCAGTGACTATTTACATGGTTCAGAGAATTTGTAATTATTGTGGCAGAAAAAGAAAATAATCTGCTGCAAGAATGAGATTATGTGTGAAGATGTGTTAGCACGCAATTCAGGCATTTCATTCCATTCATTCTTGTATAACTAGCCAAAAAACTATTCCTTTAAAGCCATTTACATCTTTAAGAAGGAAAATAATTACAACTATATGGCCAATGTTAAAAAATACCAGTCATATCTCTAAAAGAAATTATACTATTGTGATCAGAAAACTGTATTTAATACAAAGAGGTATCCAGCTCTCCAGCTTTTCTATCCAGCTTTCCTTCTATTATTGACAGCATTGAAAAGAAAATCAGGATTATTTTAAGACACTTCAAAAGCCTAAAGGTTGAATCTCCTTACCCATCCTAACAGATTAATGTCAGCTGAAAGGACTAGCATGATACAAAAGGACTAGCATGATACAAGCTTTGCCTCAAAAGCCATTCTTTTCCTTGGGTAGACTCTCCCTGGCTGAAGCATCCTGACAAACAGCAAAGAACTTGCTTCCTTAGGGTCTTCTTTCAGGCAAGGCATAGAGGGACCCAGCACAGAAACTAGAGAGAGTCTTTCTGAATTTTCTTCATGACAAGGACATATGCCTCTGCTTTTGTGCCACATTCCTTCTTATTTTAAATAGCTCCTCTCTTCACCTGGGAAGTTTCTATAAGAGTTCACAGGCAGGAAACAGATCTCCTTTTAACCTCCCCTTCCCCAGCTTTCTCAGTAGCCCCTCTCTTTTTCCAGTCCTTTTGAAACATCAGTGATCCTGCCAAGACAGTCTTTGGGGAATCTCACCAGGCCCTCTCACTGACATTCATACCAGGCTTCTGGAAATGCTTGTCCTGGGATGTTCTGGATTTACATTCATCTTTTCCATGGCAACTTAAAATGGTATCCAGCTTCTTCTTCTTCTCAGGTCTTTCTTTGTGTTTGCTTTTTTGTGGAACACCAACCTTCTAGGAAGACTTGTATCTGCCATACCCTGAGTACAAAACCTTACCCCTTCATTCTGTGCTCTGAATTTCATGCCAGCCCTAGCTGTACAGTGGTCAAGGTTGTTTAGTTCTTCCTTTATGTAATTCTGACCCTCTTCTGTTTTTTCAAAGCATCCAAGTTCAATGCAATCAGGAATTTTCATTTTTAAGTACTTACTGAGTCAGAGTGATCAGAGAGGATTTCAAACACGAGCAGTCCTAGGAATGATGCTTAAGGAGCTCCCTTGGCCACTGCTCCATGTCCTGATACATCCCTATGCAACACAGCCTACTGTTCCCTCCTTTCTCACCAGTTCCCCATCCATTCTCACACCAGTTCCCATCTGTGATGACTCACCTACAAGGGGAAGGAAGCTCCTGATCCATCCTGTGATTCAAAGCCATCTTCTCTGGGTCCCTACACAATATCCTATGCCTTAGATAGTACTTCTCCATATCGTGCCTTTGGGATACAGGAAGGCTACTAGGAGAGCTCTTGATTAATAAAACCAGACAGCATCCATTCATCTAAAATTTAAGGACTTGTACAGAAATGTCAAGCACATTTCACAGAGGAAATTAGTTGATAATGCATGTTTACAGAAAGCCATATGAGATTCATATCTTTGCCTTTCTCTAGAAAATTGGGAAGAGCTATCAGGACAGCCTGGTGCCATCTATTCTCATATATTTATATTGCTTTTTACCCTGATTTCCAGGTAGCTTACTGTCTTCATAATTATTCTTAAAATATGTACAAATTATTTATGTACTCCATGTGCTTCAAAATTTATGCACTTACTCCTGTTGCTGTAATTGTCCTAATTTGTTTGTTTTGTCAGGCTTCAAACCAAGGATGGTTTTCTGAATTAGTAGACTTCTTAGTGTTTCAAGAAAAATCTCCTCAACACAAGCACAGCAGAGCAGGCAAACAAAAATTACCAGCTACATTTTAGTTTGTTTGTTTTAGCATCCTTCAGGTCAATTAAGGAATGAAACTGATTAGGCTTGAAAATATTTCTTTTGAACCACATTCATCATGGCTGGTGCACACCACCCACCAGGCTGAAGGGAAGCAATATTGAATGTGACAAGCAAAAGTAAAAGAAAACATTAAGCTTCATTGTACAGATAGATAACGGGCAATAAAGCAGACATTTGAGTTTCTTTGCCCCTTTGAGTATGCCAAAACCTGCCTTTTTGCTTCCCAACACGGAATAGAGACCCAGGGGTGATTCCAGGTGGTAACACACTGAGTTGACCCTCTGTTCTTCTCTGCAGGATCCAGTCAGGGCTGTATGGATCTCAGGAAGGGCTCTAACGTTTTCTCTTGAGAGCATCAAAGACCCTACTCATTCTGTGGCCAAGAGGAAATCCAAATTTAAACCTCTAAGATTCCACAAGCACAGAGTTATGGTATTGTGTGGGTTCTGGCTGAGATGAATTGCTTGTGCAGCACAAGGCCTTTTCTTTCTCACACTGACCCCAACTGCCCCCCATCTGATCCCAGGAACATTCCATAACACCCAATGCCATGCTCAACAATGTGAGGTGATGAGTTTTCTGAGGGGTTGTTGCTCAGAGGCTGGGTCAGCAGCAGTCAGTTGGTGGGAAGTGATTGCTTTTGCCTCACTTTGGGTTATTTGGTTTGGTTTTGCCTTTTTTTTTTTTTAACACTTCAGTTATTATACTGTACTTCATCTCAAAGCATGACTTTTCTCATTTCTGCAGTGCCAGTTCTTCCTCCTATTCCACTAAGAGCTGTGAGCAAGCAGCTCTGTGAGGCTGAGCTGATATCCAGGGTGAGCCCATCACAGTCCTTCCTGGCACCCAACACAGAGCACTAGGTGTTCAGAACAATAACAGATTCTATCAGAGCATGGTGGAGGAACCTAATTCTCTATCTATTCAGCAGTTGCTGGTTGCAATATTGACTTAGATGTTCTTGACACCGACTTGTTTTTCCCTTACCTGCTCCATGCCACACTCCATGTCTTGCTGTACATCAAATTTGAGAGTGTGTGAAGGGCAGGTTTTGGCTTTTGCAGTTTGCTATGCTGTGTATAATTTGTTCACTGGTTTTGAGAGTAATCTGGTATTTGGGCTCAGCACTGCAGTCACCCCTGTACCTTGGGCACCATCTCGTGAAAACAATAAACAGCTACACCTTTTCCTTTTTTTAATTTGAGAGCTAATTTGTGGTCAAGATGGAGAATGTCACCTTCCCCTTCTCCTGTGGTGAGATGCTTTCTGCCTTGTTACAATGGCTCCTCAGTCCCTCCAGCATCCTTGGGTAATCAGAATACACATACTGGTATCTCAAGAACATGTTCTGGCTTTTCCAAGATACACCTATTTAGGAATTTCACACAGGAACATGTCCTGAAGCAGTATGGTTATAGGTAGCAAGGTGCATGAGACAATGTGGGCAGGTACCTGGAACGGTTTTCACCTTTGAGAGTGTGGCACTTCTCCCCAAACACAAGTGGAAGGATGGAGAAATCTGATGTGCACCCTGGGGAGAATTAATCTTGAGTGAAATAAGCCATGATTTGAATTACATGGTGCCATTGCTGTATGAGACTGTATGTCACCATTAACAGCAAAATATCTTCATGTTAAAAAGTCTGGTTTGGCCTAAAATGAGCAGCAATCAAACACTGTATCGAAGAGTGGAGTCTCCCTACAGGACCTGGCTTTTGAACACTGTTCTTTACACCAAACTGACTCCATTCTGACCCATCAGAGCAGTGCTGTGTGCAGGGTGTCTCACCTGCAGGGTGCCTGGCCCTGCAATAAGAGCTCACGTGGGTGGTGGGAACTGGCTGGCACTAGTGTGGAGAGAGGTAGGGCTGCTGGGGCTCATCAGCCACTGTGTGCACACTCCCCTAAGAACAGACAGCCAAACCCAGACAAATAAAAGAACATGATTACAAACCTAATTCTCATCTTTTCAAAAACCAGATCAGCCTGATAACCCCATCGGCCCAAATTTAAGGTCACACCACCACCTGTCCATCAGGAAAATCCGTCTGGATCAAGAAGAGATGCTTGTTTATATAATAAATGAGTTTGCATTGATTACATGGCTCTGTCCTTCTGTCCCTCTGTCCCACTTTTGCTCACAAGCCCACCCTATAATCCCACACTGTCTGTGTGCTCAAGCCAAGCTAATGACACACTGGGCTGGTAGGATAAGCACAATACATACATATTCTCTCATATACACAGTGTTTAACCCTGTGTTTACAGATGGTTTGATTTTTCACAGCAGCAAGAGCATACACTGAGTACCTTATGTTTTCTGCATTTATATAATGAGAAAAAAGGTTTAAAAAGCAATTCTGGAATGAAAAGAAGTAAAAATATTAAATACATCCCAATTCATACAATTGTTTTGAATTGGAGCTGCATACTGCTAACTGAGAGTGAACTCCCTATTTTACACACTACAAAGTCAGACTTATTGTTCAAAATTACTATCGTTTAACAAATGGCACATACTGCTCTGGGAATGCCACTCATCAGGCTGGGAGAGCCAGGATTTTATAATTATGTTACAGCAACTAGTAAAGAATTCATTGGTTATTTCTTTAATAGACATAACACTAATATAATATTATAAACCTCTTTATTTATAATCAATTTATTATATGCACATATATATATATTGGATTTGGGCTCTTCTGCATCCATAGCTGTGTACCTTGTTGGCTTTCACACCTGTTGATAAAATTCCTATTTGTTTCTAAATTAAACATATAAATAAAATCATTTTCATCCAGTTTAATTTTCATTAAGTTCTGGTTTATGAGGCACATTGCAGCTGCAAGCATGGTAACAAGGGAATGCTGCAGCTAAACCAGAGTGTATTATTTCAATTTGTGATGGTGAAGTAAGAACCACGTGCAAGTCTGTTTGAACATGATAAGAACAGGAGCAAACATTCAGTCAGTGCTTTGCTGGAGATTGTCAGCATTTTAATATTATGTGACAGGCGAACCACTACAATGGAAGTGAGAACACTAATGCTTTCCTAGACTGCAGAACACAACTGGATATTGTACTTCAGTTGTCACCAGGCTCCACCATCCATTTATGATCTCACATTCAACTGATAGGAAAAGTGATGAAAAATAATATTTTAACAAATTAAAATTACATCATTCATGCTGCAAGTGAGGAGCAACATCTTCCTCAATAAGTCCATGTCATCAGCTATGAGATTCAGGTACAATGGAATCAATGGACAAGAAACACCAAAAAACTTCACACAAACTTAGAGGTACTTTAAATACAGGGGAGAGAGAGATCGCTCAGCTTTCCAGTTTTCTGGAACACTTATACAAAGAATAAATCAAACTTGTCCTTAAAAAATATTATCAAAGCAACAATTGTGCTGTAGGTTATTTATTCTGAAATTTTTTCTTAACATCTGCACTTGCATTCCCAACTACCATCTCAACAGAACAGGACATACCTCCCTATATATAAAAATGGTTGCTTGGGCATACAGTGTATATAAATAACTTTTTTAAAACTATATCTTGTATCTTAAAAATTATAGCAATATGTAACCAGATTTCTCACAAAGTATCTTGCGAAGCCTGGCAGTTAGGCTCATAAAATGGACCAGAGTCAGAGCCAGCCCTGACAAGGTTGCAGCCATACAGACAGACATAGGTTAAGACAGCAAGATGCCAATCAGAGATTCAAGCCTTTATGCCAGCCCCTTTTTAAAGAACTGGTAGTGTGTGAAGTTTATACAGTGTCTGACAGCTTCCCAGAAATACGTTATGCAAGTGTGATACCCTTCATGAAAGCTTGAACCTCTGATGGCAGGTCTGGGTCTAAAAATACAATGTGGGAAAAGTCCTGCAGAGAGGAATAAAGGAAGAAAACAATCTGAAGAAAAGACTGGAGCCATTACTGGAGCAAAGGAAATAGGGTAAGAGAGAAGATCAGACAGCTGAAGGAGATGGAGCTACAGAGACCTTCAAAACAAAGATGAGACATTTAAAGTGATTGAGGAAACAAGGGAAAAGGAGAAACAGTGGCAGATGTTGGAGGGCAGATGTTGTGTTTTGAGCGATGGGGAGTGAAGAGAGACAGTTCCCAGTAAGAGTGCAAGGAAAGAAGTCATATCAAGGGAGGAAAGATGCCTGAAGGACTGTGGGTATGGTTAAACTGTATTTAACTGAGAGGAGGAAAGGACAGAAAGACTTTCACAGCAAAGTCAGGATGTAGAGGAGGGAGGAGCTTTCTTCAGTAAGGAGTCTGAGTGACAGGATGGAGCTGTTGGGAGATTAAAGGTAGCAGCAGCGAGAGGATTAAGGGCAAGAAATAAGAAGCTTGGTGTCACTGGTGTGTTACACCTGAGCTGCAGGGAGTCATTCACTGCCATGCCAGGGAGGTTCTGCAGCACAGCACTGGACACACAGCGCAAGGACTGGAATGGATTCATGATTCCCCATGACTTCCTGAAAACTAAACTGGAATAGCACTTCTCCCTTTTGACTCTCCAAATACCAGCCACCCAGAGGTTCATGACTGGCAGCAACAGCCATTGTTGAGGGGAGCAATCTCATACCTACCTGCAAACAGCACCCAATACAGGAGTTCTCATGACCTGGTTGCATTAGGAGTTAAAAAGTCTATGTCAACAATTTACATAAAAGTATATTAGATTTTAATTGCTGTGCCAGAGAGATGGGTTGAAAGTGAGGATAATACCAGATAGGGAGAATAGTGTGAATGATGAATACCCTTGTCTTTTCTGCCCTACTAGAAAGAGTGGAACACCAGGTACCAGGGAGTGTCCCCACCCAGCATGGAGCAGGCAGCCTCACACTTTGCATTTAGATTCGCAGCACAACAGAAAGCCCTTCAAGCAAATCTGGAGCTGCCATTTCCACAAAGGGTGCAAAAAGCCCACTAACCAATAAGAGAATATAATGTCATTCTAATAATAGAAATTTAAAAATGCAGTCAGCTTAGTAGACAAGGCGAACCACTTATAAACACAGTAAAAATTATCTGTATTGCTTGTATGTTCTTAACAGTAGTTATTGAGAAATTGTTTCAGAGGACATCTCTGCTGCTTCTTGCCTCTTGGAAACCAGGTGTACGCTCCTGGGGATACCAGGAACACCCCTGGGAATAATGTCACAGACATGAACTCACTAGTTTTGCTTGGTAAGAAGGGCAGAAAATCCTAAAACTCAGCCTAGGATCCATGAGACAACATAACCAGGGATAAGATTGGCAAGTGAATGAGCATCAGTTTAAAAAAAATCAAATCTACTGGAATGTCTCCATCTCTCAGTAAAAAGGGATACAGACAAAGACTATAAATATTTTATATGTAATTGGCTCTACATTTTAATAGTGATTGCAGTGATTGCTGAATCTTGTTGTTCTGAGCAAGGACTGTCCCTGCAGCCAGGCACTGATTGATGATGCAATCCTCTGAAATTTGAGCCACAGAGTCCTTCAGACTTCAAGAATGTTTTAAACTGAATTTATGTGTCCTTTGTAGTCCACCGAGCTCACTGTTTCATTGTGTCACATTTGCTTACAAGAGAAAACTTGAGACCATAACTGGCTGATATTCTTCCTGTTTTCCTGTGGCACACTGACATAACATTTGGAAAAAAATATGATTTTCAGCAAGAAATTTTATTATGTGGAAGTGGTCGCTCTGACCATACATGAAGAAAAATTTGTGCCCACTGAAGAACTGTATGTCTTTGCAATAGCCATTTATGCTTCTAAACTATTTACAGTTCTCATTTTTTACCTGATCTCATTATCAGTGTATCACAGTGGTACTCTATTAATGAGACTAAAATATATCCTCATCAAGAGGCTAAGTCAGACTTCAATGTGTTTTAGAGAGAGATCCCCACAGCTGGACAATTTCCATTGTCTAGGAATATTTGTAAATGACTGACAAATTCCTTCCGTGTTTTCACTGACTTAACCTGGTCCAAAGCACAGATGATGGTGTGTTCTGAAATCCTGATCATCACAAAAAGCCTTCAAGGTCACTGTTAGTGATGAGCATTGGAAATTAGGGTGTCTGGCAAAGGGTCACAGATAACATGACTCAAGCTGATATCCAAGCTTATACTTCCTTTAAATTTGTGTCAAGTAGATGTAAGCAGAAGTATAGTATGTTGTCCAACTGCTCTCTTCACTTCTTTAAAGTTTTCATATTTACTATTTTTAGGCATAATCCCTATAAAGTAAAACTCCCAAGAAGTCCATATACTTTTATGTTATTGGATCAGGTCAGTCTGTCTGGACTCTCTGCCCATCTCCAGGAGTGAAGAAAGAAAGGAAAGTTATGATACTTCAAGCAGAAACTCTTGTGCCAAGACATTTCTTCCCTTGGCAAGCAAGATAAGCATAGAATCCCACAGAAAATACCAGGTTTCTGCTGAGTATACAGTAAAAAGATTTTACTGCTTAGATGTTTTAAGGTAGCTATATCAGGTTACAGAGGCTATAGGTTCCCAGCACTCTCGTCTTTGTGGTAGTTCTGCCACTGGAAAATCCCTTTCTCCAGTTCTAGAGACAAATCTCTCCCTCCTCATCCTGCATGTGATCTACCCTGACACTCTAAATGTTTGGAAACATGAGTTTTATCTCCCTAGCTTGTGACAGATTAAATGGATAAAAACAACAATAAAATAGGTGGCAGCAACCAGCAAGATTGTCAGCTGATCATAATTTCTGTAACTAAGTAAAAGACAGAATATGTCATCAACAAGATGGTTACTGAACAAGGCTGACCCTTTTCCTTGTAACTTCACCTCGGGATGTGCTGTGTGTCCCATCTCTGTCCCAAGCACTCCCGGGCAGGCGATTAATGCAACAGAACTGAAGTGTAAGTTAGCAGCCTTGCCGTGGACTATGGAGGCTGCAACCGCAAATCCAATATCCGATAGAAAATGAGTTTCAAAAAGATTATGACAGGGAGGAGGGGGGAGGTGACAGAGGGGGGCAGCAGGACTGAAGTGTGATGTTATGTAGAAAACAAGACTAGATGCAATATCTTCATGCAGAAAGCCGAGCAGAGCAGCTCCTGGTCTGGAGCCTGGATCCGAGCTCCTGACAGACACTAGGTGTCATTGGCACTGCACCTCCCAGGCACGGAGCTCCCGCGGCAGGGCTGCCTTGCTGCCTTGCTGGCAGGGGCCGGTCACTTGCAATATTTAAGAATATAAACCTTTTGCTCTTGCTGCTACCTTGGCCTTTTTATTCAGCCTGTTTTTAGTACTATTGCTTCAGATGCAGACTGATACCTAAAGAGAGAGGGTCGGTCGGTGGGGGAGGCTCAATTCCTTGAGCAAGTCACCAACAGCCAGAAGGGATAACACGCTGCAATTCTGCCTTTGCGTTGTTGATATATACATACAAGGTGCATGTGAGCAGATACCTCTGCCTGTTCACATTGCTGGCAGGAAGGCAGGAAGGCTGGAAGGGCCTCCATTGCTCCAGTTCCACGTGTGCTGCTGTTGGAGAACCACGGGGCAGCGTCCCCCATACACAGCATGCTTTGCATTTTTCTCTGAGAGTGATGAAAGACTTCCTTCAGTCATAGCAGCATTTTGTTTCACAAGCAGGGTTACACCTTTATCATCCTCCAGCAAGGTGCAAAGGAAATTCCCCTGTCTTCTCTCATACTGACCCAGATATAGCCAGGAGGGTTGGAAATAGTGTATTAAGGTTACATAATGAAAAACACTGGTGAATTATAAACAAAAAAAAATCCTATGCAGCTGGCAGGTGGATGAATGTTAAAGAGAGGGAAAAATTAAATTAATGAGTATTCAATTAACCCAGTACCTTCTCAGTGATGTTTTTCTAAGAAAGTAGAAAAAGTGATGCTGTAGATGGTTAGAGAATTACTATCTCCAGGAAATATTTGCATTGAATCCTCAATAACCAGAGGTTGTAATTTACTCCAATACAGAGAATCTATATGTTTAGAAACTCTGGTCTTACAAAACATAGAAGTTTCTTGAGGTATTTAATGATTCTTTAAAGCAAGTAACTTCAAGATTTGATTAACTGGATTTTTGCACCCTGCAAACATTGAAGTTCACAGTTTCATACTGCAGTTCTCACCCACCAAGAATACTTCAGAAGAAGCAATTTTTTTTAACTGAGTGGTGCATTTTCTGAATGCAAAGAGTCTGAAAGATATTTTATTGTGTCCAGTTTGGGGTCACCTACTACCAGAAAGATAGATGAGGCATCCCAAAGGAGGATGACCAAAGACATCTGAAGCTGGAACACCTTCCCTAAGGACCGAGGGAGCTGGGCTTGTTTTGCCGGAAGAAGGGATGGCTTCAAAGGGGGGGATGGGGTGGGGTGTGGTTAAGAGCAACTCTCAAATTCACAAGCTGCTCTGAAATCCAGCTCCATGCTCGTGTGTACCTTAGCTTTTGGATAGCCTGGCAGACGCTTCTGCTAGCACAAGAATAGAGTGCCACAAGTCCTTGGTTCCCCTGTGCCTTTATCCCTCTCTCTGTGAATCGGGAAGAACACAACTCCTTTTTCCACCTTTGTCTGTCTCCGTCTGTCTGAGCCTCTCACTATCCGTGTGTGCGGTATCCAAAGCTGCTGATTAGGGTTTCTCCTCACAGTGATGACACAGATAGATAGTCAAAATCATTAGAGTGCTCAGTTAAATCTCCATGAGTGGTTTCAGAGGTTCAGGGCTGCCATCTGCAGTTTTTAGCTGCAGTTTTAGCTGTTTTCAAGGATTAAGTTTTTCATAAATCAGATGTCACCAGAAGCTATTGTTCTCAGGGACCACTGCACCACTTGTAAGAAAAGTTCCAAGTTGTTTATCATCTGCTTAACAGGCATAATCTCCCAGACATCTCCATTTTCATACCAATTGTATAGAGACATAAAGCAGGCATTCTTCCGCTGCAACAGTGAATTTTTCCATTTCACCTCTGGGTAGTTTTCCCTAAAACTGTGACAATCTCACTATGCTCTTGCTGATTTTTCAGAAGGACTTCTTCTTTTACTAATCTATTAATGCTCCTCGATTTACAAGCAACAGAGCAGAACAGTATTTTGGCAGCATCTCAAACTATATCTTTAGTTTCATGATGTTTATTTTTATTCTCAAAATAATCCTTATCCCATAGTGTACCTTTTTGTGTAACATTAAATATTTCCTAAAAAGGATTCTTTTTTCCTTTTGGTTCATGATGCAAACCCATGATGTTCACCCATATAAGGATGGACTACATCAACTTTGCCAGATCTGAAGTACTGGCACCCTCTTCACTCATTTCTGTAGCTCAGTGAAGGGATCTAGTAAACATCTCCTGTCCAGCCCCACTACCTATTTCCAGTAAGGTACAAGAGCAATCATCATGGGGACTTCTTTCTTTACAGGAATGAATCAGCTTAACAAACAGGATTTGTTTTGGTACACTCTATCTGATTTGCTGCAGAGATCCTGGTTTGCCAGAACAAAATGTCATGGTAACACAGTTGAACACTCATATTTCCCCCAGCCCTAAACAAGAACCATTGTGAGCTTTCTTCTGCTTCCTTCAGAGAGGCCAAAGAATTCACCTTCCGTGCAAGCCAGCAGGCTGTGCTTCCTGGTGTGGTTTGTGAGTGGAACACGTCAGCCCCTGCAATGCTGCAGGATGACTGCAGGGAACATGACTGACCTGACTTTAACACGAGGAAGAAATCTTGTGTTTCCAGTCTGCTGTGCTTTGCTTCCAGGAGTACACAAGCAAGATGGTTACATGCCTACCCAGCAGTGCTTACAGAAGCTGTGGCTCCTGCAGAAAAGCCCTAGCCCAGAACACTGAGGGAAAACCTGTTCCCTCAAATTTACACTGAACTCGTGGCAGAGCTTCTGCTTCCCAAACTGCTCACTCAGTTCTGTGTTCTTGGCACTTGCCTGGTTCAGACACACTTCATGTCCTTGAATAATCTGCATTTCTCAGCCCCCTTGCTCACATGCAGACAGTTCTGCTAGGCTGAAGTTAATATTGCATGACTGCTTTCTGAAAGGGAAAAAAAAAAAAAGAAAAAACCCTCCTTTCTCCTTTTATTTTTAGACCATGGCACAGTTTCAGATGATCCTGGACTCATTTCTGCATTAACTGACACTTGCCATTAATCTCACAGATCTATGAGGAAAACAGTTCTTAAAAATTGAAAGAACTTTGTATGTCTGGTAGCACGGCCCTGGAAGTAAGATGAAACCAATGTCAGAAGCAAGAGCTGCTTCTCCCTGATGTTTGCTTGCCTGTCAGCATCGCCTCTGCCCACTCCCTCAGAGAAGTCAGGCTTACTGAAGTGTGGGAGGCTAATCAGATGGTGTCTGTCTAAATCAAAGACCAAATAATACTGCTACACAGCATGTAGAGGTGTTTTGTTTTGGTCCTTTTGCAATAATTCTGCCAAAAAAAAAAATGCCTTCACAGCCAGAATATACCTTTTATAAATGCACCTTTAACAATGGCTCACCTCTCTTTGGGAATCATAAAAAACCTACTGTTTTCCTTCACTTAGGAAACTAAACATCTATTAAATAAAGATTGTTATGCTTAGAAGCCTTTCAGAGTGCTGAGGGAGTGCTCCAACATGTCCTGTCTTCAGTATATTTCACCAGGTACAGGCCAGCTCTGTCATTTGAAAGCACTACCATCTGTGGGCTAAGGGTCACTGTTAGAAGAGAGTATCCACGCTGGATCTAACAGCCCAGGAGGGGAGGCTGCGCCATCCATCTCTCCATGTCCAACCAGCAGTGAGGCTGAGATGAGTTTCTAGTAGGTGCATGCACGCAGAGCACACATATATATGATATATTCACTTATGTTCGTGCCCAGACACACAGATGGGGGACACACAAAGCACTCACATAACACTGAGAACCCACAGTTAATCTGTTTCTTGCCCTTTTCTTTTCAAGACTCTCCTTCTCTCAAGGCTCTTTCTCCTCTGGCAAACCACAGCACTGGTAACTGTCACACCTACACAGGATTCATGCACAATTTGAAAAGTGACCAAAATTAGTATCCCTCAAGGAAAGACCCCAGTATAAACTCAGCAACCTTCTGTTGGCCTGCCAAAACCAAACAGCATCAACACAGCTCCATACTGAACACAGCTTTCTAAGGCAGTGTAAAGCAGACTTGGTGTGAAAGTGATGGTTTGCTATTGAGTGAGGGTTACTGGAGGCATTACAGGTGCAAAGAGTGTTACAGGGGTCAGAACAGAAAAATGCTGACAAAATATAGTGAGAAGAGTCTACAAAGAGTACACAAGGCTTTAGAACTCAGGTGTTATTAGTTCCATCATTAGTGTACTAAGTTTTTTCTGCCAAGACTTCAATGTAGAAAGTATGTCTTCTTTTCCCTAAAGAGACTAGGACCTCAATCTTGCCATTTAAGGAAAATTTTAATGTCAGAATTTCCACTTCAGTATTAAAAAGGGGTCTGTACTTGTGTTGTCTGAACTGGAATGCCTCAGGTAAAAGCAGATAAAAAGGGCATGATGGATGAACAAGCTTGTCTAAAGTGAGCCTTTCTTTGTTGCTTGTAATCTTCAAATACTGAAATCTGTACTGATGTTACTACTAGGCACAGGAGTGTTGCTGTAGAACTTCCAGCAGACAATTGCAAATCCAAATTTCAAAGGTCCTTTGTTATGTATTTAAAAAAAGGATAATTTAATATGAGTTTATCTAAAGTGTTTCTTATGTGTGCACATAAAGCATTCTGTACTAAGATCAAAGTTGTGTGCTGTGTCGTGATTACTTACAAGTTCCTGCTTCTGCACTGCTGTGAAAGAGCAGCTGCAATTCTGTATACATTTCCACTAGGAACCATTAGGATGTTTTTTGAAATTACTAAGATGCCAGTTATGAAACTACATTTATGAAAAAGTAAAAGAGAAACAAAACCAAGGAGGCTTGCAAAGCTCAGGAAGATGTGTTAATTAGTCAGTGCTTATTCAAGCACTGACTAATGTGAAATGTCACTTGTACAGAAATTGTTGTGTCTCCACAGCCTGCTGCAGCAGCCCACAGGTCGTCTCCAGACAGTTACAGGCTTCCCTGAGATCAGAAACATTCTGTTTAAAATATCTTGATATTTTTTACAAAGCACAGTTCAAAACTGTAGCTCAGTCTTCCCTTGGGTGTTGTGTCACTTTCCTGAACTCTTTGGGAATTTGCTGTCTGTGCTCCTCCCTTTCTTCCTTGTCCCATTTCTTGCCAGTATAAGAGAGCAGAGGAGACAGCAGGTACACAAGGGACAATTGTGTCCTTGGGCTCTTACAACGCAGACTGATGTTTAAGCTGGAATCTCACGCTTTGGAAGCAAGAGAATCCAGATGTGCTAAATAACCTCAGACTGATAATGAAAGGCAACTCTGAAAAAGGCAAAGACAACCCTTGGATGTTTTAACTACAGTATTATAAGCAGAAACAGGAAAATATCAATGTTCTTGTGTGAAGCATTTCTGCTGCCTTCTCTGGGGTAATGCATCTCATTCCGATCACTCACACTTGAGACATAAACTGAAAAATGGCCAGGATGACACTGAACTTGGAGACCCCATCACATACGGGTGGCTTGACTTATTTAATCCATCCAAGCAGAACTGAGAATTTTATATGATCATTGATTACAAATGTGCCATTGTATTGTTATGAAAAGAAAATTCTGTCAAAGTGAACAATTTGTCACTACGAATTATAGGCTCATAATAAATAACTTTAGGGTCAAAACAGGAAAAAAAAAAGCTCTGAATAAGAAGTAAACTGAGCTTGTAAAACAGTTTTCCAGATGCAATGGAGGATGCAAAAATTATGTCAGGGCGTAGCAAGATGAGGTGAGAGATCCCCTGGGGGTCCATCAGGGCTCCCAAGGGTAGCTGGGGGCACCAGGCCAGCCTCAGCCCTGGGTGTCTGGCCCTCCCTGGGGATGGGAGCAGCCCAAGATCAGGCCAAGGCTTCAGTCCATGGGTGGGCCTCACTCAGGGGATCATGTGGCTGGGCGAAGAATGCTGGACACCAGTGTCACTGGGACTGGGATGGACATTCCTAAATAGGGGCTGAAATGGCATCCTGGGCAATGTGGGGAGGATCCCCAAGGGGGTGAGAGGGGACTATCAGGCCTCTTGTTATCCCCCCTCCCAGGGTTCCTGTGAAAAGAAAAGCCACAACCTAGCTGTTACTAAATTAGTGTTTGAAAGTCACTCATTGTACTATGTCTATAATAGTAAAGGACAATAAGTGATACACACAGGATCACTCCCAGTCCTATATTCCCATGTTGTATGATGAAGTGGGGCAGAAAAAAGGAATCCCACAGTCAATTCTTCCTAAAATCAATAGAATAGACTCACTGGATCAGACACCTAAAAAAAGCAGGCAAAAAAATTGATGCCCAAATGACATTCTATTTTCTACTTTCAGAATGAGTCACTCAGACAAAAAAAAAGGCAGCTTGTAAGCCTTTTTTGGTGCTGAGTACAGTTCTAAACTACACCTCCAAGACATAGACCACAGTCAGAGATGAGACATAACACCTGCAGCCTCTCCCTAGAGCTTTCAAATTCTGCTGATCTCCTTGATGCAGCAGAGCAGTCACCTTCTCTTGACTAAACTTGAAACCTGCCTCTGGACATCAAGGTATTGGCACTCAGTGATGTGTCAATAAATTTCACAGCAGCACAAATGATGCTACATCAGTTTTAGCACAACCCCTGTCTGGAAGACATCCAGACATCCATTATCACCAAAAAGCCTTCCTTGGCAGAGCTCACTCACCCCACTGGAACAGTATAAGCACTAATTTTAGAGGACCCTTGGCATTCCTGACCTGATGTGCTTGTTTTTGATCATATTCTTCAGGTAAATTATATGTATGAGAAAGGGGACAGGAAATCTACTGGCTAGTGAAATCCTGTGAAAACATTAATGAAAAATTCATGAGCTGAACATCCTGAAGGGGACACATGGTGTCATAGAACTGCTTGCTCAAAATTACACATATTTTACAGCTCTACTCTTTGCAAATTTTAATAAGAGACTCAAAAATATTGGTCATTGTGACTAGAGGTTCACAGAAAGTGTGAAAGCCATGACTAGCAAAAAACCCTCTGTTAAGCACATTTCTACTTTTCTGTGACAGTATCTGGTTCTTTACAGACACAATACAGCAGCATATTTGGCCATAGCAGGACTGTCACTGTCTTCATGGTGCCAAGTCCTGCAAAGCCTGATGTGCTAAATAATGGCTTTTATGCAGTCGAAGTCATGGCTGTTTTTATATCAAGAGAATCAGCATCTGAATGATTTAACAATTTCATCTGCCAGAAATGCTTTTAGACCATAAAACCTCAACATTCCTAAAATAGCAACAGAAAAACAGACACACAAGCAAACAAACACCACAAATCCAAAGCTTTTAGCACATAATTTTACTGTGGTATCTTGGGGCTCATAAACTGAGTGATTTTTAAAGTTTTTTAAATCAGGACTGGTTGCCCTAGATTAAGAGTGCTACATTAAATTTGAATGTGCTGCCAGAGTAATTTGGATTGAAGGCGAGGGGCAATAATGCACTCTAGCTGCTTTCCTTTACTTCTGTAAAAGCTGGGTAGCACATAACGATGCAAGAACACATTTCCAGACAGAACCAACCGTGAGTTTCCAGACAGAACCAACAGTGATGCAAAGCAAGGTGAAAATCCACCCTCTGAACAATTTAGTCTTGCTATGAAAGCAACAAGAGTGAATTTATTCCAAATTCCTGAAATGTTTGTGGTGTGATCCTGTATCACAAGTCTCTGAGTTCAGTGCCCTCTGGATGTCCTCCATTTAAGTGACTTCACTGAAAATAGGCTTTGACAGTTGGATGCAATATTATATAGGTATTGATAAACATTTATTTAGAACTCACGTGGTGATCAGCCTTTTAAGAACATACGGTGTTATTTACAATACCTTTTTGAATGAAATGGCATGAATGAACAAGGTATGTACCTCTGCATGTCTGTGTCTCTGCATTCAATTAATGCATGGTTTGCTGAAGAGTACATAGTGTACTGTCAGAATTCGGGGTCTGTTGTGGGTTAACTAGAGTTATACTCTCTGATCCTGTATTTACCAGGGAGGAGGGGACCAGACCATCTCCAAAGGTCACTTAATCATGTTTTTATCCAACATCCAAACCTTTTTATTATCAAATAGCTAATATAAGTCAGAGAAGCATACAGATCAGGCCCTGACTCAGTACCACGGAAATCCTTGATGCAGTTGTGTATTTGGGGCAATCGCAACCCACTGCTGACCCTCTCTGTTAGCCTAGGTAAGCTCTGCCAGCCTAGCAAGAGTCACTCCAGGTTCATATAGGCTTCTGAATGACATGTGACATTGCCTTCTTTCATGGATTGCTTGTGATCTCTACAGCATGACAATATTTCTTGACAGCTTACTCTATATTATAATTCTCAGCATTTAGGAAAAGCCTTTCATCAGTGGATCTCACACAGCTGTACAAGTGATAGATTTTTTTTTTATATAGTGCATTTATATAAAAACAGATTTCATGTTCTGATTCCCCTGTTTTACTTAGTAGTCAAAGCTATTTCTTTTTTATTAAGTACGTCTCACTTAACTGCCTCTCATCAGCAGGATTGTGTGAATTTCTGTCTGCTTTTTCTCTAGAGGATGTTATCAGGAGCAGAGTAAATGATATTCATATGGGCCAAGAAACAACACAGGATCATTCACCACATAGATTTTCTAAAGCAGGGGTCAAGTGAGAACCAAAGGGTAAAATCCAAAACTTTTTTTCTCTGAAGAAGAATTAGTTAGAACCTGTAGGGAAAAAAGAAACCCAACCCCCTACAAAGGAACTACAGTTCAATCTACTGCGTTTCTGTGTTTTTAGAGGATACTTAAGCATAAACTTGTGAGGAAGCATTATTGACACATGTATCTCCTTTGTTAATATATTTAATTTCATTGAGCTAATTCTTGAAATCAGCAGACCATTTTTTAAAATCCTGGCTTAAAATAATTGTTACCATTATTATAGTGCGTTTCTCTCAGCAACAAGTGATTCTGTGTGGTTCTTATATGACAGAAGTGAAGATGTGAACAAGAACAGGAAGCGCTCTGTGTCACAAATTCAATTATTTTTAGATTTTTGCTACTTCAATAAGGACTGTCATTTAATTGTCATCTAACAAACAGGCCCTCAGGACACTCTAATGTCCCCACCAGTAAATGCTGTTAAGCCTCCTGTCTAAGGAGAGGCCTGACAAACTGTCATCATTAACAGTCATGCCAAAATCATCAGTGAAATCAGGAAGTTCTCTTTCTAAATATTAAAAATTCTTCTTTGTGTGCCAACATGACATAATCCAAAAAATGTGTAAGCCTACAGTAATTCACAGATATGTTACCTCACAGGTAAACTGTTTCAAAGGTTATCTTCCTCCATTTAAAATTATTATGTAGCCCAAAGATGATTGATTGTTGATTGTACAACAGTTGACAGATGACTTGATAAACCAGTTTAATGTCTCCTCATATGGTGTTTCCATTATATACACAGACATTGCAGATTATGACATTGATGCAACACCACAGAGATTTAGGTTTTAAATTCTATTTAAAGACCTGAATCTCAGTGGTTTCAGTGGAATGAAGGCAATTTAAACTGGATTTAGACATTTAATTCCCTTAAGGATGTAAGCCTTTGTCTTTCTATAGTAGATAGATCACCATCATTTTCCTGGCAGTTCAGTGCTGATGATTTTAGCTTTTGGTCCTTTAGGCCCTGTAAAAGCTAGTCATTATGTATGATGCAGAAATCATAGGACAAATTTGGATCATTATCAATTATATTTAGCAATCCACTTCCAAAGCATAAATAAATAACTCTACCATTGAAAAAACAATTCTACCATGATATCTGCACACAGAAAAGATAGAGCTAAGAAGCCCATATGAAATTTTGAAATTTGCTGGCAGGATTTGATTTTGGTTCTGCCAATTTGTATTGCATTTTTTACATGTGCATTAAATCATTCTGAGATAGGAAAAAAAAAAAAAAGGTTTTTTTTGTCCTGCCTAGCAACTATTAAATTGGTAGATCTTTGAACTTCATGGACCTAAAGTTGTTGGAAATACTGTTACTGGGCTTTAGAACCATTGGAATTAGAACGATTTCTTTGCAATAGGAAGAGTTCCTTGACACTCAACACATTGAATAGCCCGACTGCAGTAATTTAAGAAATTGGTTACAAATGGAGTTAATCTAATCTCATTTAAGGAGCTTCTCTGTTAAGAAGCTCTGATTACCCTTTCAGTGGGGTCATCTTGGTAGACTCTACTTAAAATCAGGCTCAGTGAAGCATGGAAAACAGAGGTCTCTGAAGGCTACTTAAATAGTTTAGAATCAGATTTTCACTACCTGGAAAATGATACTAACCTGTCTACAGCTCAATTCAAGTCTGTCCTCATAAACGTTGCACAACTGAGAGTTCCCTTTGCTAGATTGAGCAATCTCCCATGTAAACTATCATTTTGTTGGTTTACATAGTGGAGATGAGATAGTCCCTCTTCCAGAGCTCTGAGTAAAGCTTTGGGATCACAACTTTTTGTGGATACATAGTCACATCTTCTGATGCAAATCGTTCTTCACCATTTCAGAAGTTCCCTGTAGTGAGATGAAATATTCTCTGACACTACTGCTTTTTTTGGAGTCTTTTGCCTCTTTTTTTGTTCCTCTTGCATACCAGGCTTCTTTTTAATTTGCATATGTTAGTCTTTGTCTGCCTCATTTGCCTAATTAAGAGTACGGTTCTGCTCTACTAATGAGAACAAAACCTAACTTCTAAAGAGCTTGTTAATGTAGAATGAAGAAACTGTGTTATGATTTTAATTCTTGGAATGCAATATATTCTCCAGCACAGGATTAATATTAATGTTAGAAAGAATAAACTTCTCATGCCCCAAGACATAAGAAATATTCCCTATGTTATGGGAACCTTAACTGTAGATAAGCCTTCTGTCAGAAGGCAGAAGATCAACACTTTCACATGTGGATGCCTCGAGGTAATTACTTCAAGCTGTTCCTATTGTCGGTCTGATTTTTATGGTGGTGCCACATGCACACCATACCCTCCCTTAATGGGGGTGAGGAAATCTGTATGTGTTCACAACAGCTGAACATGAGGCAACCTTGTTTTGAGGCCTAAATGGCATTCCTTAACATGCTTAGCTTTGACAAGTTTAGTTTGCATTCAAGCTGTTAGAAAGCAGAGCACAGCGAATCCAAGCAAGTACAGGAATGGCATGGGAAAGCTGCTGCATCCCAGAGAGCTGTGTCTTCCCGTGTGCATGTCACATGGCAGGCAAAATTCTTCTGGCCCTTACCAGTGGCATTAGTGGTATGCTACAGGGAGCAGAGACTGGGTCACCAGCGAAACGTGACAACTATAAATGGAGTGGCTGATTATCAGCTGTAAAAACAGCATGTAGGAAAGAGCACCACCACCCAAAATAAAATGTTGATGTCAAACATCAACATCTCCCATATAAGGCATCAAGAGCTTCTTTAAATGAAGGATACTGTCTAACCCTCAGGGGTATTCCAGGTACATGAGTGACAGCTGGAAGTCATTGAATTTTTTAAAACTTTGTTTGGTCATAATGCTCTTAGTTTTATTCTTTTTTTTTAATAGGTAAAATCTCTGTATGATGAGAAACTTCATTTTTATTTATCTCCAGTATACTCTCACATTTTTCCTCGTGTTGATAACAGCACGGTAACCAAATTTTGCAGCCTTTCTTGGCACACCAAATCAACAATAAGCATTTAGAAAGGAATATGTTTTGTTTGTAGCTGTGTCTCACTAAAAGACAGTGTATAAACTGCCTCTGGGAAGAGCAAAAGCTTTCCTGGTTTAGAAACTTTGTTTTCCTTTTGTTGTTGGCAGTAACACAGGTATGGCTTCTCCTGTGCATGGCAGCAGATGTGGAACATTGCGGAGTATCTACAGCACATCAGTCATTGTAACAAATGTAGAAGGTGTTCTGTTACATGACAACTGTTGTTTTGTAATCCCAAATAGGGTAAAGATCCTTTTAGGGGCCTCTTAAGTTTTAACAGTTTTCGTAATTGCAAATTGCCTGATTTAATTTGGTTTAGGCTGTTGTGAAATACGGAGGTACAAATATATATGGTTTCCCAAGAGTCCATTACACCTGTCTCAGGCAGGATAATTCTCAACAGAGTAAAATAGAGTAACCCATGTAACTCTGCAGACAGCAGTCAAAGCTGTGTGCTCAAAGACGCCATGGTCAGGTAATGTTTCACATGGGGAAGTTTACATGTCCTTCCAGGTATACCTTATGTCTTTAACCAGGGAAAAAAAATTGCTTTTCTTCTTATTTAAGGCACTTACAGGGAGTTTTCTAATGTATATAACATCTAAAGTGTTACCTTAGTAAGTGACTGAATTCAGAGAAGGAATTCGACTGGAAGTTAGCCTGAGGCAAAGAACTCCATGGGTTAATTATGCGACATTCCTTCTATCGCTTCTAAATCAATTGCCTCTGGATTTCAATGTCTGTCCCCCTAAGAGGGTGAGAAGGATCTAATTGCCTCCCTCTGGACCACTTGTTACTGCCTATCCCTGTGAAATTCACTTGTATGAGCCTGTGCTGTATTTGCAATTTAACAGGATCAAAACTCCTTCCTCTTCTCCACTTGTTAATTATTTTTTCATCGCCTCAGATTATTTGTTATAAATTTCCTGGCAAGACGTCATAAACAGAATGCTGTATTAATGGTAAAAGTGCAGACCGGGCTGATACAACAGGGTTTGTTTGGGTTTTTCTTCCCCCAAAATTTTCATATAATTTTCTCTTCTTCTTTGCACTGAGGGTACTAGTGAAACAAGAACTACCTTTGCCAAAGCAGGATTTCGTTTAATAATATCATATCCTTTTATTACTACTAGTTCCAGGTGAAGATTAATTGATTCAAACATAAAAAGGGATGTAGCTTCTGGAGAAGGAGGGCTAACAACAGTATTTTGGCATCTGTTAAACACAGTGTTTCAGCCCATCTGAGAATAATATTATATATCTTGGAGAAGAGCACAGAAATTAAAGGTCCATATATGCTCCTCAGCCTAAAATGTCAGCAGTCTTTCCTTGGTACTGGCTTTTTAGGGCTCCCACGGTTCTGTCCAAAACACAGAGGTCAGAGAGAGAGCTTCTGCAACCATTCCTTATTGCTGGGGTATGTGAAATGCATGTGTGGTTACTATTGCAGTTGTCTTGCGACATTCCAGCTTTGCCTCAGATTTCCCCTTTTCTCTCTGACAAAGCTAAGAACTGTAAAAATGAGAAATAACCAAGGTTTAGCTCTGTAACAGCTGAAACTAATCTAAAACTGTATTGCTGATTTTGCAATCTTCTCACACTCATTTAACAGTCCTGTGAAACAGGCCAATATTCATTTAATTGAAAAACAAACTGGCAACTCTTTCATTTGGTTTGGCCCAGTTCAGGTCTCAGATCTAGGAAGGGGAACACATGAATGCCAGTATCTGGGCAAGGCATGGTGGAATAAGAGGGAATGAGTGAAGGATTGCAGCAGCCCAGAATTACATTATTTTAAACTGGAGGGAATTTTATCTTCACCATCTGAAACAAATTCTGATCCTACAAAGGTCGGTGGAAACAGAATTTCATACCAATTCTTAGTATGTTTGCACTTTTCTATATTGAATCACCATATTGCCATAGTATTTTTATGAAGATAGTAACTCAAGCTATTGTACTTTTTAGCTTTCAGTGTATTTTGATACACCAGGGTCAGAAAATATTCATTAGTTTGTCTTTTATCATTGAATTGATGATCAGCATTCTGACATTGATTCCACACAAATCTGGCCAGAATTAAAATTATTTGTTAGGTCTTAAAAAAGGTATTTATATTGTTGGTATTTGTAATAAATATTTTATTAAATATATATAATTCCTAAAGAACTTACACATTCATAATTGGTGCATTATAAAATGTCATAATAGCAGCATCTATGGATGTATAAGACTAACTCTCATTTCAAACTTCTTGTACCATTTGTTTGGCTATCTGGGGGCAGATTTCATCATTTAGACTTCAAAGCAGGGAGAAACAAGAGCTGCAGCCTGCGAGGAAAAAAAAAAAACAAACCACAACATAAAGATTTTACTTAAATTCCTCTTATAAAAGCTGGTAGCTACTCAGCATCAGACAAAACTTGTATATAAATGCAATGCTATGGTAAGTGATGTGGAAATACCAAAAGACTGTGAAATACTTTCTAAGGAGCTGTTAACACGTGCCTCAGGCTATACTGCTGAGTGGCAAATTTAAGGGGCGTGTTTTCATCAGTATTCAAGTCACCTCTTAGTCAGCAAAGAAGAACGGTAAAAGCTAAAATACCCTGAAAAGTTGCTATGAATTTCAGAAATTCCATGTGCTGAGCAATGCAACAGCATAAACTTTGATTTTTTATCACTTTCTTAGCTACTGCTCTGAAGTGCAGCTGTACATCCACACACCTCCCTCACAGAAATTTCCATTTTTTCTGGCCCAGAGCCTTAGGCATAACATCAGTGTTCAACTCTCAAAATGTGAACATCTTTGATATCACCTGCCTAATGGTAAATACCTACAGGCCAGGAGAACGGAGCCTTCTGGAACAGAAATTAATCATTAGATGTTTCATAAGGCACGTATGTATCTGCAATCCACTAGGTAAATAATAAGAAGTAAACAATAACATTTGAGCATTCTCTGAAGCAACCTTTGTATGATGTCCATGACATCACTCTGTAATTACTGCAATGAAGATGAAGCACTCTTGAAAAAGATGCAGAGAAACAAAGTTTTCCAAATAACTGAAAACTGTCTTAACGTGTGCCCAGTGCCAGGCCAAGGATAGCAGATTTTTTCATCTCCTCAGGTACATCGATGCCAAGTGGCATTGCAGAGATATCCCAACTCAGTCATTCAAGAGAACAGCTGTAGGACACTGGGAGCAGTAACTTCAACTATTCCTAACAAATCTGCAACCAAATATGAGCTGGCTGTGGTTCCCCAAGAGGCTGAGCACTTGCAGCTCGAGCTTGCTGAAGATCTCTGTTCAAAACAACCCAAGACTTAAAGCAAAAGGACAATTGTGGAAACAAGACAAAATTGCAAAGGCTTGCTAACCAAGTAATTAAAAACTAAATCAAGCATTTGCAAAAGGAAATGCAACAATTAATGAATTCAATTCCCTTCTATGGTTTGAAGAATGGAAACTTCGGGAGTACCACCAGTTTTATTGAGAAGATCCAGATTTGGATTTCTCATCTCTTAAATACTTGAGGCACCTAAAAAAATTGGGGGGGAAAAGAAAGCAAAAAAAAAAAGCTTCTGAAACTGATTTTGGATTTTTGACAGGAGTTTCTGCAGGCATAGTTGCTACTTCCAAGCCACAGCCATTATTTGGCTATTTATGAGAACCTAGTAAATACGATATTTATAATGCATCAGCTACATAATTTCAAGTAAATATAAAATCTGTATTAAAAATCTTAGGATGTGACCAGAGGCCAGTGCTTTAAGAAACTACAAAGACAACCCTTACAAGGAACTAAAGTATCTTCAATGAACTAATGTAGTTGCAAAAATGTGAGCATGATTCTGGGCATGTAAGAAGAGATAATACAGCCTTGGTGCACAAATAAAAACTTAGAGCAAATTGTAATCTCTTTGCTTTCTCTTTAGCATGAAATATTGACAGAATAAATATATAAAGATATATGTATTTCAAGGAGGCAAAGAAAAAAAAGCTGGTTCCATACGGACGACTTGATTTTTAATGGGCATATGACAATTATTCAAGGAAAATATAGGGCAAATAGGGTGAAAATCCAAATGCATTTAGCACAGAAGCAAAAAAACCAGAAACCTCTTGCAACACTCCCAGTGTAGTTGAGTGCTGCCTTTACTGCTCCTTGGCTGCACAAGCCACTCAAGACAGGTTCTTGAGAAATGTCAGCATCCTTTCATTCTGAAATGCTCACCCCTCTCTGCATGAAAGGCTTTACACTCCTGCAGTGCAATACTGATTCTTCCTGCAATTGAGAATCCAAAGCCTTTCCCTTCCCCAGCCTGTTCTCCCAGCCCCCAAAGGAGAATCCCACATGACCTGTTTTACAGGTCAGTGGGCCAAGAACACACCGGTAGCTTTGCTCTTTTTATATTCTGTATTCACATGCTGGGCAAGGAAGTCCTATCCTATCCAACTATCCTGATGTATTTTTCCCTGTTTCATAGGAAAAAACTCACTCACTTTACAAATTAAAAAGGTTAAAGGGATGAAAGTGCAAAGTAGCATGTATTTCAAGGGTTTCTGCCAATTAGATATAAGCGCTTTGCCTTGCTGTATCATGCAGTGCTGATCGTGCACGTGATTTATATTCATAGCATTGGAAGGAGAGAAGAATTCAATTTATCCAAAGTTATATAGGAAACACGAAGGGCTGTACATGGTTCAGCTTAATTTAAACAGATATCCAACCTGGCCTCAGGGGACAACTCAGGTGACAAACTAGCAGTTTGCAAAGCACATCGACAGCATGTGGAGTTGAACAGCATAAAACTATAGGATATTATAACTGTAAATATATAAGGGATGGAGATAAGACTGATCTTAAAGGAAATACTGACTGTTGACAAGAACTGTCTTCCCAAGAGCTCTGTAAGAGGAGGAACTCGGGGACCTGCAGAGCCTCTCTCGCCGGAGGTGATTATGGGTACTCCATCCCTGCTGACAAGGACGATTTGCTCCCCAGCCAGTCAAAGCTTTGTCGTCGCAGTAGCGCAGGGCCCAGTCCCGGTATGCCAACAGCTACCGGGGGGCAGAACCCGCACAGCCCCGCGCTCACGGACGCCGCGGGAGCAGCGGCTACTGCCGCACAGTGAAGAGAGGCGCCGAGAAAGGGCCGAGAGCGGGCGCGGAGGGGCCCGCCCCGGGCTGCTCCTCCACACACCCTCGGCACCACCGAGCCTGCCCCTGCCGCCGCACCCGATCCGCGGGGCTGCACGCGGATGTCCCCTCTGCCCGCTCGGCGTTCCCCTGATTCCCGCGGATGTCTCTCCTGCCCTCCCACCGTTCCCGGTATCCCCGTGGATGTTGCCCCTGCCCGCCCGGACTTCCCGGGATAGGGCGGTGCCAGCGCGCACAGCCCCGCCCGCCGCGGCCGCGCCGCCGCGCACGCGCGCGCACCTCCCCACGCACGCACCCGGCGGCGCCGCGGCGGGGAGCGGCCCCCGCGCAGGCGCGGCGCGGCCGAGGCCGGTCAAAGCCGCCGAGTGGCGCCCGCACGGCCTCGGCCCCGGCCCGGCCCGCCCTGCGCGCAGCTCCCCGCGGGGCGGGGCCGCCTCCGAGGCCGCCCCAGCGCGGCCCCGCCGGGCCCGGCCGAGCTCACGGCATTTCCGGGGGAGGGCGCGCGGCGCGGGCTGGCGGGGAGCGGCGCGGCGCGAGCAGAGTTGACTATATATGGTCAAAGGCAGCGGAGAGCGGCGCGCGGCGCGGGCGCTTCCTGGTTCGCGCCGCGGGGCCGAGCGGGGCTGAGCGGCGGCAGCGGAGCCACAGAGCCCGGCCCGGCCGCGCCCGCCGCCCTTCCCTGCCTGCCGCCGCCGCCGTAACAAGTGGGCGAAGATGCCGTACGAGATCAGTAAGCTGGCGGGGGCGCCGGGGCGGCGAGGTGCCGGGCGGGAACGGGCAGCCCCGCGGGCTGCGGACCCTCGTGCGGCCCCGCGGGATGGCGCGGAGCCGGCGGAGCCTCGCAGCCCGCTGACAGCAACAAGTGACGGCGGCTGCCGGCAGCGCAGGGCGTGTGCCGGTAGCGGGGTGGCATTAAGCGCCTTCCTTTTATTTTATTTTTTAATTTTTTTTGTTATTATTATTTATTTTCTTTTTATCGCCTTTCTCCTTTTATTTTTCACAGAAAAAGTGTTCGCCAGCCTTCCGCAGGTTGAACGAGGCGTTTCCAAAATTATTGGAGGTGATCCTAAGGGCAATAATTTTCTTTATACCAATGGAAAATGTGTCGTCATCAGAAACATTGATGTAATGTATCTTGATTTATTTTGCTTTCTAGTGTAAAGCTTTCGCTAAGTTTCATTTTGTCTCTCTGCCCCTCCTTTAACAGTCTGTGCTTCATTCAGTCTTGGTGATTTCAATCGAGGTCACAGATCCGTGATCAGCAGCAGGGGACTAAGTAGAGTGCATGACTCAGGCATAAAACCATAGGTAGTGACTGTAGAAATATGTAGAAAATCTCGGTTAAATGTGTAATTCTTTCCCTCTTCACATAGGGCTTAAGAGATGAGAGACTGGTATATTCTGGTTGGCCCTGTTTATCTTCTTAGATATCACTATTATGAAGTTGAGTGCTGTGTTTGCCTAATAAATGAACTCTCTCTTCCTTGCTGTTTTGGACCCTTAGTCTGTCAGGGAAGCATGTCAGTACTTGCAAACCTGTATCTTTAAACGCTTTATTCTTCAGCCTCTTCCCCCCAGCCGCAACTCTAGGAATTGAAACAGTTATGAGTAGCTGGATTCCATGACAAGTTGGGTGCAAGTTCTCAGCCCTGCTCACAGGGAATTTTTCTCATCGATTAAATATTAGAACGCCCCAATTAATGTTTTCAGTAGGGTGGAGGTTTGCGTTTGTTTTTTCCCTCTGGTGCTAGCTAAAGAAATGTTAACAGTTATTTGATTTTTTTTTCAAAAATGGCATCCCTTTGAAAAGTATGGAGGAAATGTTGCAATTTTAGGCCATTGTCTTGCTACTATTTTTTTGAAGTAAATTTCTTCGAAGTAATTGCTTGTTCTTGAGAAATCAAATTCTCCCCTGGATTTACTTTCCTACTGCAGTTTTGGCCTGCAGCAGGAAGGGCTGTAGGGGGAAGGGCAGGACATACCTCTGGAATTTTTAGGTCTCCACAACAATGGATTTGTTTATGGCTGCTTCTGTAAATCACCTTTGTAAACTGAGCTGTTTGCCTGTTTTATCTCACCACCCCCACTATATTCAGACTTTTCTTCATTGTCATGCCATAATAGATAAATGCTACTAATAATTTAATTCCTTGCAGATTTTTTGATTGCTATCAGTTTAAATTCGTCCACTTAAAATGAAAGTAAGCTCGCACTCTGGTTTCAGTGTGTGGGTATAACGTCTTTGTAATAGTGTTTTGGTCTTGGTATCAAGAAAAGTTCAAGTTTCTGAAACCAGAAGCCCCAGTTAAACCCTGTAGTGGCTCACAGTGTGATGAGAGAAGAGGGAAAAGCCACTGCTTACGTTACAGTTTCTGACCAAGTGAATGCTGACCTTCTCCCTTGCACTGTCATTAATGCTTTTCTGCCCCCATTTTGGAGGTTAAATTGGAAGAAAGCTTTACCTGAAATTTGCTTTAGCTGCATCAGCTCGCTGAAGATTGGGCCAGTCCAAATGTGAGCCCCAGCATGAACTGGGGGGCTTAGGGCACATGGTGACCTGGGAACAGGCAAAGTGGGATTGTGGGAATTCAAATTGAAACTGTTTAAACTCTCAAAGGAAGGTAAGAATGGAAGTCACGAATCCTTCAGTTTTATGGGCAATTCATGCTGATATGCAGACCTACCCAGCCGACAAGGGAAGTTTGCTACTGTTAATAATTGACAGGTGACTACAGAATATATTGCAGCAGTAACACAAAAACTGACCAAAGCCTGTGCTATGGCTTTTCTGCTGGAGAATGTTGCAGTTTGTAACCTGACTTGTGAGTGTGTCCGCTCTTAGTTAAGAGCTCTCCCTTCTTTGCATGATACAGAAGCCTCTCTAATAGTTTGCAACAACGAAATAAAATGTTGGGGGGGGGTCTGTGTGTAATCCCTCCATGAGCACTTCTCCAATGGAATGTTTGTGCTCTAATTAAAAAAAACAGGTCATCAAAATGCGGTGATCACCTTTCTCTTTAAGTCTAAAGCTATCTAGCATTAGCTAATCAGATGAATATAGCATTCAGGGTTAATGCTTGATCTTTGAGCATGATCTAGAGACTTCCTTTAACAAGAAGTAGTTCTGGAGCAGTGCTGGAAAAGCTCTGTGAGAGACTAGTGATATTTTTAAGGTTTTACTTCATTAATATTTTATCTTCATGGGTCTAAGACTACTTTGAAGCTTGGAACTGAAACTGCTCACTTTCATATGTGTCTCTGGTTTCAGTGTTTGAAATAAGCCACATAAGCTCGCTGCTGGTTTAATGTAGGTTCTACATTTGTCCCAGCTTACACTATAATTTTCTCCTTAAATATCTTTTTAGAAGTGGTTTTTTGGGGGGTTGGGCTTGATATGAAAAACATGCAAATTATAAAAATTACTTTACAAGCAGAAACAATAGTACTGAATAAATGTGTAATTTGACAGCCCTAATTTATTACCTGATTTCTGGAATCTATTTACCATATCTTAAATTTGGGTCTTTATCTTTCATTTAACCCTTTAAGTTAGTCTCTCAGCTTAGTTTCCTGGACTTTTGGAAATTCATGCTGTAAAATAGCACCCACCATGCCATTGGTAACAACTTGCAGGGGGCTTTGAGCTCCTTGAGTATGCAGGTGATGCAGGTGTAGAATAGGGAGAACATTATCTTGTCTTGCTCACATGAAATCCAGTTGGATACAAAATAAAGAGGGATGTGCATGCTGTAAGTGCAGATGGTTATGACTTAAGTAGAGCTATAATGCACTCAAGCAATGCATAAAAGCAGGAATGAAAAAGAGCTCCTTTTTGCATGAGCAAGCTGTATTCTGTCTCCTGAGATGTAACAGTACTGCAACAGCAAGAACTCCTGTGAGCAGGAGACTGCTTTCTAACACAGAGCAGGTGTTTTAGTTTTTTCTGATGGGATGGCTGAGTCATACCATAACATCAGGTGGTTTTCTGGTTTGATTGAATAAATCTGTATTAATTATAGCAGTTAAAATGAAATTTTGTTTTGATCATATGAGTCAAGTTTCTGGAGCTGGAACAAGCTTATTAAGTGGTAGAAAAACACTTATAAGAGTAGTGTATTACTGTTGTAGCATATATACACTTTAATTGAGAGGGGCGCAGAATGGCTTTTTTATGCAATTAATTTGAAAGCAGTTTTTTGCCTTGATGTCATCCTTTTTTAATTTGTGTGATGCCTCTATTGTATAACACTGCTGAGTTGCTGAGACACAGAGTGCACTTATTTTCCAACCTGAAATATCTGAAAGCATAGTTTAGACTAAAGAGATAAAATTATGGAGTGGCAGTGAATTCTTTTCAGAATTCCTGTACAACTTGTGATACCAGGTCTACTGGCTTTTTAAGTGGATTGCAATTATCAAGAAAGAGCAAGCCTCACACATCCCATTGGTTATTGAGTGATTTGGGGTACCTGGTGATGACTAACAGTCATGTGTTATGGTTGACTGCAAGCTTAAGTTCCATACTTGACTACAGTAGAATTTTCAATATGTGCTGCAAAGCACAGCTCGTATTTTGTATTCTGGTTGGGTAACTGCTTTATCCCTGGGCTATCTCTAAAGAAAGAGATCCTGATGCTTGACCTGATATTTTGAAGGGTGTTTTTCTACAGGTATCGGAAAAGGTATTTTCAGCAGGTATTGGAGAAGAAGGGGTCCTTAAGAAGAAATCTTTTTTTGTGTCAGTGGTTAGAAAGTAGTGTGTTGCTTCAGTGGTGCCAGCAGTGTTCAGCAATGTCTACTGCACTTCTCACTTTTAGACAATTGCTTAATTTAAGCTGGAAGGCCGGGTTTGAGAGAAGGGAGTGCAGGGAGAAATTATGATTTTTCTTTTTGCATTTCTGATTTTATTCCTTTGAAAAGGAGGAAGTACAACTTTGTATTTTTTTTTCCCTTTAAAATAGAATCCTGCAATTGCTGACATCTACACTGAGCATGCCCACCAGGTTGTAGTTGCCAAGTATGCTCCCAGCGGATTCTACATAGCATCCGGAGGTAAAGTGTCTTCATATGCATGAGATGTGTGGACAGAGCTGTTGAAGTTACTAGCAGAACAGTAGTAACACTTCGTGTGTGTGTTTGGGATATGCAGTCAATGGGATGTGCTTTGGTGGAATAATGTACGTGTTTCTGTCCTGGTTCCTCTAACCTTTCTCAGGCAGTGAGCTTAGTGACATTCTTGGTCTTTTAAAATGTATTATTTCAATAAAAAGAGAACCTGGCAATGGACCCTAAATACTGATGAAGACTTGTGTGAATGCAGAAGAGTGAAAAGTTTTTTCTGAAATGCAGGACTATTGCTTGTGAAGTTAATAAACTTTGATACTTCATGGGCAGGAGAGGGATTCTAAAACAGTGTGTATTCCTTTCTTTTCTGTTTTCCCTTCTTCCTGACCAAACATGGCAACATTTATGACTTTTGTTACTTTTTAACCTGAACTAAATAAGCATTTCTTGGCAAGTTAGCCGGGAAAGAGGCTGACGCCCAGTTTCCATGTAATGCATATGAATCAGTAGTCTGAGGATGTGTAACATGAATTTTTACAGTGTGAATTTCAGTATTATAGCAGTTCTTGACTACCAAACTGAACAAACCCTTATTAGAAGCTTGCATCAAATAATTGATTTTTTTTTTCATGAGGACTGGTATACAGTGAAGAATATTGATAAATACAATACTGTAACATGTATTTCTTGCAAAGATTTGCAGCTAAAATATAGATTTTCTCAAAAAATGCTTGCCATTGCCAATTAGAAGTGCTTCTGAAGCAAGTAATATGTAAAAAATGCAGAGATGTTTTCTAACTAATAGATTTGAAATAAATCATTCTGAATATGAGCCCCTTAGAAAAGGAGCACAGATTCCTGCGAAGTTCTTAGTAGAATGAGAGTATGTAAAATGTGCTGTCCTTGGTTTCCTTCATATCAGAAAGCTATATTAGAATAAGTATTTTTGGAGTACTGGGGAACCTTTAAGAACAGTGACAGCAGCGCTGTTTTTTCTTCTTTTTTTTTTTCCCTTTTTCTCACATTCTTGCCTGAAAGGGACCACAGCCAGGATTTTCTTGGCTCAGTCTTGTGTGTGGACCATGTGTCAAACTGAATACCCTCTTAAAATCCAGTTTGCATTCTGTATTCTACAGACTTAGTGCTCTAGGTTTGTGCAGCACTTAATACTCAGAATAACTGTCTAATTTTTTCTTGTAGTCTTAGATTTCCAGTCCTTTGTAAAAGAACAGATAAAAGTAAAAGTTATAGATACTGTGCTAGAGAAGTATTTGGCTGATTTTTCTCTGAATTTTCGTCATACCCAAGTGAAACAGTTTAGGTTGCAGTATTTCCCTTAAAAAGTGTCTTCTATATGTCATTTATAAATAGTTTTATGATACTGCTGAGCATGGGGTCTGAAGATAGATGACCAGGCTGTTTAAGCTGTTTCTAAGTATAACATGTAAGATTCATTTCTCTGTCTATAAATCTGCATTAGCCATGCAGCCTGCATTAATACTTCATGTGCTTCATGAGACAGACCTTTGGCAATATGCTTTTGGCTTTTATGGTAATTTCTCTTATTGCAGCCATAGCAGATGTAGTAATGGGAGATACTGCAAAGTTAAAGCTCTGTGTCTTATCTATTAATAGATGGAGAAAATAATTAGATTGTAAAGTCTGCATTAAAATTCTGCTTCAATAACAAGTTCTCGCCATGAAATTCTGAATCTGTCCTTCTAGCAGAAATGAAGAAAATCAATCTGTGACCAGGTCCCAAAGATGCAGGGTGGCTGTATGTTTAAATTGAATTGTAAAGACGCACCAGTAAATGGTGAACAGGATTTAAGCATTCTGCTGAGGTGAAGGATGCGTGCTTTAGCACGTGATTTATTGTAAAACAGTGGCTTTTTTGAAGGGTACAATATACACAGACTTTGCTGTGTGGGTTTCATTAGAGATTGTAAATTTGTCTGTGTGTAGAACAATTCCTCCGGTTTCAATCCTGCACCACAGTAATTGCTCTGAATTGCTCTTGGGTTTTACAATACTCAGTGGAAACAGTGAGCCAGAGAGCTTTCATTATCTTAAGTCTTAAATTGTTAACTGCTTTGTGCCATGTCTGCTGCTTTTGACATTTGTATTCCTGAGTATTCTGTTGTTCCTGTTCCTGTCTAGTATTCCAGATAGTACAGGCGTCCGCATCATTAAGTGTGTAAATACTTCTGTATAGAAAAAGTACTCTGATGTGCAGGAGTTGAGTTCTGTGGACAGTAATCTCTTTGTACTCCTACGTATGCCTGGTATTTGTATGCAAAACAGGTTTCCTTTGAGGGGACAAATTGTAGTGCATCAGCCACTGTCCACTGGGCTGCTCCCTTCTTGTAGGTGTAGGGTGACTTCCCCATGAGGGGTCAGTGAGCTGTCTTGTAGCTGCTCAGCAGGGGGGCTGGGCTGGCTTGTTCTTTGTGTAACGGATCCTCACCACATACCAGCTGATAACAGTGAAGTTCCTACTCTCTTACTCTGCACTTCTTTTCACATCTGCTAATGTTTTCTCTCTTGTATTTGGTGCTGCATGTCTTGAATCGTAATAACTGGTTAAAAACCTAATTTATTGAAATGGATATAGTCTTCAGCATTCCTAAATAAAGGGATTTGTAGTAGTTGTGATAGGGTAAGGTAGTAGGTCCTTAGTACAAGTCTTCAGTGTAGCTGAAAATCTGTACTCTGGCAGATTGATGAGTCATGTGACTGAGTCATGCTGGAACAATAGTTATATTCTGTGTTATTCTGGCAGATGTCTCTGGAAAGCTGAGAATCTGGGATACTACACAGAAGGAACACCTACTGAAGTATGAGTATCAGCCGTTTGCAGGAAAAATAAAGGACCTTGCATGGACTGAAGACAGCAAGAGAATTGCTGTGGTTGGAGAAGGAAGAGAAAAGTGAGTAATTCTTTTGTTTGTGTATGTGTTTATACATACATACATGCATTTACTGTAAACCTCTAGATTCTAACAAAGCAAGTTCTTTGCAGAAAGCTTTTAATTCTTCAATGGAATGAAGTCATTGCTTTTTCCCTGTCTTGACTTCAAGTTGTGCTGTTCTGCAGCAAAATTTTCTGTGCAGTGTTTGATAGCTGTAAATTAGTTAGAAAATGCCATTCTGTTACAATTGCTTAGTTTAAACATGGTATTGGGACTTGTTTCGTAGAGGTAAGTGGGTATTACGTTCAAGGATAGCTGTTTGGTGGATTTTTGTCAAAATCTGATAGGTTAGGAAGGGGAACACAAGATTTTTTTTTCCCTCCTTCATTTATTGGAGTCATGGTCTTATTCTGTTGATTGAATAAGAGCTTAAAAAAAGAAGTGTATCTGAATTTTCTCCTTTGGCAACATGTCTATATTTTTAGGCCTTATTATGGTAGTTCAATGAAAGGAAAACAAACAATTGTCTTTTATCTGACTAAATGACATGCCCATGAGGTTTGTCTTCCATTTAATGTTCAAAGACTGTCAAAACTTTTAAAGCAGAGCCCAGACCAGGTAGCCTTTTGCCTAAAAGCCTGAAAAGCATTGTGTGATGCTGTTCCCTGGGCCCCTGCACCATTTCTTAATCCCTGTCATGTACTGTGTCCTTGAAAGAGGTTCTCTGTCCTCCATTGCTCCCTCTGTGCCCATCTGCCCCTGGGTAGATAAAATGTGAGTTTGCTCACCTTCTTCAAAAACTTGGCCTGCTTCCTGTTAGGTGGATGCACTTTCAGTGTAGAATATTGCGAAGGGATTCTAAAGAAGGCCTTTCAAACCGCAATATTCTGGCCATTTAGTGCCTCAATATTGATTATACTGGAGGGTTTTTTTAAAGTGATTTAGAGTAAGAACTGTCAAAAATGCTTTTAAAACTCTTCTTCCTTAAACCTTTAAGTAATAATATTTATAAAAATGATGGTACCCAATCTAGGCTAAATAGTCAGATAACTGTGATCCAAAGTCATTGTTATCCTAGCTTTCTGCAGTCTGGGTTGTGGCTAGGCAGATGGAGTAATTTACTGCTTTCTTGTATAAACTAACAGTCTTAGTGAGGAATATACATTGGATCTCTGAATTTTAGAAGCTTTATATGCAAAACCTGATTGTTTGTCCCCTTCAGCATTCTAATCTGTTGAAGATTAGAATCTCTCACCAGGAAGATCTCATATAGCCTTCAGGGAACTATGATGTGCTTGCATGAGATTAATGAGATGACCTAATTTCTTTTCTTTGGGTGCGCTCAAATCTGCAGTTTGCAGATGTTCAAGGAGTTAATCTACGTGTAGCTTTTATGAATTGTAGTTATTGTGTGCTTTTCTAACTAGGTTTGGAGCAGTGTTCCTGTGGGATAGTGGCTCTTCTGTTGGCGAGATTACTGGGCACAATAAAGTGATCAATAGCGTGGACATTAAGCAAACGAGACCGTATCGTCTGGCAACTGGCAGTGATGACAACTGTGCTGCTTTCTTTGAGGGACCGCCATTCAAGTTCAAGTTTACACTAAGCGTGAGTTTAAGTTTAGACGTGGCTCTGTTAAACTGCAGTTTCCAGCAAGCTTGCAATTCTTATCACAACTAGCTGTAATAACAGAAGTTCTCAGTTCCCCTCTTTGAAGCATGGCTGGTGTCAAGTGACTTTCTTAAAGCCATGTGTAACCAAATGTTCGTCTCAGGGCAAGAAAACCAAAATAAATGGTTAGTGAAAAAGAGAACCTGAAACACTTTTTCCTATATTCTTTTTTCATTGTCACTAAGCTATGGAAGTGATGAAGTGGGCTGTTTTATTGCTTCTATTGATGCTTTCAGAGCTCTGTTTCCTGGTGCACGTGTATATAGAATTTCTTAAAGCTTTCCAAGGTGCATGATTCAAGAAATGTGGTGATTTTAATGGAATTTTCCCATCTGATAAAGAGTACTCAAATATTAAATCCCAGGGCCACTTAGAGTGAGTGTAGATGTTTGGAGGCATAACTTGATTCTGACTTCATGGAATGGGTAGTAACTTGTGTGGTCAGTTTTCTGCTTCTAGGTTACTTTTAACTTTGTTTCTTATTCTACTTGTTACAGTCTCTTAAATGAAACAAAGGCTGGAGCTACCGCAGTGAAGATATTTGTTGTTGCTTAAGGCCAAAGAAAATAAAAAGCCGCAAACTTCTGCAGCTGTTTTGGTGGCAGGAGATCTCTTGCCTCAAATAAACTATCGCAGAGATACTGGATGTTATTGCAGTAGTAGATTCAAAATGTTTAGTTTGTATTTTAGTTTTAAAAACAGTGTAGTAAGCCTTTTATTTTCTTACACATGAGCCTTGAGCAGTCTTCATATGCTGACTTTAATAAGGATTCCATTCCAGTTCTAGAAAAGGAATTGTTTTGAGCTCTGCGATCCAATGAAATGATGTAGTTGCCTAATATATTTCTGAACTTAAGCTGATACTTGCATTTTGCTAAGCTGGTTCTTTTGGAACTCTGAAGTCCAAATTGCTTACCAGTCGTGCTTTAGACTGGTATGTGATGCAGTCATCCTTTTAAAGTGATATTTGGGTTGATATATTGGATTCTGGTATGGGCTGTTATATGGTTTAGATTCGGCCTGTGGTATCATCAGAGGGGGAAAAAAAGTATAGTTGAAGAAAGTAGGTTAGAACCTGCCTTCCATAACGCTAAAAATAGTCTTCCAAATCTCTCTGCTTAGGAGCTTTGGCCTCATTGTGGTGCTTCCCTATTTAACGTGTGTTTTGTAGTTTGCATGGTTTGAATAGTCTCCTACTTGTAAATAATCTATTTGGGGAGCATACATCAGTCTTGCCTCATTACTTCACAGAACTTCCACTAAGGTAGTCTCCCAGAAATGGAATTTCAGTGAAATAGTAACTTATTCCCCATGCCTGAGCTTTTTTTCTTTTTTTGGCCATAAGAAGGCTAAAATACTCTTGTGTGTATAAAACTCACTGTGCAATGAAGCAAGAGTTGAAATCTGGAGAATGTTGCAGAAGAAGTCAATGACCACTGGGGAAGAATCTGGTGTTTGCATGTAGGCTGCATCTGACTCCTTTTGTTATTTATCCCTGAAACTGGTTAACCATTCTCCTGATATGCAGTGGGTTGTTTTAGCTACATCAGTAATGATGTCAGTGTGTTCAGTGGACTGTTCTTGGTTCCCATGATTCTCTTCAGATAGAGGCTAAACTTGTCTTATAGCAATTCTCTACAGCAAGCATCTCCTACACAGCTAATTTATGGTTTGCATGTGAGAGAACTTCATTGTTACTAGATTGTTTTGTGTGTAAAACGGTCTGTTCTTTGTTTGTTAGCTGATTCTTTTTTTTTTTTTTCTACAGGACCATACACGGTTTGTGAACTGTGTGAGGTTTTCTCCTGATGGGAACAGATTTGCTACAGCTAGTGCAGATGGGCAGGTAAAAAACAAGGAACTCTTTATATTGATTTTTGCATGAGAAGATTTTCTTGTGCATTTTGGGAATAGGATTAGTATTCTAAAATCCATGTTGCTTCTTTTTTATGCCACAAGTTTGAACTTTCAACTATCCTTCTGTAAATCTGTAATAACCGATAAGTGGTAATAGCCAGACTATTCTTGCTCAGGTTTTTTCCCCATTTCATCTCCTTAGCATTCTCCTACAGGTTATTTTTGCAGGAACATGTTGGACTTTTGGAATATGTATGTTATGATCCTGAGAGGTCTAGCTGAAATAGTGAATTCACAGATAGCAACCCAGCTCCATTTATACTCCCTACTGATAAGGGCAGGTTGACAATGGCTCTTACCATAGGTAGGTTGCCCCTCTCAGAGGGCAGAGTCCCATGACAGCAGTGCTAAGCAGCTGCCATCACAGCAGGAGTCTAAACTGTAACATCTTCCAGAATTTCAAATGTCTGGATCCAAAGTACGGGGGACTTGCTGTGATTGTTTACAGTTTTAGTCTCAATCGTTTAGTCTTAATTATTCAATGCAGCATAGCTTGTGCCTCCCCTTAAAAAGGGGTCTAGTGTATCAATGTATTAGACACTATATTGGGTTTTTTTGTATTACTCCTTTTCTCTTTAAGTTGTATGTCTTTGTGCTTTCTTAAGATTTTTGTCTATGATGGGAAGACTGGAGAGAAAGTGTGTGCTCTTGGTGGAGGAAAAGCACATGATGGAGGTATTTATGCTGTGAGTATCACTTCCTAGTGTTTCATTACCCAGTTAATGAATTGCAAAGTCTTGGATTAATAAATGCATTTACTGTCTTGTGGTGACATTTGTTTTTACAGATTAGTTGGAGCCCTGACAGTAGTCAGTTGCTTTCTGCTTCTGGAGATAAAACTGCTAAAATCTGGGATGTTGGTGCTAATTCTATTGTAAATACTTTTAACATGGGATCAAACGTGTTGGATCAGCAGCTGGGTTGCTTGTGGCAGAAAGACCATTTACTGACTATCTCCCTGTCTGGCTATATCAATTATTTGGACAAGAACAATCCAAATAAGCCTTTACGTGTCATAAAGGTAGGTTAAAGTTCTGTTACTGCATGTGTTTCTGCAATAAATGACTCAGTGATTGAAGTTGTCAAGATGGAATAGTAGCTATTGAAGAATAGTTCTGTTAAATTAGCATTGCCAAATGAGCCATGTGTGACTGTTTCTTGAAGTCATATATAAATGAAGAAGTTACTATTTACATGTGTGAGACTGTGTTTTGTGCAAATACCCAGACTGATTATTTCACTTTAATTAATGTTATCAACTTATCTTTTGTTGCAGCTTTTAAGCATTCTTGAGATGAGAAATAAATACAGCATAGATAGAAAGTTGCCAGTGATGTCTCGTTCTCCCAGAACTAGTGTATTGTGGACAAGGTGATTAGGGTTACCGTGCAATCAAACTTTATTTTAGGATTTAAAGAGTTCACTGACACAAAACACTCTCTCACAGGAACTTATAATTTTTACATGAACTAGAAACAATGTCCCAGATTTTTGCCATCACTGCTATAATTCTGGAAGTTGGTGTGGATACGTGACCGTATTTAGTCCTCTTCCCTGAATCATAAAGTACCTGAAAAGCAGTGATGAAAAGGCTGTGGAAGTATTTTGGCTCATCAGACTAATAAGGTGCTTATTGTTTCTCATCAAGGACATAGCAATAGCAGTGCTATAACAGTTAAATTACTGAGCTGTAAAATAATGAGTTTTATACTGGGTAACTTCTAATGCTTATGAATACCATGTTATTTTTCTGAATAACCTATCATTCTTCTCATAGGTGTATGTATGTGTTAAAAATTGCTCTTCAATAATTATTTATGTCCCATTCACAGGGTCATAGTAAATCAATTCAGTGTCTTACGGTGCACAAAAATGGTGGAAAGTCCTATATTTACTCTGGAAGTAATGATGGTCATATTAATATCCTTTGAATGATAGTGATACTTGTTCTGATCTTATAGTCTGAGCACTCATTAGGAGAGGCAAAAAAAAAGCTTTGCCAAAGACAAAGTTTATTGGACACAGGTGAATATTTTGTCTAAAGTTTATTTGCTTTCCCCTAATACCTGTTTTATAAGCTGCCTTCACACTTTCTTGCTAAATATAAGCCAGCTCTTAATTTTCAGTTGTTGCTTCTTCATGATAAGTAGCTCAATAGTATGGAGGAGCAAGTAAATATATAAATTAATCTCTTGTAACATCAAGAAACAGGCATACGTATTTTCCACTTATGACAGAATATGCAGAAAGTTACATTTCCAGCATTCTGAAGCTTATAGTTACGATTACAGTCCTTTATCCTGGCTTTAAAATGATGTCATGTTGGCATAAATTCTTATGAATATAGGTTTTGTTTCTTTTCAGACCTGTAATACAGTGTGAGTAGTTCACACTGATGCTACCATATAACATGAGGGAAAGCCAGTGTTACCAGGGCTTCTAACTAAAATCCTTTAAAATGTATTTTTTAGTCTCAGACCTAATGCTAATTAATCCAGTATTTGCTACTGTTAATGATATGACATTTAGCTCACTACAGAACATCAGAGTTTCACTTAATATTATGAGGTTGCCCATGGAGCTGGTAGAGTCTCCATCCCTAGAGATTCTCAAAACTTACAGGACCCTGCAGCCTGTTGTAGGTGACACCAATTTGAGCAGCAGGTTGGACTAAATCTCAAGAGGTCCCTTCCAACCTTACCTGTTCTCTCAATTATTTAGCTTTATATGGTGTGGAATCTGACTGCACCGGTATCTTCAAATGTTCCTTAATTCTATTATGCACATTATTGGGATTCTGAAACTGGAGAGAATGATGGCTTTTCTGGGAAAGGCCACACAAACCAGGTTTCTAGAATGGCAGTGGATGAAATGGACCAGCTGGTCACCTGCAGTATGGATGACACTGTGCGCTATACCAACCTTAGCAAGAGAGATTACAGGTTAGTTAAAACGTTGCCTTTTATTGCAATATAATTGTTTTACAGCAAGATCGTTGTTGATTTTATATGGTAAATATAAATGCTGAAGTTTATTTAGGTTTTATGTTACCATGGAAACTGTAGAATGGTTACTGTACCAACCTTGTGCTTTTTTCTGACAATGGGAAATGCATCCCAGGCTTTTCATTTTGTTTTATCCCTTCTGTGGGTTAGATGGAGACCTATCTTGTATTGGGTAACATAGTTAGGGGCTGCAGGAAGGGTGTCTGCTTTGTGACTCGTATATACCCAGGGAGAGTGGGACACAGGTGTTTCTTCATGGAAACCAGAATTTGAAGAATCTTTTTAAGATAATGTAGTTAGTTTAAAAATTAAACTGTAGTATAGTAACACTGACTTTCATTTCAAAGGTGTACTACCTGATCAAGATAGTAAAGATTTAAACACAGAACAATAGGAAACTTTGTGGATTATTAAGTTGTGCATGTTCCTGATGACTAGTGGGTGATTATTTGAACAGGCAATTTGGAGTAATGGTAGATATGGAATAATTTCTTCCTTCTTTGTCCTTGGCCCTTCCTCTTCCAGTGGCCAGGATGCTGTGAAAATGGACGTTCAGCCAAAATGTTTAGCTGTGGGCCCTGGTGGTTATACTGTAGTTTTATGCATTGGACAAGTAAGTATTAACATGTGGATTATCAACTATTGCTGTGTTAATAATGCCATGTATGGTCACATTTAGTTATTTAGTGTGGGATTGCCTTGCACATCTGCAGAATTTCCTAAAGGATCTATAGGGAACATAATTCAACAGGGTACTTGATAGCCTTGTCTTTTCGCATCCTGTACCAATTTCAACATTTATGTATAGATTTAAATTTCAGAAAGTTCCTTGTGTGGTTGCATCTGTATTTGTTATCAATACAGCTTGGTGCTGGAAGGTTAAACCTCAGAATCACTCTTGTCAGGTCTGTTCAGTGACACGATTTGGGCAAAAGGATGTTTTTCTCCTTCATTTTATTTTTTACAATTAATCCAACTAACCAATTAACTAGTGCTGTTGTACAGCATAAGTAGCCCTAGGTTGCTTGCCAGTAGTATGCAGATCACAGAAAACCTGAGACACTGCCCCAAGGCTCTCTTGTATCAAAATGTTAACAACTTCTAATGTTTTATGCTTTCTGCATGGGTGCTGGTTTCGTGTTTGGGACATTTAATAGTGTTGTCCAAACCTGCTTTCATGTGAGTTAATCCCAATTAACCATAGCATAGAACTGGGTAGGAAATAGCCTTTAAGGTGTAACACTGCAGCATTAACTTTCTACTGATTTGGTCCTGCCCCCCTCCCTTTAACAATGAACCAGGAAGTGGGTGTAAGCATTGCTAAAAATACTAAAATACTGTTTTGTCCATGTTTATTTCATGTTCAAACCAAGTGAAGCAAGGCCGAAGGGAATGGAGAATGGCCTGCACTATGTAATCTAGAACACGAGTACCCCAGTACAGCAGATTAGTTAGTCACCACATGTAGGCATTTCTTAATTTATTTTTTTTTTAAGAATGAATCTGTTCCCTTCAGGTGGTAATACAATAAACTTCTGAGCAACCAGAGGGGATTTGTATTTATGACTAAGCAATGTGACTTAGTAATAGTTTTATATTAGGTAGTTTGAAGAAGGGTCTTAGTTTCTGATTTTCTACTTACAGATTGTCTTGATGAAAGATAAGAAAAAATGTTTTGCAGTTGATGACCTTGGCTATGAGCCAGAAGCTGTAGCCATTCACCCCACAGGAAGTACAGCAGCAGTGGGAGGAGCGGTAAGATTGCACTTCCTAAAACTACTTTGAACACTGGAGCAAGTAATAGAAGCATTTAATAATAGTAGGTGTGTTGTGTTGAGAAATGGTAGGTGACAATATGTAACGACATCAGTACTGCAAAAGTAAGCTGTGTGGTTTTGGTGTTCCTGGGCTTTCATCCCCCAGGTTCTGTCATGATTGTGACCTAAAGTCTATTTCACTTCTTTTTTAATTGAATCTTCTTTTCTGTTTTTGCTGTTTTAAAATTGCCAAATTGTTTTTACCCAGTGTGTTCTCGAAGTTGACAAAGTCTAGAAAAATGGGTTTATTTCCACACTTTGTGGATTGTAGCCAGCATAAATGACAGGTTATCTAAATCTTTTTGTAGCATAACCACTACCAGACAGAATTAATGCAAAAAGTTTCAGAAACTCCTCTTTCTATTGTAAAATGATTTTTCTACCTTTTCACCTTCTTTGCTGTTAATTTGCAGGATGGAAATGTCCATTTGTATTCAATCCAAGGAACCTCTTTGAAAAGTGATGATAAGACTTTGGAAGCTAAAGGTCCTGTGACTGACCTGGCATATTCTCACGATGGTGCCTTTCTTGCAGTCTGTGATGCAAACAAAGTTGTCACTGTCTTTAGTGTTGCTGATGGCTATGCGGTAAGAATTCTTGTAGTGAGAGTTGTCTTTGTTTAAAACCAAATTGACTGACAGCTCATGTCTAAATCTGTTGTAGCTGCTGAGGCTTCATTGTAAATCATGGCTATAAATTTGATGTTTCTGTGACTGTTTACCTGCTATTTTGGGCTAGTACTGGTGTTTACAGCAGCCTACATGAACCCTTCAGATTGTAAAAAAGTTGAGGAAATGTGCAGCACATGTAGGCTGCTGGGAAAACACTGAAACCCACCTAATAAGAAATGCATACTTAAAAAAAGAAAAAAAGGGGAGGAACTGGATTTCCACAGACTAGCAGTAGTTAAGTGCAAAAACTTCCTTTGGGTCTGCTGAACTATTAGTTTGCTAGTTTGGGGTTTTTTTAAAGGAAATAACAAAATACACATCATGTCTGTTTGAGAATTTGTGTGCATTTTTTGTAAAATGGTCAAGAACACAGGCTCAGCTTGATAAGAATCATGCAGTATGATAAAATTCAATGAAGTAAATAAAGCAGACTTGCCAGTAAAATTCTGCTGTCTCTGGCACACAGTTCCATGGTAAGGTCTAAGCAATGAAAGGGATATGCTGGGACAGGGAATTTTGCCGTATCTGCCAATCTACTGTCTTTTAACCAAAACCAAAAAAAATGGGGCAATTTGCACTTTTCAGCCCAAGCAGTCACTGTGTATCAGCCTGTAAACTCCTTAAACTTCAGCTAAAATAACACTGAAGTAAAAACACAGGCTAGTATTCCACAAAAAACATTTTGTTTTCTAAGTAAAAATTGTGAGAATTTTGCGTTGAGAAAGAAATATCTGTGGAGTTATTTTAGAAGCCTCTAAATTGCCTATGCATTTAACAGATCAAGCTTTCATAGAAAAATGTCTTAGTGGCCTTTTACAAAAGGGGTTTGTATTTTATTGGCCTACTAAGTATTTACATAAATTGCATAAAATGAAGCCACCACTTGGTCTGCTTAGTGCATCCATCTGCACTGAGATGTACGTTGTTTGAAGTCTTGCAGTTGCTTGTTCTGATGCTGCACATTGAAAGCTAGGGATTTCCTGAAGTAGCTTTAAATACTGCAATAACCCTTGTCTCTCTGATTTTCAAATAGGAGCATAATGTCTTCTACGGACACCATGCAAAAGTTGTTTGTATTGCATGGTCACCAGACAACGAACACTTTGCTTCTGGAGGCATGGACATGATGGTATATATTTGGACTGTGAGTGATCCAGAGACCAGAGTCAAGATACCAGGTATGTTCAACATGTTACTTTTGAAACTTGCTAGTAGTTCTTGAAATCCAGCACTGTTCCTGTTTTCTAGACTAGTGGTAAGCAGGCTTTGAATGTTCCCAGATTTTTAGCCTTTATGCTAATCTCTATCTAGCCACATTAGCTGGAATTCTTCTGTTATTTTTGTAGTTATTTTGAAAATCCAATACTAGTATTTAATACAGCTAAAAATCATATTTGGAATGTGCTGAAGTCACCATGTCAACGCAGCCTTCCTAATTCTTTTGTTACTTTGCACTGCCATACAGATGCTCACAGACTACATCATGTAAGCGGCCTGGCGTGGTTGGATGAACATACTCTGGTAACAACATCCCATGATGCTTCTGTTAAAGAGTGGTCTATCTCCTACAATTGAAATAAGCCCCCTCTTTGGAAGGACCTAATCAGGGACTAGAACTACTGCAGTGGAACATAGCATTTCTCTTTCAAAATCTGTATTGGCCTCTGGGTCTGCTGTCATATCCTCATATCTTTACAGGGTGTTCATATCTGTAATTAAATGTACTTTGAAAGCTTTAGCAAGTAACAGTTTGCACATGAAAAGCACTTAAATTATGTCTGGAGCTTAACCTTTGTGCTGAACATTCCAGAGGCAACAGACAAACGAGTTGGTGTGCAAGGTTCAGGCGCGAAAGATTCAAACTCAATCAGTTGTTCTTTTCTAACCAAGAAACATAAGACTGTACAGCATGAGAGTAATACTTCTCATTTTTTCTAATTACAGAACATTTCTGTACTAACAGTCATAGTAAGAGTATTTAGTTGTGGTCTGAAACCAATCAAGCTGTGTGCAGCTACTGTATATTGCTTTGCTTCTCTATACTGCACCGAACTGTTGCCTCAGATTTTCTCCTCCAGATAAGAAGATGGGGTACATACATAATAAACTTTTTATGTATTTCATGTCAAATCTTTGTGGTTTATTTTAAGGTGGAAGTGTGGGATTTTAATGTACTTACTGTTGTGGGTATAATGTTTACAAATAATCGTTGTGGCAACTTGTTGCTTCAGAAACACAATTGTTACTTTCATGAATTAAGACTGTCTAATCATTTCAGTGTCAGAGAAAAGAAATCATTCTGTTTCAAAGATTAAAGATATTTTCTGTTCAAAGGGGGAGAAGCATGTTATTGTTTAAAAAATGCAGTACTCCTACCACCTTTTGGGAAATACAGGAATTAAACAAAGTGAAGTGTTGTTATGACTTGAAGTGATTTTTGAGAAGATGGTGTTTGCTCAGTAAGTTTTATGCCTTTGCATGTGCAGAACAGTTGCATGGAAGCGTTACCTCATGCGAAGAGATCCTGATGTTGTGTTTAGTTCCCTTCTCACACTCCAGAATACATTTAAGTGATTTGAAGCTAGCAGTCCAACAAGGGTGGAGGAGGACACACTGATGCAAAGTAATAGGAAGATTTGTTACCATCCCTGATGGCCAGAAAGAGTTGTTGCTGTCTAGAACCTTGGAAGACTTAAAAAAAAAATCTCTGCTAAGTCTCTTAACACCACCACCACCTTTCCAGTTGTCTTTGGGTTTTATTAAGCTTTCCTTTCTGTGTGGACTTGCGTGTTTTTTTTTACCAATCATATTTCTAATGACACTAATTATACAGCAAATAAAATGCTTTTGCTGCTTCTCATACTGTGGCCTATTGATCAATTGCTGAAAAAAATTGCCTTGCAAAAATGAAATGTCAGTGAAACATCCCTTGAAAAGGAAAAATGTTGATTTCTTTTTAGTTGTGGTGATCAGAATGCCTGCCAACCAACATCTACAATAGAACAGTTGACAGGGTTTTTTTTTCTTATAAGAAGTGGGATATTTTGCACCATGGTTTCTTTGTGTTTACTGTGTCTCTCTATTAGCAGTTTTGCATGTTATTGTTACTAACAATGCAAGGATGAGAAGTTTTGGAAAAATGTGTGTTTGATATTTGGCTTAAGATGCAAATGAGCAATGTTTTCTCAGTGTCTAGCCCCTAAAACCTGTTCTGCTGTTGCATAGGGACTGGCACAGCAAGTAATTAATCCATTATTCCTGAGTCTGACCTGTAAGACTTGCTATTGAATCTGATCACTGAGTTCCTGTGGTAGTTAAATCCCTGTCACTTAAGTAATAAGGGGGAGGGCAGGAGGATTTAAGCAGTTATCAGAGCTTGTGCACTAGGCCTGAAAGGTGATGTATAGGATGTGCTATTTTTTGATTCCTCGAAGACCTTGCAGTACTGCTCCTGTGGGAATGCCTGTTAGCTGGTAGCCCTGCATTGAGCTGTGTTTGGATGGCAGTGAGGGTGACTGCTCGTGCTTCAGCTTCCACTGGGTTTGTTTATTGGCATGTGGCCTGAGCTAATTCCTTAAGACCTAATATGGTCTTTGTAGTTGGCTAGCAAATCCTGACCAGAAAACTGAAAATAATATATTCTGCTATTGGACCAAATGTCATAACACAGGTTCCTTGTTAATCCAGTGTACACACACCACAAACTGATCTAAGGAGTCTGGCTGTACTGCTCAGAAAAGACAGGATGGTCTGTACACATTGTGGTGACTTCAAAAAGAAATAGCGATACTTGACATAATTATGAAATCAGGCTCAGAGGATGCAAATTAAAAAAAAACCAAAAGAAAAACCCCAAAACCAACCAACCCCACACCTTACAAAAACTTCAAAGCACCTTACATGTTGATATCTTAAGAGCTGTATTTTAGTATGTTAGTTCAAGCCTTGTTCAAACATCACTCCTCAAGCCCCCCTATCCTTGAAGGCTTCTGTTTTAAACCTGAACATGCTTTTGAGCTCCTGCTGGCAGTTCCTGGAAAGCTGGTTTCACTTCACCATGACTGGCAGTTTGCCTACTTTACAGTGAAAATGCAGCTTAATTAGGCCAGGGGTAGGTTTGGAGAACTAATGTGACCAGTAATTCCTCACAAGGATGTAATGCAGGCATTCCTCTCCCCTCCCCCTTTAACTGTGATTTAATCCTGGCTGCCTGTTCCATTTCTGCCATGCTCGTACAGCACATTGGCCTTCCAAGAAGCCGGTCTGTACAGTCAGCCAGAAATTTACCAGCAGCTGTTGTATGGAATATCAGCAAATCCTAAATGCAATTCTTTAATTGGCAATTGCTAGAGGGGAAAAATGGAGGGCATCACTGATCTATTTGGAGATGGAAGTTGTTTGTTATATTGGTCACAATAGACTTATAGATAGATGTTCTGACACCTCTGTTCCTTTGCCAAATGATTTTGCTCTTAATTAGAATTCCTCAGACTGAGGGTAGCAGCCTTAAAATCTTAATTACATGAATATTTTTCTGAAGCACAATATCAAAGGGGTAAAATCCTTTAGCCTGAAACTGGTTTGGTTTTTTTTGGGAGGTACATTTCTATGTAGAGAACCCAGTATGTCACTGCAGATATTGTTTCAGGGTTGTCACACAAGAAAGGATTTGGTGGTAAAACCTGTTCCCTACAGTAAATTCAGCTGTGTCTATCGCTGTGATGAAAGTATAGAGAGGAGGAAAAGGTGCCTTCAACTGGGCCTGAGAGCAGGATTATGCAGTTAACTGGCTGGGCTGAGAACAAGTCACAAGTTCACATATATACAGCAGATGTTTGTTCTGGAAGTGCAAAATTTCCCAGAGAGACTTGGGAATGAAGCTTAGCAGGGAAAGAACCATAAAATATCTCAGTTTGGAAGGAACCCATAACAATCTTCAAACTGCAATGGATAAATGTGTGTTTTTTGTATACTAAAGGCAGTTTGTTTGAAATACCAATATTTTTGCTGACTGGAATGAAGTCTGTTACACCACTTCATAGACGTGTTGGTGGAAAGACCCTAAAGGCCTCGTCTCAAGTATGATGTAAGGCCATGGGCAATACTAGATCAGGTCAGCTATATTCTGTTTTAATCCAGGTCTTAACAAACTGAAAAGGGTGGAGATCATGCAGCCTCTTTGGTTAATCTGTTCCATTTAAGTTTTTCCTAATATCTGACCTGAGACTCCAAGCTGTATTGCACAACCACTCATTTATATTATCTGTTACTAGCAGGAGAAGGTTGAACACTGTGCCCTTGGTATTGTCCCCCTGGAATATTTTCTCTGTCACCTGCTGGCTCCCAGTTGGATGTTGAGATGTTGACTTCTTCCAGCCCACACACCTCAGCTTCTAAGGAAAGCTGTTGTGGGAGGAGTTGTCTGAGGCCCAGATGTTCTGCATCACCTCTCTCACCTCATCAGCATTGCTGTCAGTAGTGAGATGCAGAATTGTCAAGTGGTCAAGTCTAATTTGCCTGTGACAAGTGTGTGTGGGTTATTCCTATGTCCTGCAAGTATTTAGGATTGAATTCCAAGGGGAAGTGTACTTTCATCCCTCTGAGGACTGCAGTGGAAGCAAATTAGCCCCTGTTGCTTGGGTTCTCTTTTTATCCAGAGTTGAGGTCTATTTCCAGTGATCAGAGCCCTCATGATGAACATGGTTTGATTCATGTATGGTATTTTAACTATCTCATAATGTGGGACAGCCCCTTCTACAGCTCTGTGCTGGTCCCATCACCACCCTATCGACTTGAATACATCCAGCTTTTAGGTAGACCCTAACATTGTTTCCTCCTGATGGTTGTGCCTCTCCAGAGCATACTGGCACATGAAGAGAGCTGGGAGCAGCCCTGTCTGTGAAAACCAAAGCCAGAAAGTGTTGACTACTTGAGCTTTTTTTATCCCCTTATGCCAGTTTATTTCCCTCATTTAAGAACAGAGCTCAATTTTTCCTTGAAAAATTCAAGCAAAAAAGCTGTATTGTGGATGTTCTAAATATCTACAGCACCGCTGTTTCTCTGTTAAGACTGAGACTGCAGGAGAAACTTTATGTTTTGTTGCCTTGTTGCTTGAGACCTGCAGGAAGCATATCGGGTCTGAGGAATAAGGTGCACTTTAAAATCATTCTGAACTTTATTTCTGGAATGTTCAGTCCTGGAGCTGTAATAACAGTTACATCCTGATGAGAAGAGCTCCATAGATGGATGTATCTTTATGAAGTTCTACAGATCATGGCTCATTAGCTCTCTATGAGCTAACCTGAGAGAAACTCAATATACACGCCAGGCTTAGCTGTTCCCTTTTCCCACTCTGAAGGTTAGCTGGCAGCTGAGCATACTGCCTATGGAACTGGGAGCAGTGGGGCTGTTGACCCAGACCAGCTAGCTTGTTCTGTGAACAGTCAGCCTGTACCCATCTCTGAGTTAGATCAGTTAGTTCTGATTTGCCGCAGAGAAAGAAGTTTGAAGTGCAATTTACCCCTGAGACCAAAAGTGGCTTCTTCTATGATACCCAGAATTGCTTGACATTCTCTATTGCCTGGTCTGTGTGATTGCCAGCAAGTCTGTCCCACATGAACAAGGGAGTCACCTGTAGCCCCTGGAAACATGGCTTATCAGCATCATTCAGGCTGCATTTTCAGATGATGTGACTACCTGAGAGTTGCCTAATGTGCAACTCAGGCCTCAGTGTTTCCCTGTTGATTTGCTTTACTCTATAAAGCTTGCAGGCATTAAAATCAGAGGGGGGAATCTTCTCAGGGTAGGCAGGTGTGAATATTATGGCCAAATAAATATCGATAAATGTCGGTGCAAGGATTCTCATGCTCTGCAGGCAGGCCAGGTTTCTGGGTTGGCGTGTTTAACCTTTGTTTCCTGGACCCCGTTGTCTATATGCAGCTTGCAACCTGTGCATGTTGTGCATACACAACAAAGGGTCTTGCTCCATGTGTTGCCTTTGAAGGCCCTTCATATTGAAGGTCCACTGACCTGTAGGGAATCAGCACTGGCTTGCTGCTGGTCTGCTCAAGGTTCTCAGTATCATTCTTAGTGCAGAGACTCTAGAAGAGCCCATTGCACCCAGGTACAACCCCACGAGGCAGGGGTAGGAAACTGCAGGGAAGAAGCTGCAGCCAGTTAAGTTAAAGCATAAGGTATTTCGACGCAGTCTTTCTACAGATTTCCCAACAGCATTTATTTGGAGGTAGAAAACAGTCCCTTCTGCTGAGCAGTTTTGATAATCTTGATGGACAATCCATTTCCAAGCAGTTAAAACCCAAATCTTTAATGCATGCTGCAGACTAAGCCATGCCCCAGTTTACAACTACAGAAACACCTGCACCATATTAAAATGTAAAGGGAAATGTTAGGTAAAGAAGGGGTTAAGAACACAGCTAATCAGATAATAAGTGTACATAGTTGGTACTTTTTAGACTTAGACATTAAAAATGAAAATAGAATCAGGGAATATAGTTGGAATTTTCTGAGTTCGAAGGGACCCACAAAGATCGTCAAAGTCCAGCTCCTGGCCCTGCACAGGAAACTCCCAGTATCACACTATGTGCCTGTAAATTATGGGTAAGTAGCAATTACATCTTTGCAAACGGTACTTATCACATTCTGAGACACAGTTTAGTCACCAGGACTGCCCTGTGGAAAGCGGAATGATATTAGCAGTACAAATGATCTCGGGTTAAAGAACGATTTTATAGCTCCGTGGTGAAGGGTTGTCCCGGATTGCTGGCTGTGCTGTGGCGGGGGAGGCGCTCGGGACAGACCCTCCCCGGCGCTGGGTGACCTGCGGGACGAAGGGAAGCGGGAGGGCAGCCGCGGGGACCAGCCGGGACGGTGCTCCAGCGCCAGGTGGCAGAACAGCACTGCCGACGGCGTCTCTCACTCCGTTTCCAGCTGTTGTCCCGCCCCGATCGACACTTCCAAGTTATTTCTGTTCGGGGAATGATTTACCTGGGTGGGACGGCAGCATGCAGCCCGGCCAGCCCCCGCTCAGATGTCGGTGTGGTCCCCACACGCCGCCCAGCTCTGCGCTCCCGCTGCTGCTCCCTGTCCCACAGCTGCTGGCAGGGGAGGTCCCGCAGCAGAAAGCCGTGTCCCAAGGGGAACAAGGCTGTTTGGTAAGGGTTTTACAGCTAGAACATCGTCTCAGACCAGAGTAGCACCATAATGATGAACACTGCTCTTTATTATTTACTATATAGAAAAGGGCCACTGAGAGGGCTAGAACTTAAGCAGGCAGAAGGAATCAAAAAATTCTTGAAAGGTTTGGGTGGGAAGGGACTTCAAAAATCACCAACCCCTCCTGGCTCTGGACAGGGACACCTTCTGTTAGACCACATTGAAATTAAGAGATGAAAAGGTAGGCAGTGACACCTCTGCATTGATAAATTTTCACTATATTTATACGCCTATATTTAAGGGCAATTTTGTGACAGTATTTCCTTACAAGAGCAGAGAAAGTGATGTCTGGTCTAACTTGAATCAAAGACAAGGTGATGAGTCCTCAATCTGCAAGGCAGGACAAAAGACCTGGTGAAAAAAGATGTGTGCACTGGAAGTTTGGCACTTGTAAAAGTGTTCATTGTAGGAGTGACAAGTGCTAAGACAATCATTTTGGTGCTTGATCAGTTAGGAAAACCTCACAGCTGAAAACAGTGGAGGTTTGTATAATGGTTTTGATACTATAACAAAATGAACAAATGAACCTTTATCAGGTGACTAGATCATCTATGACGTACCAACAAAACAAGTCAAATCAACTCTCCTTTATTGTGGTCAGCAGAACTTAATTTATTAATGCCTAGGTTAACAAAGTCATTGACAGCAGTATATAACAAAGGCAGCAAAATCAATTGTACGAAGATCTGGAAGTGGAGCTTTGCTGACCCTATTCTGACAACCATGAATGCGCAGAAAACGTCACAGCTGGACTGTGTAAGAGTAAGTGACCAGCTGAACCAACAGAGGACTGATACGAAGGGGAGGTCTTTCAAGGTGGGTAGATTACACTCCTTGGCAGGGGGGTGCTGCTGGGTTTTGCAGCAGCCTAGTGCAGCTGACAGGTTTGGGCAAACTGCAGGGCCAGTCCTGCATTGGCAATGTGGCCAGGATCTCAAGGGCTATGAGACATGTGCCATCAGCAGATTGCTTGAGGAGCACAGGGATACCCAAAAGACAACACCTAACATGACTTAGGTCTCCCACCCAACAGAGTAGCTGCTCCAGGCTCCTTGGTGAAGCAGCTATGCCTGAGGGTACATACACAGCAGCCTTCCTTGATAATAATATCATTTCATCCTCTCACATGAGCATTTCTGGCAGGGCAGTGGAGAGAGGCTAGAGGCTCACCACCATTGATGATTCCAGTCACCATCTATCCAGTCATTATCGGCAGAGGAATCTGGATAGGCTAGATCAATGGGCCAAGACCAGTGGTGAGAAATTCAACAAGACCAAATGCTGGATCCTGCCCTTGGCTCACAACAACCCCAGGAGGTGCTATAGGCTGAGGGCAGAACGGCTGGAGAGCAGCCTGGTGGAAAAGGACCCAGGGGTGCTGTTTGACAGCAGCTGAACATGAGCAAGAGTGAAAGAGTATTTTTTAATAGCATGCAGGAGAAAACTCAGTCAGTCAGATAGCTCTGTCCTCTCTGAAAAGTTGGTGAACTTCATTTGATAATGTTTCCAATGCTTACAAGTATAAAAATCTGCTTTTTGCCAGATCATGGCTTTTGAAGATCTTTTGTTTTGTATCTTTGAAGAGGACCTCCCTAAGCTTAGCCTTCCAGATCAAAAGAAAATCAAGCCTGTTTCTAAAGCATTGCTGCTAGACCCATGTTTTATCTGGTTTGTATCAGGTGTGTGGCTGGGTGTCCATGTGTCTGCTCTCCCATCCTGTGTGCTCCACTGAGAGAGGATCTTCCCAAACACCCTCAGTAGCTCCAATGTGATGGTATTGGTTCCCAGAGGGTCTTAGAGTGTCGTCACTAAGTCCTGCTAGACCTTTGGTAATGCTACTCTGAGATAGAAGAGACTTAATTTAAATGCTCTTGATCATTCCATCTCTTCCTGTTCCCTTGGAGTAGGTTCTGAAAGACCTTACCAATGCACTCTCTTCTGTAAGATAACAGATGGTCAGCAGAGACCCCCCCATTTCTGCTCTGAAGTTGGCTGGCTTATGAAAGGAAAGCTTGAGATAAAGTACATCATGCACTCTTGCTGCTGTTTTTTCCCAGATCCATGGAGAGTTTACTGCAAGAGGGATTAATATATAAATCATAATAGTCCTGATTCAATTCACAGTGTTTTGATTCCTCCATAGAACCTACAATCTTAAAGAGATAGGTTGTTAAAGAGATCAAATAATTTATATTTTGGCTGCTCTTTTAGGTCCAAGTCAATTAGCTTAAAATTCTTCAACTATAAAATCCTTCTTTACCATCTAGGCAAGCCCTGTAATAACCACACTGCACTTACCAGGATGTAGATTGGGACTGAGTTCTTTTAAAACTGGAATTCTATACCTTAAAATCTTCCTCCTGTATTTTTAGATGAGTTTGTCCATTTTTGGCCAATGCATGATGTATCAAATGCTTACATTATACATTTTCATGCATCATTCAGCGCTATGCTAGTGCAGTGCAGTGTGTGTTATTGAAGGTATGTAGAACTGGTTTGCACTATTTATTTGTCCATTCAACTCGTCCTTTTGCTCAATTATTTGTCTTGTTTATTATTAGTACTTGCCCTTTCAAAGGAGAAAGAGAGCTCAAATGACCACCAGTAACCACATCATGAGTATTTTGGGAAGATTGCCCTTTAGAGATGTGCAGACAGTGTACCCACCTCCCATTCACAGCACAAAAGGTCTCACTTCAAATGGTTTTGGTAGCAGAGGAGCCTACAGTCACTCAACACCGATGGATCTCTCCGCTGAGTCACACGCACCCGCCTCATGAGCACGGCAGGATTTGTATTCTGCCAGTATGATACTCTGCCAAAATTGTGTCCTTTGTGGTGTAAGTTGCCATTCATCAAGTGACACTGATGACATCCTGACAATTAAGTCAGGCTTATTTGATTATAGAAAAGACTTTTTGATTTATGTACTGTAAGTAGAACAATCTCCTGTTTGCTATGATCACAATTTCCTTGTCTCTTTTGCAACACATACCAGTATGATACACCTAAGGTAACATCTACATTGCAATCATTGATGCATGCCAGTAGATTTTACAGAAATATTTGACAGATCTTACGTTCCTGTTACCTTATTTAACACTTATTTGAGCACTCTCTTAGAACTTTCTTTTTTTCCTCGTAAATTGTGTCATTTCTTTTCTTAGGCAAGAAAAGGCTTTCCCTGTCACTTATTACCTGAGAAGATGGTAATGTGTCATGCAAAAAAAATTGCTAGAGGAAACAATGCAAGCCACTCTTCTGTGGACTGTAATTGGCTACCCAGTGCCCCCCTGGTGAGACATCTCCCTACGCAAAATAACTCACCCAAGTTAAGGTCAGAAAGATCTATTACAGCATCAAATTTGGTCTGATACATATCAAAGGCATTTAAGTTTCACCCAGGAATGTCTTGCTTGTTACATATTAAGTTTTCAGGTGATAAAACTACACCATTGTCTGTTGCTTAGGAGCAGCTGAGGTCACTTAGTTTGTTCAGCCTGCAGAAGAGGGGACTGAGGGAAAACCCCATTGCAGTTACAACTTCCTAGTGAAGGGAAGAAGGGGGCTGATCTCCTCTCTGTAGTGACCAGTGACAGGATCCAAAGGAATGACTTGAAATTGTGTCAGGGGAGGTTTAGGTTGGATAATAGGAAAAGGTTCTTCATCCAGAGGGTGGTTGGGCACTGGAACAGGCTCCCCAGGTAAGTGGTCACAGCACCAAGCCTGACAGAGCTCAAGAGCAATGCTCTCAGGCACATGGTGTGACTTTTGGAGTGATTCTGTGCAGGGCCAGGAGTTGGACTTGGTGATCCTTTTGGGTCCCTTCCAATTCAGAATATTCCATAAATCTGTGGTTTAACAAGATTGATCCTTCCCTCTGCCCCAGCAGAGATATTTCTTGTTCCCACCAGGACCAAGAAGCCTGGAGGCCAAAGACCCCATGGCTGCATACAGACTGCAAAACCAAGCAGAGCCAGCTACATACTGCAAGATAAAGCTGGGTTAAAATGGAAGAGTTTGCTCATGTCCACACCACGCCGTGTTTGGATTTGTACCTGTCCTGAGCATTACACTTTCTGATGAGTTCAACAAGTCTGAAATTATACAAGTACTGTGTTGCAACCCATCAAGGGCATAGTTTGATAACATGACATGACCTGGGTGTGTTGCATGCCTTGAGAAATTGCCTGAGGGTACAAAGTCTACTGGGACAACATTGGAGGATTGTGTAGGGTGGAGGAGCCAAACCTGACACAGTTTTGTCCGCAATGCCTATTTTGAATGCTCCTTCCAGTCTGCTGTCTTCCAGACTGGGCCATCATCATCTCATAGTGCGCTAACTGGGACAGGTTAACAACACGTCACATGCTGACAGTCACTACAGTGTGGTTTGACCTAAGGGTTTGACCCAAGACCTGAAGATTACTGCATCTCCCTATTACTTAGCAGAATTCCCATATCTTGTACCTGTGTCATGCAGCCTTTCTGACTGATACAGGAAGAAGGTGATTCCAGTTTAGAATACATACCAGTACAGAAATGGGAGCTAGAGTCCCAGACATTTAGATCTGGCAGATTTTTTCACCCAGAACTCATGAACCCATGTAGAAGTCACATGCCTTCCTGGCAGACATATATACAAGTTTTTGCTGACTAAAGATGGATTTTCTTTGAACAATAACTTTTTGGAATCATGAAATATGGCTGGTGATAGAATAGATAGAATATTTCAAGATTTCCTCTTGAAAACATCAACACTTAATGAAGGATGAACCTACTTTTACATCACAGGAGATTTCTTGATTTTGTAACAAACTTCCAGACAAGGAAATGGCTGGATGTAGAATCCCCCCAGGGGGTCAGAAAAAGCTGATTTCAGTAGGGTTATGCTGACATAAATACTGATGCAACACGGTCATTGATCAAGCAAAACCAGAAAAGCAATATTTTACTTGTTTAGATTACTGTTCTTTTCCCTGTAACTTCATCACAGCCATTAAAATTATTTGAATTTTAAAATTTGTAATTCTATTTTAATATGTATCATAGTTTTAGAGAATCATAGAGTAGTTGATGTTGGAAGGGACCTCTCGAGATCATCTTATCTATGCCCCAGACTCAAGCACGGCCTCCTACAGACAACTGCCCAGGACTGTGTCTGGATCATGTCTAGACATAATAAAAGAAACTCAGATATTTCCTTCTAATGGTCATGCATGAATTTTTGTTATAGTTTCACCATTGACTCTTTGAAAAGCAAACTTGTGCTTTTCATCATCCCCAGACAAACTCTTTGAGTGTCTATGAAGAAGCCTAATAACTTCAGCAGCACTGATCTTGGGCATCTGTGTACTCCAAGATTACATGTTAGAGACCCCAAAGAGATTATTTACCCATTTGTGGACTATTATTTGCTTTTTAAAGTAATGTTCATGAAAAGATTTTCAATTCCTTTGTCTGGGAAAACAATTTTTGAAATAAAGACTGCTACGGTCTAGATTGGTCTTCCTGAATCTACCAACTTCTTAAAAAAGTTATTCACTGACTTTTGGGATTCTTAACAGTACAGCCTACCATACTGTTTATTCTTTCTTTTCTGATAATTTTTAAAGATCACTACTTTTCCAATGAGTCCAAAATTCCCCAATTCTTACTTGGTTCCAGTTTGATTCATGACAGCACTCAACATAAAACATCTGTGACCAAATCAAAACCACGAACAAGCAGCAAGTCAATAGAATTTAATCTTTAAGTAAGTAACTGGGGTACAGCTTAAGAACATTACTTATTAAAAAGGGAAGGATTCTTCCTTCCAAAAGCCTTGCTGCTGCATATAACACCTTTCCCTGGCCTCACTGTAGTCTAGGGTTCTGCTGCAGATTTCAATCCAGTTTGCCATGTCTTAGATTCTCAAATGTTTCTCACAATTCTCCTTGAATATTGAACTTGAGAGAGGACTTAAATATTAGAGCACTTTCTGAACAGAACCAGAGCATGTTCTTCCTTCTGCAGTCTGGCAACCCAGCTGGACAGGACAGCTCACTGGTCCCCGATGCTCCATTCGCTGCACAAAGGATCAGCCTGTTTTCCTTACAAGTCCAGGTACCTTGTAGTTTAACAGTTTTGAAAAGCTACTTGGAGTGGCCCTGCTGTCATGGCTATGGACACAGCTTAATAAAAACAATTATCTAGATATAACAAGAAATAACACCAAAAATTGTTTCTCTAGAGCAAACCAGGTTCCTTGTCCAAGTGTGTACTTTGTTTTTCAGCTGCTTCAAAAACATAACAGCAGAGCACAACTTCAAGGTCTTACCTGTGAACAAGCAGCAACAGAAATCTGATGTGAGGGAAAGCTACAGCATGTTTGTGCAACCATGGCAGAACAAGGTTAAGACAAGTATTGAGGTGAAATATGTGTTTGCAATGCCAAGCCAGGTTATAGGTTAAAAAGGGTCATTCATTTTGCAACAGAAGTACTCTTTGCATGTAGGTCACATGTTACCCTTAGCCCATCCCAATTCAGTATTGTGTCTTTCCTCATAACAGTAATGAACTCTTAAACTGAAAATGTGAGAGGCACAGTTATAAAAACCCGGACTTTCTATCAGTAAGCAAGAATTACTACTCTTGTACATTTTTTAGTAAATTATTATGTTATGACATTTTTCCTTATTGCTGAGTTCCACCCAAGATTGTCCCTAGGAAGCTACATGACAGGATGCGAATGGTTGGAAAAGGCCACTTCACTGTGAAAATGTATCACACCAACTGCAGAGATTTGCTCCAACAACTCAGCTGTTGCTAGATACTGCTGAGGCCATATCCTAGGTATGACCAAAGGATACCTACTCCATTTTCTGTTTTCCTTTTTAAACAAAAATCAGCACAAATCATCACAAATGTCTTTCCAGACAGGAGGGCAAACACCAAGGATTTTGAAGTTTTGCTCCTAATCCTAAACAGAAAACCTCACTGTTAATGTTTTCATCATTGTTTATATCATTCTGAATTTTATAGGTTCCACTCAACTGGCTTTAACAAAGAATCTTATAAAGAAAGCTCCAAATTGGCAATTTATTGAGTTCTTTCCCCACCACTTCCTAATTTGAGCTAAAAGATTGCATTTTTTTTGAAATGTGAGAAAAAATGCAGAAGTCATTATGTAACTGATGCCAGTACCAAAACATCCATGAGTTTCAATAGGTCCAGGTTCATATGTAGTCTGATTTTTGTTCATAGATATTTCATTATTCATCACAAATCATGGACTCACAAACCCAAGTCCTTGCTGTTTTTGATGTTGTACAAATGCAAAAGATCTGTTTTCTGTCTCTCTCCAGAATTGAACTTTATAATTATATGTAAGATACAAATCTACTTTAAAGAGAACCCAATGTCATGTGAGTCAGTTGTAAGAGACAGATGGGGCCACATTTACAGCCAGGTAAATTCTTTGTTGTGAAGAAACTTACAGTATATTTAACAAGTTTCACAAACGCATTCAAGGTAAAAAGAGGACTGCACCTCCAGTTGTTTTGGAGCTTGTGTGTAAAAAATAAAATGCTGTATTTCTTGTGCCTCTGTGCAGATCTGCCCAGAGTACTGCAGTGCCAAACATGGACAGCTGAGTTGCCTCAGGTGCCAAAAGGAGAAAGGCCATGATGGCTCAGTGCTGCCCTAAGGCAGAGAAGCAGGCTGAAAGTAAGTCTCCTGTATGCTTTGTGCGACAGGAAGACATCACTGCCACACAGCACGTGCAACCATTTTGTCCATATTCTCTCTTGTGTAAAAGAAAGTTGCACCAAGCTTCAGGGCCGTCCTGTGCAGGGCCAGGAGCTGGACTTTGTGATATTTGCGGGTCGGTTCCAAATCAGGATATTTTATGATTCTGTGATGCTCTACAGAAAGCATCTTCTAAAGGGTACATTTGAAACTTAAAACATATCAAAAGCCCTCATTTTCTAGAAAGTTGTTCGAATTAATTAACAAGAGACACAAACCCAAACTCAGCCTTTGAGCTGCCAAGTGCTGTGATGGGCATTTCCTTGCAGAGCTGAGTCTTAGGGCTCTTGGAGAACAGTCAGGAAAACCCATTAGAGAGTATTTGCTTTAATCCTTACTAATTAATTGACAAGGGTTTCACTTGAAGACTGTATGTGGAATTATTTTATTCCCAGCTTCACTATCCATGATCTCTGTCCAGCAACACTCACCTTTTGAGGCCTTGTGATTAAATCTGACCTGCCAATTCTGTGGAAATTTCCTACTCCTGTTACTGCTCAGCCTCTTTGATGATGTGTCTGTCACAACAGCCACTTGATGCACTTGGAGAGAGAATATTCTTCATCTTGACAGAGTATGTGGACAGCCCTACTCCAACATGCTATTATGTTGAAATTTGTCCTTTTTTAACCTTACTGTTGCTATTTAAAGAGCAATTTTCATTTATACAAATTAGACCTAGTGAAGCATGCAAACATCAACTAAATGTGAACTCATGGAAATTTTTCCTTGCTGAACAACAGCATTTGAACAACTCAGAAGATTTGTGTTTCCTGTTCATAAATAAAAGAATATAATTTTAAATTTTTGCATGGTCTCTTTATTTTAATTCTGCATTCTTCACTTTCATTCAAAATGTTTATCTTTATGAGGCAGCTTGAAGTCGACATTAACTATAATATATACCAAATATCTGGTAAGAAAAGACTGTCTCAGACAAGATTAAGACAATGTCAGTAACTTTATTTGCTTCCAGTGTTTTTGAGCATTTTTGAAATATTCTAATGGTTTAAAAAAGTGTAATAATTTAGACAGGAACTTGTTTAGACAGGAACTCTGCCCCTTGGCTATCACAGCCATTTTGGCATGGGCAGATTTCTCTTTAACAGAAGAGAATGAAATGAGATCTGCTTGCTGGTAGGATTAGAATTCACAGATCAAAGCCACTCAGAGGATCTTGACATCATGCTATACATCCACAAGAGGTTCAGAGTTGTATAAGGCAAAAAAAAGGGTCTTCCCCAGGCAGTTGTTTCCTGAAGTTAATACGTGGTCTTCGTATTACTCCTTGGGAAAAGCAGTGGGTACCTTTTGTTTCCTTGATGTTTGTATCTGCTATTTGTGTCATTTACTCTGTTTAAGAGGAAGGAAATTCAAGGCATATAATGTGGTGGAAATGCCCCGAGGAAAGCAGCAGACGTGGATGTAGACCTGAGTCACAGAATCACAGAATACATGAGGTTGAAAGGGACCACTAGTCCAACCACCCTGCTCAAGAATATTCCTCAGGGGAATCTTCCTCAGGGGGCATGTTGCTCAGGATTGTGTCCAGACAGCTTTTTAACATCTCCAGGGAAGGAGACTCCACAATCACTCTGGACAGCCCACTCCTATGCTTAGCTGCCCTCACAGTAAAGAAGTTTTTCCTCATTTTCTGATGTTCAAACATGCATTATACCTGTTCACCACATGTATTACTCCTCTATTAACCCCCAATAACTACTGCCATATTTCTCCTAAAATGTGGCTTATTTTAATTTTCTGGATTACTTCATTTTTTTGGTAGTATTTGGCAGGAATACTCTGATAGATTTTCTTTAAATTGAAAATTTCTGAAAATATGTTCATTTGGACTAAACTTTCATTGAGAACCAGGAGAAAATTATGAAGGTAACTCTCTCTGCCTTGCTTGCAGAGGACAGACCACAACACAGTCACTGGAGTGCTCTTTAGGATATCGGAAACCACTGAAGTGCTTTTTTGCTGGTATAAGAAGGGCAGGAGATAAGAAGATATATTAATGAAGAGAATTCCATTTCAGGGAGAAATTGTGTGGCCAGTGCTTGTACAAAGCTCTAATCTCTTAACCTGGGCTTTCTTCCAAAGACATTGCAATAAAGTATTCTTGACATTATCATTCGGACTAATAGACTCAGCAGCTGAAACAGAGGATGAAGAATATTGTTATTAATGCAGATAAACTTTTACACCTTGATCCTATTTGTTCGGTGTCAGGCGTACACCTATGAGCCCTTTGCTGACTGCAACATCTCTGAAAGTGTATGTTCAATGCAGATAGAGTAAAGGGCAGTGTTCTATTTTTTTCCTGAATAATTTACTTGGTAGTTTATTGATACAGATCTTCAGGAATACCCTTGAGCATTGAAACCTATTAAAAGCTGAACAAGTAGCAATGTGAGTGGTTTCCCTCCTATCTACACTGTAGTTTCAGCCCTAGAAACTCTATAAGGAATTACTCTACAAAAAAACCCTTTTAATTTAAAAAAGTAATTAATTTTACATGTATTCTTTTAAGGTGGGCTGTGAGAATTCACACCAGGTTATTTTCTTCACACAGTGTTAAATTATCACATTTCTGAACCTGTGTTTAAAAGACTGTGACCTGAATTGATGACAGCTCTTCACCAAGAATCCATGGGTCTGCATGCAGTAAAAAGTGATAGAAATGGCTACTCCATTCTCCAATGCTAGTTCTTGATATGTGCTGTGGCCTGTTCATTAGCTGGGAACTGACTGTGCTAGGAAAACTTTCTTGCATTCCCTCGTGTAGAAGTTGGATTTGGGGAAAAAGAAAAGCAGCTCGTAGGAAGGAAATTCTTATTCTGATCTTGAATACTGAGCCAGGAAAAGCATCTCACAGATTACTGCTATCTTGGTCTTTAGAGCAGTCTACTGATGCCACCTGATTTGCAGTAATATCTGTTTACCTTTGTACTTTCCCCTGCACCCTGAGTTCTCCTTCAGTCCCAAGCCCCATGACAGCCCCATTCAGTGATACTGCCTTAGTCATAGTGAAACAGTACTTCTACTACAGGGAAAAAAGTACTAACAATTGCATCATGACAAACAAAGTACCTGAATTGTCAGGAGTTGACATAAATCAGAAAAAAAAAATATTTTTCCCCTCTAAGAGGACTCAGCAATAGGACGTTATCAAGATATGGACAAAGAAAGTAGATATTAACAAAGAAAAGAGTATATCTTGCAGAGGAAGAATTTGCTGAGAGAGAATAAAAATAATAAAGAGGGCTTGGTTCTCAGCCAGACAAAAGTTCAGCAGAGAATTAAACTGTGCTTACAGCAACCTGATAAAGAAGTGGGGCCTGACTTTTCTGGGCTTCTAAAAAGGAATCAGATGTGAAGGGTGAACAGAAAGATCATTGTATTTTGGAAAGGGGACCATTTCTAAATGATTTTTATTTTCTTGTTCCTTTCCTGAGAATAATAAAAAAAAAATAGAATATTAAAAACTCCATCCAAAGACTGACTGTTCATCTCCTTTGTATATCAGTCATCTCTAAACCCAAGAGCATCAGTAAATGATGAGAAGATTCAAATTTTAAAGAGGACTGTGTGAATTTGACAGGTTATTCCTAGACCTCAAGGACTCTAGTGCCTCAGGTGGAAACTGGAGACAGGATTGTTATTTGGTAAAACAAGTGCTCACAGCCTGGGGGACCTGAAGCTTTCTGAGGAGTTGGTGGTAGTGTCTTCTTAAGGAATATTCAGCTTGGAAGTTAATCCAGAATATTGAAATTGTTACCTGGAAAGCTGACGTAACAGTAATTTTCTTGCATTATTTTCCATGACTTGGAGAAATATTTCACTGTCCCATAAGGCAGAAAAGTGTAGGTAACCTTGTTCCTAAATCCCTTTCATTTCTATCTGGATACTTTTAGAATCAAATGAAGTTAAAGCAATTGGCAGGAAACTGTAGGATTCAGTTAATAGTTTGAGTTCTGCAGATGAAAACTGAAGCTGTATTTCCCAGAATAAATTGTAACATTTATATAATGCAATGTATAAAAATGCATTATATAAGTGAATTATGTGTTTTAATATTGATTGGCCTTGCAACACGTGACTGCAATTATATATTAAAATATATAATTTATTGTCATATACAAAATATAACAATGCATTAAGCTATAGAAAATGATAAGTCTAGACAATCTGACCTGCTAAAATGCTGCAGCCAACTTTCACAACTTGCAGACTATTCTACAAGTGATCAATTCAGACCTTAATTGATAAAAACTCAGTGAGAATGAATTAGATACTTTATTAATCAGTAATTTGCAAAATCTAGAGGGAAGGTCTATTCTTCACTGTCTCATACAACTTTGATGATTACTGTGGCCCCCATGAAGTTCCAGTCCCAAAACACTCTCAGACCAAGTCCTGATTTCTTCCACCAAAGCTGAAGGACTGTACTTAGTTTTAATCTGGAAACTGGAGATGAAGATCAGCTGCAACCTGCATTTGTTATATCATGGAAAAGTAGACAAATAAGGAATCATATCTTTTTCATATCTTTTTATGAAGATAGAAGCTCAAGTGTGATTTGAGTGTGCGATTGTTGATGTCAAAGGGAAGAATTGCATATAAAAGAAGTCATAACACTGCAAGGAAAGTTTGTTTTTACTATCTATAAAATGGGTCTGAAATATTTATATAAAAACAAAGCAGTAACTCTTTTTGTGTGTATTTGAATGTATAAATGTTGTCATTTCCTACTTTTGTCTCCTTGAGTTCTATTACATGACTGTTTTATTGGGCAATTTATAATACTAATTTTATTTTATGTTCTGGCAAAATCTGTTGATCCTACAACAAGCAACAATCAGTCATACACCTTGTATCTTAATCTGTAATCTATAATATTTCATCTACTAATAGCTGTGTTTGGAAAACTGCTACCAGAAGGACAATGGATAATAAAGGAGTCCAGCTTTATACAAAAAAGTATGTTATTCTTATTATGCAACAACAGCAAGCAAGACTTGACTCAAAATGGGTCACGATTCTCTTGCATGGTGACTATAATTCTGAAGTGATACATTTGATGATCAAAGAGCTGAAAAATCTCCCCCTGTGAGGAAAGACTGAAGGAGTTAGGTCTTTTCTCCCTGAGAAAGAGAACATTCAGGGAAGAGCTTCACCACAGGATTTCAGTTTTTGAGGCATGGCTACGAAGAGGGCAGAGGCTCTCCCTTCTCAAGGAGCCACATAGAGAAGGGGTAAGGGATACCAGCTGTTCCAGGGGAGGTTTCTGTATAAGAAAGAAATCTTTCATAGTAAGTAAAATCAATTATGGGAGCAATCTCCCCATGTGATAGAGTTCCCATCATTGAAAGTTTTCAAGGTGCAAAGGAACAGGTTGCTGGACAATCTCACTTGGGCTCCCTTTCTCATGAAAGACTGTATCAGACAGTCTTCTGATGTCCCTTCCAAGCCGAGCTGTTCTGTGATCCTCAAAAATTACCTTTTTGTAAAGAAATACCTCCTGATGTTCAAGAATATAATTTTGGATGTGTTTGAAAGTTCCTGAGAAATCTGGGTGAATATCTGCAGATATTTTTATTTCCAAAATTGTTGTTCACAAAAATGTGACAGGCTAAAAGGTCAGGGATTCATAAAGTCAAAAGGCCCTATAAATACAGATACATTAAGACCACTAATAAAAGGTCAAGACTGGTGGGAGTTTGAATATCTGTACTATAGAATTGAAGCAATATATGATTTTACAGTTAAAGACTGAAGTATACTACATGTATAAAAAGATCACACAGGAATGTAAGTGTACATTCAGCTTCTGAGTCTGAGTAATAGAATATTTTACCGTGCAATCTTAAGGTGTAGGTGGGGTGAGGGAGGGAATGGACAGTCCTTAATCTTCTATATAAATGCTTCTTCTCTATGGGCAATTTCTTCCAGTAAAGAAATCTTTTATCTTCCAGTAAAGGGAAGAGGGAGAGAGTGGTTCCGTTGGACCCTTGTCCTCCTGTGCATTTTGGACATTAAAGTGTGTGACTGCACCACTAACACTGTCAGCTCTGAGTTCACCAGGCAAGTACCCCAGCCAGCCCACAGTGACAGCACCTGGGTTTTAGGGAACTGCTATTGGGTGTTTCCAGCCTGATAATCGCGTTAACTTGTGCCTAGATTTTCTTAGACGTGTCTAAGACTTAAGAACAGCAAAAGAACAGTTACGTTTCTAGTAAACATGTTTTCTTATGTCTTTACAAATGCTGAGTCTGACTAACCAGTCTGAGTTCTAGAAGGAAGTCAATACCATGACAGATGTGCTTACAAAGTGCTCTTATATCCAATGAATCACATCTACAGATAATCAAGGGAAATTATCACCTCTCAATTGTGGCTAAACATGAAAAATAGGCCACTTGGCCTGTATGGGTGAGAAGTGAATTTAAAGAATGAAGAAACTCCATATGTAAGCAAGACACTAAAGTAAGTTGAAGGATGACTGTGATTTACTCATAGATGGAAGCAGTCTGCACAGACTGGAAACAGAGGCACGTGAAGTCTAGACATTGTTTCCTGGCATAATCTTCCACAGTTTTCCTGCTCTGCCTCTACCTTATAGGAAAAATCAGACATGTTTCTCTGCATGCAGCGTGAGAAGGGACAGTACCCTGCCCTGGAGCAGAAAGCAAATCTCCATGAAACAGAGACGCTTCTTTCTAAGAGGAAAACAGAGGAAAAAAATAGCATATGGGCACCAACAGCACCAAAGAAAATTAATGTGTGTTCACAAGAGACTGAGGAAAGATGCCAAGGATTTATCTAGGAGCCCTAGTTTGTGCAGACACCAATACTCTGAGCCTTCAAGTGACCCTCCCAAACTATTTTCTGACAAACCAGAAGAAATCCAACATACACAAACCAGAGGAGCAGGACTTGAAAGGAGCCCAAATGGGGACTCAGAATCTGTTGTTTATTTTTTCACATTTTAAGCATTTGTGGCATGGTGTTAGATGTTCCACATGACACTCTTCTCAGGAGAGATGTGTTGGAGTGGTCTTTAATGAATAGTAGACATTTATTCTGGCTTATACTTCAAATTTGAACAAAGGCCTATTTTTTAATCTGAGGGTCATTTTTCTACCTTTGGCTTTCACTTTGCTTTTTTGTTCACATACTGTATTTTACTTTTTTTTGGAGAGAGAAACTCTGATTTTGAGTTTGAACTTAAATTTCTTTTTTTTAGTGTGTCCAAAAAAGACTCTGTGAGCTAGAAAGGCAGGAGAGGCCAGTAAGTGCTCATAGCCTTTAAACCTCTGTCCAGTTAGTCTTTGTGCAGTATGGCATGATAGTGAATATCAGAACTGTGGCCTTTACAATTGCTATGCCTCAGTTTCCTCATCTCTAAACAAGGTTTGTTGATAAGGGTAAAATGATCCATGTAAGTTAATTACATGTAAATCAAGCATCTAATATATGTATAATCTCTCAGCCTGAAGACTTCTTGAATTTAAAAGGTACTCGAAGGTCCTCTATAGGTTCATTTCTATCAGGGGGAGAAGTCTCCCCTCAATTCTACATCATTATACACAAAATCAAAATATTGCTGTTGGCAAGCTGCTGGCTGAACAGCACCGTGCTGGATGCTAGCTGAGACACCAGGGACCTTGGCTGCTGTGCAGTACAGAGTAGAAATGAACATTTGCAAATTCCAGAGCAGTTTGGGAATGGCAGTAGAAGGAACTGAACCTCTGAAGGCAAGAAAGCCCCCTGTGGGAAGAGAGGGAAGGGAAGGGGAGATGGGTAATGAAGAACCAAAGGAGAAAGATTGAAGAGACAGTCCTCATGAGCAGAGGGCATTGGGCAGCCAAGAGGACCATCATCCCAGCTTCTTGCTTATCACAGAATCAGTTGGGTTGGAAAAAATCCTAAGACCACTGAGGGCAAGGACAGCTGGCTCATACTATAATAGAAACGTCAAGAATTCAGTGGATAAGGGTCTTCCTAAGCATTGGTTCCCAGCTCCACAGAAGGATGGATATGAGGATATGAAAGCAGTATTAAATGTAGCTGGACTAGACAGAGAGAAGACTGAAAACACAAATACCAGGAAAGAAAAGATAATGATAAATGACTTTCCAATTGAGTAAGCTAGATAATTGCAAGAGAGTAAACCATAAATAGGCTAGCATTAAGGTGGAAAAGATCTTTAGTTTCTTTCTCTCAGATGCTACAACTCATCATCCTATATAGTGAAAATAACTTTTAATATGAAAAATGTTAATAATTGTTATCTAACTCCAACATTCAGACTATTTCCAAACTTTTATCATGGGCTGCATTTACAGACTGTACCGATAACTGGCTTTATCTGCAGTGCAGTGAAGCTACAAAAAGGGGCAGAAACAAAACATTACTTAAGGTCATGGTGCATTTAAAATTTATCAAAGACATGCCAAACACAGTCAAATGTACAGGAACTGGTAACTCTAATCCTCAGTCCCCTTTTGCCCAAACCTAACTGAGCTGGAGTCTGTTGACAGAGAATTATATTTCTGTGGTCTGTCTAATAAATAGATGAACAGATAGTTCTGTCTTTTAGATTACTAAATGATATGGATAGTAATTTAAACATCAGCTTGGAATATACATCCTGGTCTGTCATCTCCTACATTTTAAAGAGCTTTGTAATTTAAACATATGGTTGAATCAATTACTTCTAGAATAATTTTGTGAGTTGCCTGGAACTAACTCCTCAAACTACGGACTTGATGATGGCTATGGTGGCTAAAAAAGAGTTCTAAAATTTTCACTTTGCCTTGGCAACGTTCAAGATTAAAAGAAAATATCACTGGAATACTATTTGTTTTAAGTTTATCATGTATGACAGAAAAAAACCCAACAAAGTATGATAGGCAGAATATGTTAGGAAGAACAAAATCTAGGAATAGACAACAAATTAAACATTTCTTGCAAATGTGGGAAGTTCCTATGATGATGTATAGATATGTATTAGCCAGCAATCCAACAGCTCAAAGTCCAGTGGGGAATGATAAATGACCTGAAATATTCCATGGCTGTTAATGTTCTCCTCAATACTGGATTTGATTTCTATACTTAATCATAAATAGTTAAGATTTGCACATGTGCTTGACCACTGACTAGAGATTTGGACTGGAACTGCAGGAGGCAGCTGTCATTATGACAATGTCTTCATTGGTTTTATTAGTCTGACAGCTTTTTTGGTCTTTATATACAGGAAAAGACCTAAAATAAAGTGAAGTGTGGCAATTAGAGATACTTCTGGGAGTATAATTTATTTTCTTAAGGGAATTTGTATAATTTATGTTGTCAAAGGCTATGCCTATTAAAATTGTTTTGTCATACAATCATGAAATAATTGAGATTGAAAGGTACCTCTGGGCTCCACCTAGGCCAGATTTCTGGAGTAGCAGTGTGGAAGTAATTTCAATGCTAAGACAGCTTTCTCAAAAGCTTCTCTGGGTACCTCTTTAAATCATCCCCTGGGAACATTATCTTTTCATACATACAACCAGAATTTCCCTTTCTGCTTCAAAGAAGGGTTTATGTCCTTTCTTGTCTCTCCCTACCTCATGAGGTGGAAGATAGTAATTAAATTCACTCCTAAACCTCTTTTTCTCCAGCCTGAATTCCTTCAGACTCTGCCTCTCTGCTGGATGTCCCAACACCCCGAGCAGCCTCTGAGCCTCCATCCATCTGCACATCTCTCTCATCCCAGGGGACCCAGAGCTTGACAGGGTATTGCAGCACTGCAAATGCCAAATCATCCATTATCGTGTCCCTTTGACTTTCTGCCGGGGTTGCCATTAGTCTTTCTCCTGTAATCAGTTTTTAATACCAACACTTGCTCGTATAGAAGTCTCTTTGAATACTAAAAAATTAAAGTAACAAATTATTGAAAAGATCTCAGACATATAATTTTTTCTCTGAGAATCTAGTTTGGGAATTTCTCTGGATTGTGTGAGTTTACAGATCTGTATTTATATCTCAGGGCAGCTAAATCCCTACCCTAGACCAATGCTGAAATATAAGAGGAATTATGAAAGAAACCAGGATTAATTTATGTTTCTAAAGAAATCACAAATCATTTCTTATAGGGCTTTTTTGCCCAATTTTGCTTTGTTTGGAATCAGAGAACTTTTGAAGCTACTGAATAAAAGGCAGAATCTTATGTTGTTTTTTCTTTAAATTGAATATAATCCATATGATATTTTAATTTTTTTTCAAGAGGAATATTCATAGGAAAATGCTCAAGGAAATTATTCCATTTCTCCCAACAGCGACAAAAGTATGACAGTTTCTCTCAGAGTGGGGTTGAGTTCTTCCCCTTCCAGGAACAATTGAGCAGAGGAATGCAGCTGAACAGCCTTGCTTAATTAGTCAGTTTGTCTGAATTGAGGATGGACTAACACTCTTGGAACAAACAGTATAAAAGAGGGTTGGCAATGATGAAGAGGAAAAACCGAAGACTTGTTGAAAGCATGAGTAAGAGAATAAATTTCAGCCTGAATTAAGACCTCAGTAAGTAGAACAATATATCTAAAATCCTCTTGCTTTTTATCCATATATTTTGTGTATTTTACAAGCTATGATGTTGAGTTGGGATATTCTGAATTAGTTAAGAGAAGCGTGTCTGTGTGCCGGGGGAGGTCAGTGGTTTGTGGTATCTTCATTTTGTGCCCTCTTCACCCGTGTATAAATACAGTATATATCTATATATGTTGCATAGATTGTGATCTGTTTAAAGCTTATATGATGAGACTCCTTATGAGCTGACTAATACTGTCTTCTTACAATCACTTGGATTTCTCCATATATATATATATATGTATATATTTGCCTTCAATTTTATTGGGTTAATTTATTGTATTTGCATATTTTTTTAACATATCTACAATTATCTTGGCCCACATCAGATTCCAGGCCCTTCTCCCATTTTTGCGTCCATCTTCACATCCATTAATCCATTATTCTGTTCAAATAACTCAGGATATAGCTTTGAGGTCAAAAAAAGAGACATTGTTAAGTGATGGTAAACTTTTTTATTTTAATTATTTTATTTCATTTTATTTATAAAATACCTTAAAACTGTGAAAATTTTGTGTTCCTTGACCTGCCTACAGAACTCAGACAACCTCCAGGAAGGATTTTCTCCTTTGGATATCTTTCCAATTACTATTCCTGCTGAATAACTGATATTACAGTTGTTTGAATTAGCCAAGAACCCCAGAACTGCCATCCTTTGAGACAGATAATTAACCACAATTTATTCTTGAATAAAACTTAGCATTTGCCATAAAATCCCAGAGGCATAGTTGTATTTCACAAAATCTTAGTTCATCACATGATGCACAATTGAGCATATTTATTAGCATAGTCTAGTCTAGTACTGCTACTTCTCACACTAGCATGTATTTAGTAGGATCAGAGAGGACTGTTGGAAAAGAATTTCTCATGCAAGACTAAACTCTGCTTTAGGGGTAGATATGCTTCCTAAGAAGAAAAAAGAGCAAACCACGCAAATACTAATAGGGGCAGAAATATCTGTTAAACCGATGTTGCGTTACGAAATAATGGATGTAACTTGTCCTTTTTATATATTCAAGTAAGTATTTATGCATAGTTAATGTAGTCCTTGAAATGGAAACCAAGGTAATTTTAGAGGCCAGGTCTTTAGTTGTTCGAAGTATAAATATTGTACACTGAAAACAAGTTTGGGCTTTTACTTATCTTCCAGGGTTTCTAGTTATCTTTTTCTCCTTGTTCTGTGCTCCAGGATTAAGTATGGCTTGTTCTGGTTCAGCCTAAGATGCAGATATATACAGGAAAACATTCCCTGTGGAAAATTAAAACATCTGGCTGGACTGCAAATATATTTGAGTGAATATTGAACCCCATGAAATTTCTTCATTTCATCAAAGTTTTTTTCTCTGGATTAAATTCTTGTGCGTTTCCACAGAGAAGTTATTCTGGTACAGGAGTCATCAAGTACAAGACCACATTGTCTCTCAAGATAGAGATTAATCGCTGGGTTAAACACCTGATTTTTTTCAGCTGTGGCATGTGTCCTTCCAGGATACATCTAAGCTCAGTTTAACTTGACCAATGTGTGTTTAGCAGCCCTTCATCTTCACCCTACTAGCTCAACATTTTCACCATATTGTCTTGTCAACAGGAAAACTCCTCAAGATTTATTTCAGTGCAGTCTGTCCACAGCCTATTTTTTTCCAATCCGCAGTGACTGTAGGAGCACAGTGGTGAGATCCCTGCACCCACACAGTGAACTGGTGCAAACCCCCAGCCCAGTGTGACTCAGCAGTGAGGTCTCAGGTCTGGTTCTGTCCTGTGCCCTGCCCCATGTGCAGCCCCGTGGACACGGGGCTGCTGTGCCTGACACTGCCTTTTGTCTCTGAGCCAGCTTGGAGACTCTCCACTCTAATCTCCTGTAAATCCGGCGCCAGGGTGGAGTGATGATCACTTGGTGGCTGCAGATTAACAAGATTACATGGGGGCTTATTTGGCATATTAGCTTAAATTCAACACAGCACTTGCATGGAATCGGAAGATTCAAAACTGGCTTTACAAAGTCAAGCCAAATTTTATTTTAAAGTCAGTTGTATGAACTTGATAGCCCTAAACATAGTACACAACTCTGTAGTTGCCTGCTGTTTCTGCAGTAGTCACAATGCTCAGTTCGGGGTGAGGTGATACAAATAGTATCAAGTAGGAATCTGCTCTCAGCACACTGAAAAGCTCTAACCAGGTGCATTTACTGCACACCTCAATGCAGCAGCTAGAAGCAGACCTGACAAAAAGAGGCAGCCATGGGCATGAGCTGGAGGAGCAGCTTCAGTGACCTCTTCCCTCCAGTGACTTTCAAAAGCTTGCTCACCCAAGACACAGGCTGTCAACTGCTTTTGAGCAGCTGAAGGGATTAGGACTCTATCACTCTGCAAAAGTCACACCAAAAGCAGTCTTTCTTTAACTTAGTGTGACTCCAAGGCTCTGAGCTTGTACTGAAGTACCATGAACAGTTACGCCAGAGCCTCAAGCCTTCCTTTGACTATACATCTTCCCTAATGAACCTCCTCTTCTGCACACTCGGTACAATTTTTTCCAGCACAGGTTGTGGCAGTGCCTTTGCAAGTCTCCACTAGTCCGAGCCTGATCCATAGGAACTAGAGGAAATGGACTGAATCTCCTTATGCTGAGGATGAGACTGATCAAAGTTTCCCACTTCCTGATGCTGTTACAGGGCATTATAGTGACACTGCTAGAAAAGTTAATGCCCTAATTTTTTAGGGGAAAAACAAACAGGCAGCGGGTGTTAGTCTGTTCCCACAAAGAATAGCTACTGGTATTGTCCTCACAGCAGGTTTCTGAGCTGAAAATCTCTGAAGCTATACGTATATCATGGTTACAAGAGAGAAACTCAGCAGCACACTCTGAGACTCACTGTCCATGGTATATGTTTGTCCTTATAATGTTTGCATAGTCCTGAGATGAAAACGCCTCAGCAAACTCCTCATGGTTCAGCCACAGTCTTGAAAATTAGCACAGCTGTTCAGTACTTTCTGAAACACCTCTCTGATATTTTAGAATGATCTCCTACTATGTTGGTCAGAAAGTTCCAGCAGAATAAGATGAAAGTGTATTGCATGACTGTCTAACTGGGACTTGCCCTTTCTTCTTTTGTTTGTTTTTCTCATATTATTCTTTTCACCCCAAGTGCGGTGAACTCACTACAAGAAAGCTCTTTATCTGCTGAATAGTGAAGCAGAATGCCAAACTGGGGTTTGTAGTCACTACTTTGTAAATATTTAATATCAATTATAATGGTTCTTTGGAAATAAAGGGTGTATCACCCATAATTGTTACTGGCATTGCTATTACTGTCTCCTGGATCCAAGCCAGGAGGTCTGGCAGATGCTAGAGGAAGCACACTTAGACCCTTAAGTGAGGCACTAATGTAAATACAACAGTGTGTCCTCTGTCAGTGCCTATTCAAGCACTGCATGGTCCCTCTGACTGGACGGTGCTGAGTCTGAGGAGGTTCCTGTGATAATTGTGAACCCAAGGCTGAATTCCAGTAAAGTTCAGGCAGAGAAAGATACTGGTTTGAAAAGAGTCCTGAGGAAAACAACTAGATTCTGGAGTCAGCTTCAAATTTACTAAATTTATTAGCATCTATATGACTAAAGCTGAAAAATGCAGAATTTCTTAAATGTGTCAGTTCTTCAAATATTCAGCTTCTGTGTTCTTCAGAATGCTCTGAGGTAAGATTGAACAAAAAACAGCAAGTACAGAACTGAGTAATTCAATGAATAATAATTCTGCATTAATATATTAATGACTAATTTAAAATATCTGTTCTTTTCTTTTTCTCAGCTCAAAGGCCTCATAAGGCAGGTGTTATTGTCTATCTGAGGCTTTTGTTGCAGTGAAACAGACTGTCTGACATGACAGCCAATGAAATGAAGAAAAAAAATGCTTGTTTTCTCTGAGGAATTACCTTACTGATTTTTCTTCTTTCAACTTTATTGTACTACAATTAATGGCTTAATATTAAGGCAGCAGATTATCTTATCTGCTGCGTATTTCTTTCCTGATCAACTGACTTTGTTCCTTACATACTATTCAGTTTCCTCCCTTCTGAGGAACTTGAGGCTAAGCACTCATCATCCCAATGCAGAGAGGGAATGTGCAGGACACAGTAAGAGCTTTCTTGGGGAACTGAGAGGTGTGTCTTGTGATGCATTTGGTTACTGTACACAAGGGGGACAGAGTGAGCCCTGAGCAGTCTCTATCCCACTGGGAGGGCAGTCACGCCTCCCCCGCTCCCATCAGCCATGCACTGACTGAAATCCAACTTGTGGGCTGAGGGGTTGGATGTCCAGAGCCCTTTCTGCTCACTGGGAGGGAAGGAAGAGGTTCTTCACTTTGTCAGACTTTCTCTTGGGTGTCAGCACAGCAGAGGATGCCCAGCAAGCCCCCGTCTCTTCACTGATCCACAAAAGGTTTGTTTTTATGGGGAATCTTCTGACTGAGAGGAGTCTGTGCATGTAATGTCACAGTTTTTATCTTCTGGAGCAATTGTTCTGTAACTATGGCATTCCTTGGAGGCAAAATAATTCTTTAGTGCTTTCTTTAATTGATGTAAGTATAGATTAATCATACGCTAAATTGGCAAGTGGCTTTATTAAAATCATTTCTGTCCTCAAGCAGTAGAGCTCATTATAAAAAATAGTAAAAAGCTCATTATAAAAAATAAACAAAAATTAATGGGGAGTTTCAGCTCCATGGCATAAATTCTGAGTTGTAAACTTGGGGTCTGACATAAGTATTCTAAACAATATACAAGGGGGAAATCTTGCAACAATAAGATCTAAAGAAAAGGTATGGTGGTTCCTTAGAGTGTGTAGTAATTTATGTGGAAACTCATAACACTTAGATGGGGACTCTTGCATCCTTGTTTGTTTGTGTTTAAGAGAGATGACCAAATATTTATGTTAATAGCATTTTTTTCACTCAATCTTATGGGATCTACTCTGAGTCTAAATACATTTTTAAGAACTGTGAAGGATATTTTCCTTGCACCATATCCTTCTTTACAAAATAAATTAAGACATTCCTCACTCAGCCAAGGGTCCTGATTCTGTTTTACATATGTTACTTATGGTGAGGCAATTCAGGGGGCAAAGATTTACACTGATCTCCTGAAAACACTAAAAAGTACTGTAGGCTTGAGTTGAGGTTGTGATCTTGAATCTTTTTTTACCCATTATCTTTTTGAGTCCAAAGGTAGAAGAAAGTAATTCACAGGAGATACCCTTTGCTTAGGCACACAGTGTGAAAGACAAGCAAAGATCACACATTGCCTTAAGTCTCTTAAGCGTACCATCTCTTTTTATTAACCTTCAGTATTAACTGCTATGGAGTAATTTTCACTTCAAGATTTTTGAGAAGAACAATACCCAACACCGGTAAAATACTTTCCTCCTGCAAGCACATTTTGGATCATCTGTCCTCAGAGGTAGGAGACAATAACTGGCAATACCAGAGACTTTCTTACCTGCTTGCTTTGAATTTTGTGTTTCTGTTTTAATCATTCTAATATTCTATGATCTAATTGGTTGTCCTCAGTCTTTTGGAGTGGAACGTTATGGCTAAATCACTAAATTTTTTTACTTGGAAATTCCACTTCCACTAAGTCATAGAGTTCAAAACTCTAAGGCTGAAAAACTATAAGTCATGGAGGTCAAGAACCTGATTTGACAGTATTTCCCTCTTGTACTGGAAGACTCTCCTAGTGAATATATTTAATGCTAATCATAAGAGGATGAATCAAAATGAATACAAAATGTGTATAAAATCCAAATCCTTCAGTCTCAAACACCTGTGATGGTTGGTCTGACTCAGTCCCACTGTCAGGGAGCTGGAGACCCAGCTGCTACCAGGGTCTGCAGGCAACCCTGTTTGCTCCTGAAGCAACCTGATACCTCCCAGGCTCCTAGTCCAGACAGGACCGATTCTCTCCCTATAAGTCCCTGTTCTAGTAACTAACCTCATACTTCTCATTCTTCCCTTCCTCATGTACAGAAGGGTTTTGTCCCTCTGCCTGAAGGTGAGATTTGCTCTTTGTTGCTCAGTCACAGTGCTGAGAGGGCAGGGACAGAAGAGGAGGAAGCTAATGGCTGTATGGAGAAAACAAAAAATGGAAAAAATATCTGCTTCTCAGTTCTCATAATCTGGGCTGTGAGTGGTGGTGGTGTGTAGTGGGTTTGTTTTGTTCCATTTTGTTTTCCAAAACAAAGCTTTCCAAATAGCAGTATGCTGAAACATGGGGTAGCTCTCCCTATCCATTGCCACATCCTAAACTTCTGGTTATCTCTCTGTACTTCAGGAATGTGTGTTTCCCAGTGAGTCTCATGTTAGAGAAACAAAAAGTCAGTTTATAGGTTCTATAAATTTTGCATATGAATAGGTACAACAAATCACTGAAGATTAATCTTCAGTCCTTTTTCATAGAAAAAAAGGGGCTGATAAGAAATAGAAATTAACTACTTATTTCAGCCACTAGTGTATAACCCAAACTGCTTAAAGACAGTTAATCTCCATTTCTGGATTTTCAGTCAGACAAAACCAGTCCATGAATGAGGAGGAAGGAAAGGGACAAGTAATGGAACAAGGGGTTTCCTTTCTTTTTCCCACTACAGTGAAACAGAGGAATCCTACCAAGGGATATGGCTCTCTCATGGCTTTGTTTTAGCAGACAGTTGTTCCTCATTCCTAAACTGTGTGTTACATTGGAGGGGGCAATGAAGCTTTTGGCTCTTACTAGAATTTTACTAGGAAGAAATTTCATGAACAAACATCATAGACAATGGGTAGAAGGAAATGTAGTAGAGATTTGTTTAGAAAGGGAGTTGTCAAATCAGTTTTCTCTAATTGCAAAAGGATTTTGAGGTGTGCCACAAAGTTTGAAGATGTTTATTACTGTTCCATTACTTTATTACTGCTTCTTTGTTTACAAATTGGCAAGTCTTTTGCAGTCATACAATGATATATTTTAATTTAAGTTTAAAAGGAAGAACAAATAATAATGGAAGCTACCAGGATTTTCAGCCAAAAAAACCCCCTCTGGATTCTGCAACAGGAAGCTATTCCAGTACAAACCTTTTTGATTGGAAATTGTGTTTAAAAAGATTAAAACTAAAACCCTATTTGAGCTCTTGAGCAAATGAAGCAGATAGAATGAGATCATAACACAGAGTCAGGAAAATTTGAAGGGAGTGGTATCAAATCTTAGACTTGGACAAGGGGCTTGGAGTCAGTCTCCACTGCTACAGAACTCAAGTAATTTAATTTCAAAAACATCTAACTGTAACCTTGAAGAGGAGAAACTGTAGTTAAAAAATGTTTTGTCTGCCAAGCTGCCAGTATTTCAAGGCAATACCTGCAAACATGAAAGAGCATGTTGTAGAGAAGAGGGCAACTTGAAAGAAAGTCACAGCCAGATTCCTCCCTCCTTGGATTTTCGAAAAAAGTTAAGCCAAATGTGACCTAAAGCTGTGAGGTCAGCTGTGAGGTCTTCTCAGTCTCCACAGTTGCCTGCAGTTATCACATTACCCCTTCATTGCTTCCATGCCTACAAGATCCCTCACTTTGCGCTCCAAGTATTATCTTGGGAATTGGGGTAGAAGAATTTGTATCAGTAGGTCAGATCACTTCAGCTTAGAGGCAACAGCGAATTAGGATAGGTTTGGATGGTCAGTGTCCAAATGCAGTTAGAATCTTCTCCATTTGCTTTCATGTATAGCTTACCACAACAGAAGTAGATGCAAGGAGCAAGATCTGAGGTGTAACCTCACATGCAATCTGCTATTTCTAAAATCTGTGGTCAGTCAGACACTGACAAACAAGACACAAACAAGTCTTGATCTGACCAGAGAGGGCTGTGGCTTCCGTGTAATCGTGCGTACAGGCATGAGTCAGAGCAAAGATGTGCATGTAAATGTGGTGCAATCTAACTTCTTCTGATTTGAGAGATTATCTTGTCCTTGATACCCACAAAGGATACTAGACCTTAATCAGCTGTTGTAGGTCAGGACAGAGGTAATTAAGGCCTGAATGCCACAGGGCCTGGTATGGTATGATTTGGCTGCTGTATCTGTTGCAGATTTTCAGGTAAAGAATCAGCACACAATAATGTCCCCATAAAGAGATGAGGAACATCATCATATGTATTAATTCCAGCAGGAATTAAATTACTTACACACAGAGAAAGGAGTTGAAGAGATAAAGCTAGGGTTTCAAATAAAATTGAAGCTGGGATAATTGCAGACAGCAGGATATCGAGGCAGTGCTTTGCACCTGGAGAGAAAAAATGTTAATCAAAATGATCAAGAGACAAATCAAGCCACAAGGATGGGGGAGCCATGAGGCAGAACTGCTGAGCCTCAGATAACACCATGTTATGGTCTTGCAGAAGCAGGAGAAAAGGCAAGATGGGGAGGACAGCTTAAAGAGTTTCATGAATGAATTTCATGCTTTAACTAAATCATTTGTGGGGTAGACAGAAAATTATAGTAACAGAAGGAGAACGTATGGAGAAGATCACAAAAATTTTCCAAGTTTCTGTTTCAAGAGAAACGCAAAATCTCTTATATCTGAAGAATATAGCATTTACCATACCTTGCTGCCTTGAAGTCTCTTGAGAGCGTATCAAACTACAGCTGACACCAGCATTTAACCATTTCAAGCAGTTAGATATATTCAGGGTGTTCCATGAATATAGCATCTATGTTTGTAGTGTATGAGCTTATGTGTCCACCCAATGTAGCTTTGATGGCAGGTTCTGTAGAGAGAAAAGTTACAATGGTGCATCACTGTTTTCCTTCCTTTGGAACAGTAAGAACTCATACAGGAGTAAGAGAGACTATATTAAATGTTTGCCTACCTTATTCTGGCACACCAGCTGTTTCTCACAGGCTGGATAGAAGCTGCAGGCCTCTTTTGCAACAGTAATTACACAAGTCAGTTTTTTAGTGTTCCTGCTTCCCTGGGTTATAATTTTGCAGTCTAATAAAACAATCAAACAAGTTTCCAGCCGTTAATCAACTGCATGTGAGTTGATTTTTTTAAGAAGGGGAAATATCAAAAAGAGTCTGCACTAACTAGGGAAACACCATCATGAGTTTCAGCTTAGTGAAACACCATTCATGGTGTTTTCCTCTTCTGCGGTGATTCTTCTCTCAATGTCTGTTAAAATCTTGAGTACAAAGTAGGAAAAACTGAATGCAGTAGCATTATTATCATGTTTGCTTGCAGATTATTAACTTGCTCTCACGCAGCTGATAAAACAGTAACGGTTCTATTTAAATGTCGTATCATTTGTTGATAATCGGTTATTAAGCCACAGGGTGGATATTTGCTCTCGCAAATATCTGCTCTCTGCAGAACACCATATTATGCCTATTAAACTGTTTAGTCTGAAGCTTAAATGCCACACAGAAGATTCTTTCAGGGACGGGATTAATTATGTTGTCTTCATCTCACTAATTGATACATGATGTATTATGGAACATCAACAAACTCTTTCAGAATTAACCATCTATGGAGCAGACCTCACAGTTGCATTTCAGAATTTTATGTTCACAATTTAGCTGTCAGGAGGGTGGGGAGAAGAAGAGAAAATGCACAGAAGGCCAGAGAAGGAGTTTACTATACCTATTGCTAAAAGCTCTCAACAGTTCCTATAGGACACATCTGTTTCTGCTGCTGCAGTTACCTGCCTGGCTGACCTCATGTTTTTGACCAGACCAAGTTTCACTAATTGAGAATCCACTCTATTTCATAAAATAAATTAGAGGAAAAAGGTTAATGAGTTTGCATATTTCCCTTGTGCCCCTCCATAGTGAGATTTGTGAGTCATAGTGTTGCAGCAGTTTGCAGGGCTCCAGAGCACACTCAACACTCACAAACCTTTACTGTGCAATGTCAGTGAACAAAAACCACTCTGAAAGCCTGATGTGCACACTCTCCTCTGGGAGAGGGATTGGGCAGGGAGAAAAAGGGAGTAGGCATGCCAGACACCGGTGGTATGTAACACCCTGATGGGTTGTATTTGTCCACCACAAAACCAGGCAAGTACAAGAATCTCTATATTTTTGCTTAATTACAATATTTATTTTTCCTGGACTTTAGGAATAGATGGCCAGAAACCTGTGTCCCTCTCCTCCAAAAACACAACAAACCTGTTGTATCACTACTGAAGTAGAAAGAGCATAAGGAGTCATCAAATAAGATGGGAGTGAAGGGGAGAGGACTTTAATTAAACCTTTTCTGAAAAGGAAATAAACAACTGAGCAAGGAAATTCTTTTCAGGAATCTCGAGAGGATGAAAAAGATGCAGAAAATAGAAATGAATTACATATTGTCCCAAAGGCAAACTAATAACTCAGAGGTCTGATAGAAGTCTGGTCAAGATGTGATTGACTGCCTCTGCTCTTCATTTCTTATTCTCAGCCTCTTTCTCTAAGAGAGAATTTACATTGAGGACCAACAACAGACTGCCCCTGAAGGCTGTAGTGCTCCATTTTGTTGATATTTCTCCTTTGCTATTTCTGATGCTCTGCTTTTTCCAGTCCTGGAGCATCTGGCTCCAGCTCAGCTTTGCCTCTGCTCTGAGCAATCCCTTGCACCAGTTCCTGGCACTACTACAGCACCTTAGAAAAAAAATATGAAGAATTTTACCAAAACAGACATTTCCTGCTCAGAGCAATTCCTTTTTAAAATAAACACACCACAAACTCCTGGCAGAGGAGAAACCTAAGGCTGAGGTTGCCTTTTACAGCCTTAGTTGAAGGGAGATTCCTTGGGTACGTTGGGGAGATTATAGTGCAACCACAGTGGTGGTGGCGTTCGAATTTTAGTAAACCAAGATGTGTTCTGGCTTGTAAGGCAGAGTAACCTTGGAGTATGTGAGCTGGATGTCTTGTAAAGTTTAAAAAAATGAGAACTATTTTAGGGGCTAATGGAGGTACAGACTGTGAGATATAATTGCTTAATATAGCACAATAGGAGTTTGCCCAGGGAACCGAGACAATAATGTAGGAATGTGCAGGTAAACCTGCACTACTTTACTTAGGAAGGATATGGCTGATCAGTCTCACCACACAAGAATTAGGTAAATTCTAGATGAGTAATCAGAAAATAAGTTAAAATTGACAACCTGATGTATGAATCCTGTCCACCTCACTGCCACAGGAAGCTGGAACAAACAGTGTAAGTAAATTGGGCAAGTGACACAGAAGAATGGAAAGTAGATCCAAATACATATATAATCTAATTTAGGAAGTTGTTACGAAACCTATTACCAGAATCTGGACACATAAACTTTCTTTGTTTCTCATTGCTTGAATGGCCAGACCTAGCCATTATAAGATGTGACTACAGGGCTGGACCAAAGGCAGCGCTGGCAAGTTTTTCGGAAGTGAGATTCTTTGTGTAATTGTCTATACCTGGCAAAGGTTCTGCAAGGAAAAGGACAAATCTCCCTTGGAAGTTAGCACACTTAGTCCAACATCCATAATTTCTGTCCTTCTCTGCATTTGCTGTGAGAGTAAAGCCCCATACAGGATCTACTGCTGGCCACAGTCTGAAACAGTATCAGCCTAAGGACTCCTTTATTAAGATTCATTTATTGTTTTTCTTGTTTTTGCTGCCTCAGAGAACTCAAATGTCAGCTTTCTAAGAATATTCATTATGGTTTCAGGATCTTTCAAAAAATGGTTACATGTGAGTCCATTCCTATGCATTTATTAGGTTTTCTACATTAGTATTCATGTAAAGCAATTTCATTCTCATAATCTGTCACTTAATGGACGAAGTGACTTTCTACAGGTCTTTGTAATCAGCCTTAGATTTGAGTGTCCCTAGTACACTTTTATGTGAACTTTCTCCTCACAATCACCCTGCTTTTCAAAATAACTCAATGATAGGTTAAGCAATAAAATTCTCAGGTAGCCATATTATTGTGTGTTGTTCTTTCACGTAATGGAATTAATTTGACACAGAAGTAGCTCAATTCAGCAGTACGACCAAGATCCCATTTAGCATGGTGCTTTAGCACTTGCATAACTTGTTTGTGGGTGTCAATAGCGTTTACTTTCATCCTATGCTGGTCTGGAGCAGTGAATGACCTTTCAAGTAACAAAGCCACAGGAAATACTTAAACCCCTGATTTTCATTACAACCATAAATGGGAGGTAAGGGGATCTAAAGAACAAAACTCTGCTGTACAGCCAGTAATTTCAATAGTGGCTTGTGGAATAAGATGACTCCTTTGAATAATCTTCTCCATGGCTTAGTGTGCACTACCTATAGATTTCTGTTTCTGTTCTCAGGTTAGTGTTTTATTAATTGACTACATAAGCCTTAACATGAAAGTAATGCCCCTTGAACCAACAACAAAGTGGAATTCAATAACATAGAGTTGTTACAGGATTTTTTGCCGTACATGGCATGAGTCATGCCCTTGGACATAATTCAGTCGCTATGACACCCTGTTCATATAATTGGCAATAAAACTAGGAACAACCTCACTGTTAGTGACTTGCCTTATGTCAGTGTTCTTGCCTTCACACACTAGTTTACACCGTGAAATTACAGTAGCTTGTTCAATTTTCAAACCTTTAATAGCAAGAGTGGCAAAAGTCAACTCCTACTGAACTTTAAAGCAGTACTTAAGACTGAAGAGACCAAAAGAAGCAAAAAGTTGCTACAATGGGAAATGTTTGAGTACAAGGAAGCAGAAAAGCTGGAATACAGTAGTTGTCAGTAGCAGTGCAAACAGAGGATATTGGGCTATATAGGATGTTATACGAATTTATAACTTGGGGATTTTGTGTTGCCTAAGAAGCTGTGCATACATCTGTCTGGATACTTGTGCAGTTCCAGAGTTGGTTGTCACAAATTCATAGAAGCATTTAGTTTGGAAAAGACCTAAGAGTGATAAGGTCCCCCCTGAGCCTCCTTTTCTCCAGGCTAAGCAACCCCTGTTCCCTCGGCTGCTCCTCATGAGAGGAGCTCCTGCCCCTTCATCAGCTCCTTTACACTTCTCTGAACTTGCTCCAGCATCTCATTATCCTTCCTGAACTGAGGGGGCCTGGAATTGAACATAGGATTCCATGTGAAGCCTCACCAGTGCTGAGTACAGGGGGATGATCCCTGCTGTGGGCCTGTTGTTTCTCTCCATAGGAAAATCTGAACCAAAAATGATGGTTTTATGTCAAGGTCCTTTTATTTCATAAAATGAGAAAAAGGATATCTTATTCACTCAAAATTACAGTGGCACTAATTTCATTTCTAACATCTTCCTAGGATATGCTGTTCTGCTTACATAATTATTTCTATGAGTGATTAGACCAACTAAATAATTAGGTGGTTAAAAAGAATTACTTATCATCCTAAGTAAAGATTGACAATGAAGTTTACTGCAGAAAAATTGTTTTACAATTCAACTGCAATTGAAGAAAAGATGATCTTCTTTTATGAAGAATTGCTTTTGCTGTCACCAGTGCTCACCAGCTGAGAGAGTCCTGCTTTTGATATTGTACTAAAGATATTGTACAAAGGTAACTAAAACTAAAGGTATTGTACAAAGATATTGTACTAAACTTTTGCAGTATCTTTTACCTCCCTGTCTGGACATCACAGTTCTGGCTTTCAGAGCAGAAAAACTTGGAACAGAAATACAGCTCAAAGCATTATTTATTGTCAAAGAGGAAACACACCTTACATCTATTAAGAATTTACAGTTAACTGTGAGCCTGTTCCTATAATTGAGATTTTAAGAGTCTTGCTATTAGTCCAGATCTACTTATCACAGAGAAAGAGAGAATAACAACGCATCAGCAATGTTACCCCACACTGCTCAGATCCTGTTGCTCTCCCTAGCATTGCACTCATCCATCCCCTGCTCCTCCCAAGGTTGATGGTTTCACCCTGGTGGGGGGTGGGTTGTGACAACTCACCTGCACCTCCAAATCCTTTGGGGTTTTTTTGCCTGCAACTTCACAGTTTCTGAATTTACGATATAATTGTGTCTTTTATGCATGTTTGATACTATTTCTTTGACAATTTCTTTGTTTGACTTCCAGTCACCTGGTAGCAGTGATCAGGCTCAGCCAGAAGCCTGACCTGCCCTGGTGATGAGGCAGGTCAGGGGTTCAGGTGTGAACTGAAGTCACCAAGCCAGGGACAGATACAGCCCTGTCATCAACAGGCAAGTCCATAGTGACGAGGCAGGTCTGAGTTAGTCAGACCCATGGTCAGGGTAAAGGTCTGGGTCTGTTTTACCTGTCCGAGGACCATGGCTGAGAACGTCCCTTAGTGTGCTCTCCTGAGGGAGGGAAGTGGAGTCCCCACTGCTCTCCTCAGGGCTGGCTGCCATGACCTGCTGAAAATGGTAATTGCTAACAGACTTTGATCCCAATATCTTTTGAAATGCAAAGCAGGCAGTTCAGCCACCAGCCTTTCCAGTGTTTCATAAGCCTTGGCAATGCAAGGGAGTTTCGTATCTTTATGTTCATGTAATTAAAACTTACTGAGTGTGACGAAGGATTTTTTGGTACCATTTTTAATACTACAACAAAAGACATTAAAATCCCTCTGAAAATCACAGGTAAAGTTTGAGAGAGGAGGGAAGACCTACCTTACTAGCTTTTTAATTTATTCCTGAGTTCCTCAAAGTGGGAGAAAAACACATATGTCCAAAACATGCAGAATTTTACCATATTTACATGTCAATACTTTACACTACCTTAATTACACAAATTAAGGTATTGACACACTGAAGGCCATTTTTGTATTACATTATCTCCCCCTACTTTTAGAGAGGAATATTTTGATGATATCTCTTAACCTTCAAGAGAATAAATGGTGAACCACTGCTTGCCAGCTTTCATGAATCTGAGAATGGGAGAACAATTTGTTACACAAGTATGTCTGATTATTTTTAGTCCCTAGATTTAGAAAAATGAAACTTCAAACCTAAAACTACCGCTAGACAAACTAAAAGGGTTTTGTAGCTTGAAGCAAAGCTGGGGTTATTTAAAATAGCTGGACAGGTTGGACAGGGCAAAGTTTGGCAAAGTTTATTTTCCTAGCTTGATTTCCAGGACTGACTTTCACAAGAAAGTAACATAAGTATATATTTCTACCCTGGGCTTGCTCTGCATCCTTTTTAGGCGCATTCAGCCTTGTGAGGAATGTGTGTACTCCAGGCACAAGCAGTGCTTGCTGTTCTCAAGGGACTGCAGCCTTGCAACTCAACATTTGACCAAGCTAGTGACTGGCTGAGGTTGCAATGTGTACAAAGGCATTTTGATTCTTCCCTCTCTATAGAGATAAAGAGTGATGTGTAAGGCTTGAAGAAGTCATTATACCAATGAGGATGATCCTTGAGTCAGGACACAGAGCTTGGTCTGTGGGGTTAGCAATTCAAGTCATGTTCCGAAAAGATCACTAGTTCTCTGAAAATTTCATGAGAAGTAGTAAACAATTCCTGAGTGTAATAACACTACTCAAATGTATTGGTCTCAGAAATTTTGAAATATTATTTGATGTTCAACCAAAAGGGATTTAGATGCTGGAAACTCTGCCTTCAGGATTGAGTCCAAATTTCCCATCCTATGAGGGCTTCATTTTGTGGCACCATCCTTCTTTATAACACAGATTACTTTAGAAGTGTTTCCTTTCCATCTGGAGTGAACCTGTACATAGTAGCAGTTCTGGTCCTACTTCAGGGCATGACCTCACAACATAAAAGCCTTCGCTTGTCAATATTTAATTCAACATTTACTAAGTGGTACATAGATGTTAGGCTGATTTCACTGGAAATAACTTTGCAAAGATTTAACTAGCTTTACTCTACGTGGAGGGTGATGTTGGAAATAACCCTAACATAATAAAAACATTAAACTCATGGCTCATAAGATTTTTCCTAAATGATGACATACCAGAGTTGCATGTGTACATAAGAAAAAATGGTTAAAACAACACTAATGGCCAACACAGCAAAGGGTAATTATTAACCACTTTTTCTTGCAAAATAGCTGGAAAATACTGTGCTGTAGCTGATCCAATGAACTGTCATATAAAATCAGCAAAAACTATCTTAAAATATTCAATATTCTTCTTCTGTTCCCCCCAGATCTGTTTGATCTCCTTGTATAGAAGCATAAGTCTTTGGAACTTTGAGGTTTTTAAGATGAAAGGACTACTAAATAAAAATGGCTAGCGTCCTGGCTTTTCTCTAAAAGCTGTGGTTTTAGCAGTGCAAGAAGCAGTGCATTTCTATCAAGAACATGCAGCCATAAAGACACCAAATTCCAGTTTTGGTGGTTTGACTAAGTGAGAAGCTAGATATTCTATCTTCTACTAGCAAACTATTTATGTATATGGTTAATTTTCCTATGGAATTAGCTTAAAACTAAACTGTATGCTACTCCTTTGCTAGATCAGAACATTTTTGTAGACCCAAAATCTTAGCATCAGTTTGAGCCTGTATTTCTAAAGGGACCTATCTGCATACCAACCAACCACACCTTTGTGTGTGAATGAGCATTCAGGCACATAGTTACAGACACTGTACACTCTCTGGTTATCACATTTTCTCTAGCCTTTGTGTTTCCAACTTCCTAACAATGAAAAAAGTGTTGTGAACATTAAAATTTAATAGCCTTCTGTTTGAATAGTCATTTTGTAAACTTTTAACATACATTTGCTTGCAATATTCTATTTTTTCTGTTTTGCTTATGATTTCTTTCTTGTGTGGTATCTAACAAAGAAATTCATGCTTTGGTTGTGCTGTTTCTTGGCCATGTCTTTGTAAGTTGCCCTGAGATGGTTTCTTTATATTCTTGCTCAAGATGGAACAGGGCAAACTAATAAACCTAAATCTATAGCTTGGGAAAACTTGGATCAAAGAAGTAGTTTGTTTAGTCTGAAAGGATTAGCCATATCACAGAATGAGCTGCTCTTCAATGACCATTGAATTAATGCTCTTTGAACATGTATGTGTGTCCAAAGCATACACAACTATGTAAAACTTGTTTTATAATGTATCAGTATTTATAACCCTTCTTGCTTATTTTCCTGTCCTTATGCTAGTCATGGGACCTGTTGAGCAATAAGTCCTTTCCAGAAGTGACAGATGCTACTAGGAAGTAGTTTTAGTTTTCATAACATAATCACCTTGGATTAATTTTAAAGATGTAAAAGTTTTGGTCAAAATGTAGCTTATTTGAAATGAAAATTAAATGTAGACAAGTCTGGAAGGTATCATCTCTCACTTGTAGATGAGATATAAGATTTGTTTGAAACTCACCTGTCTGCTCCCTCATTTTCACTCTAGAGAATTAATCCTCTGTTTTCTTTTAGCCACCATGTTACACAGAGCTAAAGTACAAGACTGTATTTCCTGTCAATTGTAAGATATGGGATTCCAAGTCTAAAGACACTTTTACATAAAATATGCTAGGAGATCTTAAGGAGAACTTTTTTCCTGTTGCTCAAAAGTGATGTTAGCATCTTGTAACTGGAGGATGCCTATGTTAAGCTGAAGTAAAGCTGATGTTAATATCTTTTGAGAACCTCAGCAAGGTTTATGTAACAGGGTCAGAGGTGATCCGTAGGAGCTGCCAGAACAATCACAACTTGAAATACAAACCAAGTACCACATGCTCAATAATGCCACTTCCCCCAAAAGAACAGGCTTACTTCAAATCCCAGCCAGAGTTTAGTTTCAGCCAACTCACCTCTGTACAGCTTCTTCTTTACCTAACATATCTCTAACATACCTTAATATCTGCAAATTTAGGAGTAATCCAAGTAAATTACCTATCAAGGTCCATAGAAAAATGCTGATGATACTTTTAACACACCTTGAATTTTCCAAGAGACCTATACGTGTCCAAGTAGGGAAAAGTCGAAGCAGATAGCACCTTTTCAAAATGGAGTGTTCTTATCTCTCCTAGCTATGGGAGGTAAGGAATTTATAACAAAGTCAGAACTGCTACACCCTTGTCCTGATCCATATTTCATTCAATTTTTAAACTAACACTGATATGGAGCTCCTCTCTATGGCACAAAGCCAGAAGAACAGACAAGGTAAATCTTTTTATTTAACTACTGAAAGGTTAATTACAGTATGTTCTGTACAGTACTGTCCCAGCCTTCTGTAGTCTTGTAAAGGGGTGACTCCTCACAAGTATCACACTCCATCTCACATACTCAGGTACTGGCCACTGTTAAAAGCTATTTACAGCTCAAGTATTGGCCCAAGACAACACTGTTTAAACCTATTTATAGCACGTGGAATGCTGTGGGTGTTCCTCAGTATAGTCACTTGTAATCAGGTAAAAGTATAAGAATGCAAGTCCTAGCCTTAGGCACTTGCATTTCAAATGTGTAATGATTCAAACTCGGGAAGTAAAGCTTTTTCACAGTTTATGGTATCTGAAACAAAGGCCTCTTGTAGGG
>VZDJ01007747.1:34241538-34331370 GCA_008694505.1 Cyanoderma ruficeps
GAAAAAGAGAAAAAGAGAAAAAGAAAAAGAGTCTTGAAACATGGACTTATTTCCAGTACAAAGCATAGCAAACTAAAGTAATTAAGTTGAGCAATTTTGCCTCCCAAAGGCAAAAATTATTAGATGTCAATCTATCACAGACAATAAGACTTACTGAGTCTGTTTGGGCTATTTTTACACCAGTGTGTTTTTCAAAGCTTTGCCATTCACACCTTACTGTGGTGTTGTCTCTCTTCTTTTTCCTGCTTTTATAAGAAGCAAACTATACTGTGCTGCAGTTGAGAGTGGTGTGTCCTGAGGGGTAAAAAGCCCTTTCCATCCCTGAGAGGTCATAATAATTAATAATTACAAGTCAATTTTGCCAGCTGGAGGCTGCTCTTCCACATTTCTCTTGTCCATAGTAGTGCAATGTTGACATAGACACTATTTTTCGACAGAGATAGTATTATTTTGTACTTGGGAGACAGATAGGGAGGCTGTGCATGCCCATCATGAGGAATTTGTGACAGGAGAATCTTTTATATCACAGATAAACTGCCTGGAGCCTGTTTGTGTTTTGCTTTGGGTGGAGTGACCACCTTGGTGTTAGTCCATGCTCATCTGATGAAGATGACAAATGGACCCTCACTGCCCACTGAGCCTTAGGCTCAGACTGGACAACAGTAATTTATCTAGTCCAGGTTTTACAAATTTAGTCTGGCTTGGTCTTGGGTTTTTTGTTGGTTTTTCTTTTACATCTGTGTCCTTTAACTCAGCTTTTCTGAGGTGGTCATCTCCTTGGTGATTTCATTATCTAACTTGGCAAATATGGCTGTTTAGAATCTTAGTTCACCTGAACTGCTCCTTTTGCATGTTTGCTTTTTCTGAACACGACAGCTTTCCAATAGCTTCTCTTTTGCCTGACTTGCAGTCAGTAAATGAAAGCTGAATGCTCAATAGAAGTTCAAAATTAAACCTGGATTTCAGTAGGTTTATTCATACCTCTCCCAATTCAGTTAGCTGTGCCAGTCAATGTTCCTTTTGTGTGAACTGCTGAGCCTTCCTTGCCAAGGCTAACAATTCATGGGACTCAGTGTGATTCCATGTCCTACCAGTGAACTCAACCCATACATTGCTAAAGGAACTGTTGAATAAGTAGATAGGCAAACTGTAGATGAAAGGGAAGATGCCTCCTGGCCTGACATAAATGAGCTTTTCCTGATTTGTGAGTCACCTCCTGACTAACTGTACAAGCTGTGGAGCAGAAAAATCTAATCTGCTGTGACAAAGAACAAATAATGAATGAATATTAGCAACTTTACCTGGTACTAGCAATATGAACTTACAGAGGGAAGGAATACTTTTCCACACTATTAAAATTTTTCAATGAGTGGCAAATAGCAACATCAGAACAAATATGAGCTTTTCATTCCCCTAAGTGGATCATCACTTCCTTAGATTTTGTTGAACTCTACAATCTGAAGATCAGGTTTCTGCTTGCTGTAATCATGTCTCTCTTCCCTGCACGAGTCAATAAGATGCAAAAATAACATTAACAAAGACATGCAGGATTTTAGTGACTTCTACTCCATCCCCAGTCAAGATTTCCTATTTTTTGCATCAACTAGAATGTCTCTTCTGGATATGATAACATTCCTTTTGCTACAGTCAAGTTGATATATTTAAAAAGTAAAAGAGGATTTCTTGAAATATAGGAAGGACAGCTGAATCTTAACGCTTGTGCTGATGGTGCATTGCTAGCAATTAAGCTTTCCAGACACAACAGACATATCTTAAAATGTTTTAAAGATGTTCTGAAAAAAATTCAGCTACATAAAAAGAAGTTCACTGTGGGAAGGCAGGCACAAGTTATCCCTGCTAACGGCTTAGCTGTGAGGTTATGTCTCCTTAGATGCTTAGCAGATTGTTTCCAACTTTGTTGTTTCTGTTTCAGTGCTATGACCCATATACTCTTTATCTTGTCAGCTCTTAAATTCCAGTTGGATGATGCTTTGTTTGTGCTCCGTCAGAGCCTTCATTAATTTAATTATCTATATTATCCATATATGAAATCTCTATGCGATGTGGGAGCTTCAGTGAACAGGTCATGATATTTTTTTTTCACATACCTGTTAAATGCGGCATGGGACAGGAGAACTGTTTGATGAAACTAAGCCTCTCTTCTATAAAGTGAAATACATTTACCTGAAAGCCCTTTTTGAAGAACAATTTAGCAGGAATTGACTAAGGCCCCTTGAAACAGAGGAAAAGGAGGTTGTTTGCAGGTTGTTAGTATTGACTGCACTGGTAAGTGGAGAGGGAAGAAGGTAACTTTTCTGGCTTTAGTGCTTCTAGGATGTTGTTGCAGCTCTGGTTTCTCTTACTTAAAAGCTCAGACTGATTGCTTGTACCCTCTGATATAATGGCCCCAATACTGCCAATGTCTCATAGAAGTAATTTCATCCTAAAAACTTCTTTTAAGTGTGATGGCCTCAACAATCCAGTGTACTGCTTCACCAAACTGCCTGATACTCCCCACGTCTCATTGCTCACTGTCTTGTAGACTCCTGTCTGGAAGACAACTTGTATTCAGGACTGGATCTATCATTACATAATGGCCACGTAAGAAAAATCTTAAAATGTGCTGTCATCTCAAGATGTTGAAGGAGAATAACACAGTAATCCATGTTCCAAATTAACTGAACAAACAGGCAGACTGCCCAAGATCATAGAATGAAGCACCATGTAAATATCAGATCCTCTCTGAAACACCAGTTTAGTTTCATAATAAATGAAGATTAAAAACGCCCTTTACCATTATTTAAGTACATATGGCAATGTACAGGCAAGAATTTGCTTGACAGAACAGTAAATACATGGACTCCTCCTTTGCAAATGTGCAGTGACCTAGCTAGAATAAGGTCTAATAATAATTGGAATCACAACAACAATTAATCCAAATGCCCTGACTGGAACTCAGCCATGGTAATGTAGTTCCACCTGACTGACTAAACTGCTTTTGTAGTTGCAGTGGGTCTGATGTTCCTCCTCTAACAGTGACAGCATGTCTACTTTAAAGCCTGTATCTTTTTACCCTCCTGAACAGTAGCACAACTTTTCCTCTTTTCTTCCTCAGCTATTATTTAACAAGGAAACAGAATGGAGAACAAACAGCAAAGCAATGGCATGACGAAAGAAAATAATCCAGTAAAGAAAAAAGCGGTGAGTGAATCCATCAAGTCTTCTGTCAAGGCATTTGATTGTTATTTGGAGACTGGAGGCAGAGAATAATTATAAAATAATTATTTGGAACCTATATGAATACTTACTCTTTTTTTGAGTAGCATATGTTTAGTTTCTGTAACTAACCAACAGTGATTGGAATGGGTCAAAAACTATGAGTATGTTAAGGTGATAAATTTTTTACATATTAGTCACATGTAGCCATGGTATTTGTGTTTGGGTATGAACTGAACCACTTGAACTGCTATTTAATATGAAACAAAACAGGTGTCTGATTTATCCCAAATACACTCTATACATCCCAGGGGCTTGGTTCTCCTAACTCGACTCTTTTACTGCTTATAGCCATTCAAAGAGATTATAAATGTTGTCCAGATCTTCTGTCAACATATACAATAATTCTACACATTAATGAGTAGCCTCTGGCTTCCTATTCAAACACCAGTCATCTTGATCTGAGCCAATGATACTTCAAAGTTGCTTCATAAACTTCTTTCCAGCCTGCACTGCTCAATGGCATTACTTACTGTCTTTGAGAGCTCTGATCTAGTTCTGCAGAAGTGAAAACAGCTCAGATTTTACACCAATATCAGCTACAGTCACTTGGGGACGATTCCCAGATGCACTTAATACTTATCATTGCCAAATAGAAGGCGTCATTTAACTCTTAGCAGTTCAAAATTCCGTGTTTGTAAGTAGGTACCTTCAGATATAATAGCTGAAAGCTTTTATCTTCCCCAGGTGGCATGTCTAATCCCCATCCTTAACACAGCGGTAGTGTGGCGTGTCAGATCTAAACCTCCTAAGATTGTGGAAACATCCTTAACATCTTAATTGGCTACAAGTCTTGTGGTACCTTCACTTTCCAGCCTCGACAACATGGGAAAAGTCTTTCTCACTATGGTCTAGGGTGTTGCTCACAAGAAAGGTTGTCCAGGTTTCCAGTCGGGACCGTGGCAGGGGCCCCTGCTAGCCGCGGTCCCCCAGCCCCGGTGCCACTCGGCGGCGGGGCCGCGATGGACGCCGAGTGGTGACGTTCCCCTGCCTTACCTGCGCGGCTGGGTAAATCCCCGCGAAGGGACGGGGCCCGTCGGGCAGCCCCAGGCAGGGCGGCGGGCAAGCACATTCTCCTAAGTTATGTGCGAGCACGCACAGAAGAGAGTTCGTGTTCCCTCCCCATCGCTCGAGTCCTGCCCGCAGCTCCGGGCGCCAGCTCTGTCCCCGCCCGGAGCCGCGTCCTCCCGCGGCCGGCGCTGCGCGGGGCCGGAACAGGGGCAGGAACAGGGACAGCGGGAGAGGCAGGGGCCGGGGCAGGAGCAGGGGCAGCAGGAGGGTCAGAGGCAGGAGCAGGATCAGGGACAGGAGCAGGGAGAGCAGGAGGGGCAGGGGCCGGGGCAGGAGCAGGATCAGGGACAGCAGGAGGGGCAGGGGCAGGAGCAGGGACAGGGGCAGGAGCAGGATCAGAGAGGGGGACAGGGGCAGGGACAGGGGCAGGGCCGCCGCGCCCCCGGACACCCCCGCACGCCGCCGCCCCCCGCGGCCGCGCCCCCGCTGCCCCCGGAGATGCGCGGCCGTTGCTCGCGAGCGGCGGCGGCATGGACGGAGCGGCGGAGCCCGAGGCGGACACGCTGGTGGAGCGGGGAGCGGGGGGCGGCGGCCGCGCCCGCCGAGGCGTGAGTAGTGCGGGGCAGCTCTCCGTGCTGCGGGAATGCCCGCAGCCCTTACCGCGGAGCGGGAGCGAGCCCGGCGGGGTGGGCGGGGGAGCTCGGCCTGCACTGCCCACACCTCGGGGAGGATTAACGGCAGAGGGGCTGATTCCGATCCTCTCTGGCAGGGTGGGGAGGGTCGTGCGCGGAGGCTGCGGCAGCCGATGTAACAGCCGGCGGCTTCCCCGAGAGCCCGGTGGAGCTCAGGTTACACAGCCCTTCCCCGCTCGGAAAGTTGTTGGTGCCGGTGTAGGGGAGGCCGGTGGTGGGCAGAGCAAAAATCACCGCAGCCGTCGAACCGGGACCCGAAGGAGGGGCGGGGGTCAGCGCGGGGCCGATGTGTGCCCGGCCGGGGAGCGCGGCCGCCGCCGCGGGTGAGGCGCCGGCCAGCGACAGTAGAGCACGGCGAGGGCACTGCTGCTCCTCGCTTCTCCCCAGGACCACCCGTATTGGCCAGCTCCCAAGGCAAGGGCAGAGCCAGGGAGAGAGGGACGGAGGTTTCCATTCATCGCCCGCAGCCCTGAGCGCAGAGCTGCCGGACGGCGCCGGGTCCGCGGGCACCTGCCGGGAGCGCCTGGCCCGGGCGGGACCGCGTCTCAGTAAGGGTGTCCCCAGCATGGTGCTCCAGAGTCCAGCTCTCCTGTGTCAATTAGCAGGATCTATTTTAAAAGGTTAAGCTTCCGCATGCATGCATGCAATGTTTACCACTAACAATTATGTTTCGTTTTAGTCTGAGGAGGGAGTTATAACTAACCAAACATAATCTAAACTGTGTTTTGAAAACTGAACTGCAAACTGAAATGCAAACTGTCATGCAGTAAATGAAAAAAAGGACAATTTGAGACTCATGGTAGCCAGCACAAATATTTTACAGTATATTGAACAAGGACTGGAGTTGAGAAAAGCATCTGCATACCCAGTGCCATGGGATCTGTGATTAGACCAAAACCGCGGGTTTTCACAAGTAAGCAGTCCTCGGGTATCTGCAGGTCTTTGTTGTGAAGTGACATGCAGCTTTCCTGACTGAACACTTATTGCTGTGGTGACGGTCACATGTTCCTGCCCTTGGGCTGACAGCAGCGATGCACGATCGCACGCATGGCCCTGAAGCCAAGGAACACCTGTGAAGGGGGCGTGGTTGCCTTCTTGTTTCCTGGACATTTTAAAAGACACTGTGGATTGTGTTTATCTTTCCTTTACTTTTACTGATGTTGCCATAGGGTAAATAGTTTTTTGAGCAACAGTTTGATTTTTTTTTTTTTTACATTCTTGCTACATTGTGCTTTTGTCTTTATCTGGTGTTGCTGAAGCCTGAGCAAATATTTAAAATAGTCAGTGAGGAGACAGGTCATGGAGAAGTTGAAATTCATGTTCCAAGCTCCAAAACCTCTGAACTGAGTGAACCTGAGGTTTTCCGTAGCAGTCTGCACCTGTATACTTAAAAACTTCATAGTATTTGAATAAGTTTCTAAACCCAGTTATTACAATGTGAGGTTTTCTAAGCACTTCTGTGACTTATCTGCATTATCTTCCACCTAGCCTCATGTGCATATAATTTGCCTGTACTGAAAGTTTTGTACATTCATTGACATTTTAAATAGCCATTAGGATATAAGTTCCAAAAATTTTTGCTTATAGGATTTTTCTGATGTGTCCAATGTTGTTGGAATAGAGCCCTTTAGAAATATTGCATCAAGATTACTGCCTAACACTTGGGACCTCACACTTACTGTTTGTGAACCCTTTGGGAGCAGCCTAGTAGACCACCAGAAATATTTCCCCCAGCATCTTTCATTCAGAGTAATAGCAATTTCTTCTAAGTGCAGGAATGCTTGTGCATAGCAGAGAAATAACAAGCACCCAATATGAGGTGTTATCTTCAGAAGTTAAATAAAGCCTTATGTCAAGTTTCTACATTTTGTTGACAAAGTAATAGTGCAAACTCTGTGTGTGTGTGGCAGGCTCATTTTAAGTAGCTGGCTAATAATAATAAATTGTGTTTGGTTTATGTAATGATCTCAATGGGATATATTTCTTACACAAGTCTTCTCACCCCCCGCACACTTCCTCCTGACCTGACCAAAAACAGGCTGGTTAATGAACTGTGTAATCTCTTAAAAGGTTCCCACATCATGTGGTAGAAGATAAAAACACTCAGCCATCCTACAGGGAGCATTTTGAACACTCGGAGTTGGCAGCTACGAGTGTGGCAGACCCCACACGTGCTGGGTTGTACACTGTGCTCCCCATCCTGGCACCTGGTTTTCTCATCCCTTCTCCAGAGGTCACGGAGTCTGTGCCAACAGTGTGGCGCACGAGCTCTGGCACATGCCAATAACCACAGTGTGTTCACCTGCTCTGCTGTGCCCTCAAGGCTGGTGGAGCTCATTCCAGTCCACTGCCACTGCAGCTACGCCATGTGCCAGCAACACAAGCCTCCCTCATGCCCAGGACCTGCATTTTCCAAAGAGAACACACAGCTTTGTGCAGTTGACAGAATGTATTCACTCATTAACCTGTTGTGGTGTGGTGAGTGATAAAACTGAAGCTGGGTTTCTTAGGCCTGCTTAAGCAGGTCTTCCTCCTTTTGAAAGGATTGAGTCTTCAGTGAGGCTGGGCATAAATAGCAGTGAACTGTGCTCAAAATTCTACATTCTTATCATAGCTGGTTTTTAAATTGAAAACACATTAAAAATACATTCATATTCACACATTCAGAGTTGTCTTTCATTATCTAAACAATGACATTTGCAATTGATCAGCCACCAAAGCACTATCTTCAATGTCTCTTGGGAACAGCTGGGACTGGTCTCTTCTGCCATAATCCAGCAGGAGAAGTGAATGGCAGAAAGTAACACTGAAGAAGTTGGAAAGGAATGCAAAAGCAAAATCTTGCAAATCAAAGCAGTTCTACCTTTTATTCAACAGCTGATGTGGAAGCAGAAATTGCAGAGTTGGGCTAAAAAGAGTATGAGGAGGATGAGGGGAGGAGACCTGAGAAAGGAGAACTACACGTGTGCAACTGGGAAAAAGGACACTGGGGAGTGTGTGGCAACAAGTTACTGTTGGAAACTTGCATTCAGATTACAAAACCTAGTTTCTAGGCATCATTTTAATTTTTTTTTTTTTGGTCACAATTTCATTATTCCTTATGGCAGGGGTGGAGGGGGGCACAATATCTCATGAGTTTTCATCCAAGTCAGATCTACCCACAGACCTGTTGTACCACATATATGCTACACCTTACTTCACTATGTTCGTGATAGACTGTCAACAATTTCCTTTGCTGAGATTTAATGCTTCCCCAGCACTTTACTTTTTGGTGTGGGAGCTGGCAGAATGCTTGCAGCAGAACTCTGTGAGGTTGGAAGAAGTTCAAATGTTGGCTTATTCCTCCATAGATGTTAAGCGACATGCTGTCACTTCAAACATAATGTTTCTCAGATTGAGCAGGGGAAGTGTTTCAGGCTATTATTCTGCAGCAAGGACATCTGCCTGCAGGAGCTATGCAAGATAGCTGAGGAGTGTGTAAAATCTGAGATACATCAATTTTGAGTGTATTAACAATGGCTGCATCTTTTCCTTCTTTTTCAGAATTGGTCTGGGAGTCTTATTTTAGCCTCCTTAACTGGTGCTTTTGGGTCATCTTTTCTTTATGGTTACAATCTGTCCGTGGTGAACGCTCCCGCAGGGGTAAGTGACTGACTAAAGTGGAATTTAATATCAGTAGAGGGCAGCCTTGTCCAACTATTGTGCTCCTCAGCATCCTGCCTTTGTAGTCCTCTTGATTACATAGTAGAAGGGGATTAAATCTCTTATAGTAATGCTCCTTTGCCCAAAACCTTCCTTCTGCTTCCCGTGAGGTTTTCACATAAGTTCAGTGACTACCAGAGAGCTAAATGCTGCTGTTGAGGTGAATGGCTGCACACAGTCTGCTTCTTATTCTCCCAGGTCCAGGCTTGTCCTGAATCTTCTTGCACACTTTTATGTGAAAAAGTATTTTTAATATCTGACTGGTGAGTATTCAGTAGCTGCATGCACAAGTTCAGCAACTTCTGTTCACATCATTCAATTCTAGAGGGTTGCACAACATTTCATTCCCACAGTATTGATATTACAAATAATGCATCTGGTTTCCTCTTAAATAATGGACCTCCTCTTCTGTGTTTTGTTGTGATGCCTTGTCTGGTTCTGAATTCTAAACTTCTGGATTGACCATCTATTGATTGCAAAATGTGGGTTAGATTTGATGAACAGAGCACTGTGAAAACAGTATACAGAATTTGTGGGAATTCTATTAAAATATCAGGTATTACAAATGGAAATCTGAACATTTTGTTTTTACACTGGCTGTCTAGATATCCTCAATTCAGTAAAGCACAGCAGGAAGCAATTCAGTGAAGTTGCAAGCAACATTATCTTGAAAAGTAGCTAGTAAATATGGGGAATTAACTGTGGAAATTGCATCTCAAACTAGCTCCTTTCCAAGCTAAGTTCCTTCTTTTATGAAAATCTCCTACTAAAATATGTGGCTAGATTTACACCTAGACAGGTTTTTTCATGTTAAAGCTGGATGCAATATTTATGCAAATAATGAAAGAAGCATTTTTTAAATTTATGTTTCATATGTGGATTTTATTTGGTAAACTGTTGACCCAAAGGAGTAGGAAGAGACCCAGGTTATAGAAGTTTTCAGTTGCTTGCTTTATAACTTCTGGGATTTTTCTTCAATTTCCTGGTGTTTTATATACTGGTAATTCAAGATTGGATAAATTGGATGTTAACATGACATGTCCAGGCATCACTTCACCTTGCCATCATCAGGGGATAAATGCAGCTTAGAAAAAATCAGCAAGAAGCTGTAATTCTGTGAGCAATGGTATTGATTGTCCTGATGGAAAAAATCCTTCCTGCACTGCCTTGGGGCTGTCAACCGAGCAGTGAGAATGAGCCAATTTCTAAACTTCTAAGCACCATTTAAAAAATGGACTGTCCTGGTAGTCAAATCTTTCCTGTCAATTTCTGCAGGAGTAAGGGAAAGAAAGGATGATGGGATGTGCCCCTTGGCTGCACTCAGAAAGTTCTCTTTGAATCATGCAATAGATTACAGTGGTGTGAGTTGGGAGGTTGAAGATGTAACCCCATGACAAATGCTAAATTCCAGGTTTTGTACTTAGTAACGCTTCCAGGATTGTCTGCTTTTGCTTGAAATCTTCAGTGTGGATTTTGGGCTGAAACTAAGCGCTATGCTGACACCTTTGGTCGTACCATTATAGGTATGCATGAAGTCTCCCTTGGTGTTTCAGTGTTTGATTGAGAACTTTGTATCCCTCTTATTCATAGCGCTTAGTTTCAGCCCAAAATCCACACTGAAGATTTCAAGCAAAAGCAGACATACATTAGCTAGGGCTAAGGAGTAATCCTATGAAAAGTTGTGTAGTTCAAGAATAAAATACCACTCTGTCCCCTGGTCCTTTTTTTAGCTCCAGGATTAATGTGTGTCATCTGTTTGCCTACAACAGACCACTTTTCTGTCCCTGTCCCTGGAGCTGCAGTGACCAGGTTGAATGGTGGAGCATAGGCTGAGGTCATAGCCATGGTGAGCGATATCAAAGCTGTGCTTCTTGCAGCACAAGAAAAGGAACCATTGCCTCATCTGTTTTCTTGTGTATGTTACTAAATCAGTCTGCTGCAAGGTCACCCTTTGGGAATACTGACATGGGATGACTGAGAAACACCGAAGCAGAGCATCTTGCAGCTGTAGATAAAAGCAGCCTTGTAAGAGGTTCTACTGGGAGTGCAATAATTCCTACAAGTTATAAACTTGGTAGGACAAATAACTTCTTGTGGTGACATGCAGCTTACAGCTGACATTGTCAGATTGTTCTTCTCTCTGTAGGATGCTGGGTATCTTCTAACCCTGTTTACTTACAATTCCTCTTGATGCTCCAGCCTTAGAGAAGGACTGTATAATCCTTTGAGAAGTAGTGAAAAAAGGCTTGATAATGACAGTTGACTAAAACATAGAATGTTTCCAGAATTCTCAAACTGAGCATGTCAGCAGGATGTCAGCAGGGGCTGACAGAGTGAAGGAAGTTCATTTTAAACTGAAATGTTGAAGAACTATTTGTAAATTCTTGTGTCCATTTCCTTTCAGTGCCACAAATTGTGTCAGCACATCAAACCTCAGGGAAATTCTCCTGTAGTTCTCACTGGTGGGCTTTACTTCAGGTCTTCTTGTAAGGCAGAATTAGTCAAACTTCCTGATGGTTGCAAGGGGGAAATAAGCTGCACATACTCTGTTCAGAGCTGAGATTGCTTCCCACTCAGTTCCCTGTAGTTCTGTGGGAAAGAGCATGGCCCATCACAGGTATGATTCCTTGAGAAACCCAGAATTACAAGTTTCCATGGGCTTGTTCAAAGAGTTACCAGAATTTATTAAAAACATATGGAAGCATTTGGTAGTAGGAAGACAAAAGATTTAATTGAATACAAGATGAAGCTGTCTTTTTCTGAGCTGAATTTCTAGAGTTCATTTCATGGACTGACTGTGGGCAGTGCCTGTGAAACAATGCTGTGCTTTGTGCTCTGTGCAAGAAGCAAAGTCCCTGCTACTTTCTGCTTTGTAGCCCCTGCCCTCTTCCTGCAGGAGGCTGCAGCTCTGAGCTCCTATGGCACAAACATTCAGCCTGCTGTGATAGCTGGTTCAGTGGTTGTCACTGTGTGTGAATAACCTCTGTAACTATGGGTAAGACAAGGAAAATATTTCTCTTGTTTTTAAAATATATCCATTGGATTCATATATATATATATATAGCTTTATATATTCCTTATATCCTTCTTCTCTTTCTCATCCCAGCACTACTGTCATAATGAACTGAGGCAGTTGAGAAAATAAAATACTGATATCAGCCAGCCACACTTTTTTTGTAGGCTTTGTTTAGGGGCTAAAATTTTTGTATAGTGGTTTATGCCTTTAATGTTATTGAGACACCTGACCAAAACTCCAAAGGAGCTTTTACACTGAATTCAATGGATTCAAATCCAGGGGATTTTTTCCACCAGGTTGGTTTTGTTTCATGTGCATCTCCTGAAAACCTCTGTTTTATTAGCTTTTTATTTCTTGGCAATGGGAGTCCAGAGAGAAGTACTAGTACATGTCAGAACACTAGCAACACTTTCTGTTACTAGTGAGTGTTTTAGTTTGTACTTTCTTTTCTTGAATATTTGAAATTATTTGATGTCTCCTTGTAAATAACTAAGCTATGCTCAGAAAATTAGTCATAACACAAGGGGAGAGTAATTTACATACTATTTTTAGCCATTATCATTAACAAGAAATGCTAATAGTGTTCTAAAAGTGTTTTCTCTTAGTATTCATTACTATCAGAAAGTAATTTGAGACAGAAAGAAGATGTCTGAATCTAAATATAACTGAGTACTGGTGTTAAAGAACTAAGGTGTTACTACTTGATTTAATGGCAAATCCATTTGGAATCTCACTGTGAGACTTCTAAATTATTCAAGTATCAAATTGACTTTTTTATTTTTATTTTTATTTTTATTTTTTATTTTTATTTATTTTTAATTTTTTAGAATTATTTTTATTTTTTAAATTATTTTTCCCCATTCTGTTTAGAAACATTTAAGATGGGATGGGAGAAATTACCCTGTTCTCTTTTTAATTCAGGGCACAATAAGTTTGCTAGAAATTTGATAGATGGAAGACAGGAAATTGTATATTCTACCTTCACCTTTCTTAGGTATTTTATAGGTGGAGAGGTGATGATTCAAACTAAAAGCCTTCAAACAAAATATTTAATGTGTCCAAAGCCAGACTTCAGGTAAAGTTTGAAGTTCCTACTTTGAACAGGGAAGATGTAGTGGCTTATTACGCTGAGTCTTGTCCAAGGATCATTTAGGATCTCTTAGATTCCAAAGAAAATCAGAGAAGCGACTGGGAAGAAGTGCCAAGATTAAAGTTTTGATACTGTAGAGCTTAAGAGATTTTCCCAAGTGTGCTATGCCCTTCTGCTGTAGTGACTGCAGCTTCCTGGTACTGTATCCTCGCCAGAGCATCAGGCACCACGGTGGCATTTCCTTGGTTTTGAAATGGGAGCAGAATTAAAACAAGGAAGCTTGACTAAATAGAAAGTAAAGAGATGATGTCTCTCCAGGCAATACAGAGACTGTGTTAAAATGCTGCCCTGGAGCTATGACATCTTTATCTTTTAAAAAGATTAAGAACTTAGTCTAATTAAACACCATGGAGGGGAAGTTGTTAGAAGGCATCCTTCAAAAACCCATAGATGTGCTCATGTGTGGAAAGCAGAGGAAGAGTGTAAACTTTTCACGTTAAAGGCTAAAGAGTCATCTCATCCTGGACATTCTTGTCTACCTGTGGGTTTTTTTCCCCACCTAGTTTGGTAACACCTTGTAGTTATATGTGTGTATGCTTGGACTGATTCAGTTATTTTTGTTGCAGTTGTATCTAAAAATGAGACCCTGTTATTTGGAGGAGGGAGACTGAAGAGCAAGAGTGATTCCTGCAAGAAAGCTACCAGGAGTTTTCTGGGCTTTTAATTCTGTTTCTTTCAGTTGTATTCCTAAAGTGTGATTTTTTTTCCCCCCACATATTTTCGTTATGTATTTTCTTTCAGTATATCAAGAAGTTTTACAATGAAACCTGGGAGAGGAGATATGGCTTCTCAGTGGATGAAGGCAGACTGACACTCCTCTGGTCCATAACCGTTTCAATTTTTGCCATCGGTGGCCTTGTGGGTGCCATTATTGTTACCCCAATTGTGAAGTTCTTTGGAAGGTAAGTGTTTTGGAAAACTTGCATTTTCTAAAGTAGTTTCTCACTTAGTCTGTCTAGAAGTTTTCACTTTTACTAAAAAAACCCCCAAAAATCTTTTTATTCTGAAAATTTACTGTGCATCATTTGACACACAGAAGCCATTTGCCCTGAATGGGCAGGGGGTTGAGATGTCAAGGAGTGTGACTTATCAAGTGTGCCAAAGGGAGATACCATAAACCAGAAATTATTTCACAAATGACTGGCAGAATCTTGTTTCATGAGTATCTTACTGTAAACAAACAAAGCTATCCACATATCTCATTTGCTTCTTAGCAGCATTTGCTGTCATATGGTAATACAAATTTACTCTTTTTTCAATCCTTGTGTCAAAATACAGTTTGAAGAACTGGACTAGGATTAAGTTCCTGTATGGCCTTCCCCAAGAAGGGGGTATGCCATCCATTCTGTACAATACAGTATTTTACCAAGTCTTGACCATAGAGAATATGAGTATTTTAGGAATGTTTGTGTTGGTGTGTATTTGCATTTTTGCTGCAGGTACTAACCAGGCATTTCTGTCTAATTTTTGTGTTATACAGTCTTTCAAACAGAATTTTAAAGGTAATTTATAATTTATCTATATTTAGAAGGGCATGGATAAAAACCCCACAATTCTTGCATTCATCATAACTGCTGATTTGGATTTTTCTTAATTGTAAATTGAATATTATTTGATATCTTTTAACCGATTAAATCATGGGAGAACATCATCCTGGAGGTTTAAACATAAGTGTAAACATCCTGTATTCTTACTTTCCTGTTCTACATTTTGACTATTTCCATTAGATTGTACTTTCCTAGGTCTATTTTTCATTCTCCCAACTTGTCTATATGTCATTTCTCATCTCAAAGAGTGTATTTTCAGGTTCTTCCATTTCATGTTTACAGCAAGTCAGTATTCTTAGCTGTTACCCTTTCTTCAGGAATTTATTTTGTCGCTTCAATACTTGATTTTCAATTTTAAAATATTTTCCATATTTACATTATTTATATTTTTCAGGCTTTCAATTTCTTCTGTCAAATCATACATTTGGCTTTAACATACTTGTTAGAAATACGAAACTGTGCCTGACTCAGACTGATTAATTCCCAGAATATTAAAATAAAGTGAAGTAAAAATGGGTTCACAGAGGGCTGGAGTTTTCAGTGAAGAGTAGAACAGCTGTGTGTGCAGGCTTGTTAAAATGGTGGCTGATCTCTGTCATAGATACACCACTTCTATTGAAGCTGCTCAGGTTTCCAGGGCAGACTTTTACACTTGCAGACTCTGCCCCTGTTTATTGTCTCCATTAAGCCATGAAAACAGCCCTGTCACAGATACAGTGGATGAGGGCTGGAGCAGAGATGGGAAGGGGCTCTGTGAATAAAGGCTGCTCACCAAAGAGTGGTTCTTGAGCTTGCTGCTCGCACTGCAAAGTGTTTGTCTGGTCTAGGAGCCCAGACTGACACATCATTATGGTAACTGAGGAGCACACAGTGAAATGTTGACAGAACAATAAAATACTTTGCTGTGAAATTGCTCAAGTGTAGGTTGGAGGGTTGTATGTATGATGAAGCCGAGCTCCATTTACGCTGACACAGAATAATGAGCTAAGGGGGATTAAAAGCACTAGTCAGAAATAATGTATGACTTTAAAAGAACAATTTTGAATCATATTGCTGTAAGGTTAAAAACATAAATTCCAAATTACTGGATTCCTAGGCCCTATTTACTTCAAGAGACATGTAGAGTAATTTTTTGAAATGGAACCTTCTTCCACATAAATATAATTCCCAAGTTCAGATTTGGCTTTGACACTTTGTAACTTAAATTCTTCTCTTCTAATGAAGAAAGTCTGCTGTTGTTGATCCTGAGCACCCAGACCAATATGTTTAAGGGATTGTTTAGGTCATTTCTAGGGAGATGTATTAGGATGAGCGTCACAACGGGCCCCTCTCCTTCTTCTTGGTACCACAGCCAGTGGTCACACTCAGTGCCTTCAGTGAGAAAGGACAGTGCAACGGGTCAGGGTCAGTGTGTAGCAACTTCCCTGTGCCATTCCTTGCTCCTTAAGAATAAGGTGCTCCTGTGCTTCGGCGTGGGTCCCCATGGACCACGGCCCCTCTGGGGATGTCCCTGCTCAGGTCTGGATCACCCTCTGCTCCACTGACCTTGTGTTATGGGTTGACTTTGGTCGAATGCTAATGCACTCATGAGTGTATGTTTTTCTTAATTAACTACTGTGAGATGTGGTCAAAAACTTAAGGACAGAGCAGGGCAGGCTTAAAACTTGAAATAAAGAAAAGAAAATTTATTAACTTACATAGCAGCAAACAATAGATAATAGGAAAAGAAAACTTAAACACTCAAAGGCAGGGAAAAAAAACTTTCCAAAACACTTCTTCCCCTCCCCTCAATTTTCATTCTTTTATGCTTTTAACAGTTGACACCAGGAACATTACTTTCATCTACTTGCTTAAACCTTCCACAACTCTGGGTTCTCCAATCTAAATCATTATTCTTTAAAAAAACAATTTTCAATCCAACCAAGGAGAGAGGAGTTTTTTTTCACACTACAGACGTCTCAGAGGGAACACAGGTCCATCCTCTCATGTTCTCATGTCACTCATGGCCCCACCCGGAAAATCTACCAGGGTGACACCCTTTTTTTCATGTCCAGTGTTCTTACCACTGTCCATGGACTTAAAATTAGATAGGGCTTTTTTAAGGATGTTTAGCTAAGTACCAAAACTAGCCATTTTCTCTTGTCGGGACTAGCAGTCTCCCCCACATTTACCCCTGGGGCGGAGGGTTTCAGAAACAAGTCACAAAGTCTTTGGCTTCGAACTAGACAAACATTTACTCAAAATACAGTCTTATTTATATTCAGGAGACTCAGGGTCTGTTTATGGCTAAATTATGCAAGAAAAAGTCCAACCCATAAGGCCACTCCTCTTTATCTTTGGCAATCAGGAGAGATTCTTCTCATCTTCCTTTACTATCATGGTCCCGGGCTGTCCTCTCTCTCTAAAACTATCAACTATAAAAAATTAGTGTATGGAACAGTTTTTTTCTGCCTTAGAAAGAGTTAAAAGTCTTTTGTTTCTCCGCAAGGCCACAGGCTCAGGCATCAGCAGGCAGGCTCCGCAGGCTCTGGCAACTCCCACACACCAGTTCGCAGCTTCGGCACCGTCTCCTTGGAGGGGGGAGACGGGCCGAGGAGGGGGGGAAGGGACACACGGACGGGAGACAGAAGGCACCTCCAAAGTTCTCCAGTTCTCCACCCCTCCATCCTGGATGAGCTGACCCAGCTCCCGTCCCGTTCTCTCTTCTTCCCCCCACCGGGCCCAGGCCTACCTGGCTCTCCCTCCCCCGCCCAACGTGGGCAGGGGAGGAGAGAGCTTCTCCGCTGAAAGCAGAGCCGGAAAAGAAGGAGAGCCTCTGGAAGTCTTTGGTTTTAACACCTTGTGTTCTCAGAGGCGTGTCCAACTTCTCAGTAATTAGCAAAAGTGTCAACATCCAAATCAGGTCACTGATTGGTTTGACTTCAGCTTCCTAAAAAACTCACTTCCCCTCAAACCATGACACCTTGTTACACCCACACTCCATCTCCCCACAGAAGCCCCCCCTGCAGCCGCAACACTTCCAAAACCTTGGCACAAGACACTACTTTCCATAGCAACACCCTAAATAGAGAGTTCTCTTGTTTTCATTTCTTTTTCCGCCAGCCAAAGTCTGTTTTTATCGTGCTTAGTTAGGCTCTGCTTTTCTCTTCTCAGCTACATAGGATAAGGGATTGCTGGCCAACGTTTTCTCAAAAAATATGTATTTATACTTTTGATTAAAATTAAAGGAGAAAAAAGCAATATCTTCAGATGAACGTATAAGACTTGTTTGACCTGAAAGAACATTTTCTTTCCATTTTTGTCATTATTTGTATCATTTCAGCCATGTCAGAGTGTATGTCCCTCTGAAAAATCTTTTCCAAATAGTACAGTCGTCACTCTGACTTTAAATTAATTGTATGTTGTTTTTCAATCTTCAAGCCATGTTATTTATTCCGTGTTCAAAACTCACTAGAAAGCAGGAAGAGTAATTAAAAATACAAGTGTTAAAAATATTTCCTTTCAAAAATGTATACATCTGTTGTGAGAAGTTGGGTGACTTTTTCAATGAGTGTGAAATTTCCAGTTGATACATGTTGAAAAAAATTAGAACTGGTGGGACATTTCAGTTTGTCATCTGCTCCAGAAAGTAAAGAGGTAGACAGCCTTCCTGGTCACTCCGTTTTTAATTAATCCCTCAAACTTGAGCCAGAAGTTCTGAAAGATGAAAAATAATAGGAATTATGCTGTTGGCAAATGGGAAATTTAGATGTTTTGAAAAATTTTAAATATATTTTTGTGATCTTTGTTTATACTTTTTAATAAAGTAATAATGTGCCATAAAGAGTATTTATTTTATTTGAAAAAACCCTAGTGTTTTGTTTAGCTGTTATAGAATGTTATCATTTTAGCAGTGAGGAAGAATTATGTAAACCTGTATTTTGGGTAATTCCATCAATTTTTAGGAAAGGGTTGATTTTTATTACTTGAATAAGCCCAAATTTTTTTCTTAACTCTACAAGTAGGAAGTAATTTTCCTCAATGTATGGTTTTAATATTGAGAATTTAGGGATGAATTACGATGACATAGATGATGTCACAGTTGGGAAGTTCTTAAAGTGTCGAAAACTGTATGTAACATTAAAGTGCCTGTGGTTATATCAGCTTATTCCTATTTGAAGTATATTCTTTGTGTTCTCCATACAGACATCTATCCAGAGTATGCTTATTTATAGAGTATGCTTATTTATATTCATGTACAGAGCCTCAGGCCTGGCATTTGGGTTTTTAGGATGCCTGAGTTGGCTCCTTGCTGTGCTTTTTAAGTACAGCTCTTTAGTTACCTATATTATGTTTTCTTTTAAACTGTGGTACTAGTTTGAAACTGTATCCACATGGGTATACTGCTGTATTTCGGAAATCTACACATCTGAGAGACAGTGTTTGTTAGGCACTTTTTATTCATAGATATTTAGGAATAATAGCTTGTTGTGCTTCTGATATAACTGGATTTAGCTGCCATGATGCTGCTTTCTACCTAAACCATCTTCACCTTTCAGGAAATGCACGTTGGTGCTCAATAACGTGTTTGCAGTGGCAGCTGCGTTGTTGATGTCCCTGTCCTTGCTGGCAGGGTCGTTTGAAATGCTCATCCTGGGCCGCATCATCATGGGTGTTGATGCAGGTAAGCTTTGGTCACACTCCACGTGACTGAAATGCTTGTGCCGTGCACACACTTTCTCCTCTTCCCCAGTTAGAATTTGTTTTAAATCAAAGAGGTATTCCAGGGACTAGCTGGAGCCACACTGATTTCACTGGGACAAATGGCACACTGAGGGCTGGAGGATCTGATGTTTGGATGAGACACTGGAATGGATGTTCACCACTGCTAACAACGCTGGTTGTTTCCCCGCCTTTCCTCTCCCAGCCATGGTAGCCATGGTGTTTGTTTCCATGCCATGAAAATCCCTTGACTAGGAGATCGTATTCTGTTTATTAACACTGCTTTATTAACACTGCTTTTTACTGTGTTTGGAAGTTGTTGTATCCCATGCTAATCCAGGGACTAGGGAAGGTTTGGTACCTCAGTAATTGTTCCTAGCAATATGGTCTTCCCAGTTTGAAAGCAAATCATGGAGGCACTGCAGCACCAGAATAATCTTGCAGCTGTAAGGAAGGGTTTCTGCTAATTTTTGTGTCAGATTACCATCAAGCAACCAAATTTCTGGAGCTGTGCAAACATTGCCATTGTACTGACCAGGATCATGCATTTGTTTGTTCTGTTCCTGGCTTTAAGCAGCATTCCAACTTTTATTTTATTCCTATTGTGAAGAGCTCATTGCAGCTAAAAGCCTGTATTGACAGGAACATCTGCTAATACTGTTTACAGTAAAAATACTTCATCTGACAATGCCTGCTCTGTCTGACTGATGCACTGAGCTTGTTTTCCCTTACCCACACCAGTGTTAACATGATTTTGCTTGCTTTGGGATGAGCAAATTTAAAACAAAATCTGTTCTCCTGGAGATTCTCATCTCTGAGTAACCTTTGGTGCTCCACATCAAAAAGAAGCCTACGCACGTCGCTGTAGATCTGTAACAGATAATCAATCCCATAGTTATTAAATGGTGTGAGAGTAATTAGACATGCAGGGAAAATAATTCATGTTATACATGGATAGATATAATTCTGTTCCTTTCATGTTTTTATGCCACCCTCATGAGCAGATTATCACTCAGGTTCCTTTCAATAGAAATTTGTTCCATACCTGGCATAATAAAAATGTTTTGACTTAATATATGGGTTTTGTTCTTCCTTTGTAGGCATTTCCTTAAGTGCCCTCCCCATGTATTTGAGTGAAATATCTCCTAAGGAAATCCGTGGTTCACTGGGTCAATTCACAGCGATTTTCATTTGTATTGGTGTTTTCACTGGTCAAGTTTTGGGGCTGCCAGAAATATTTGGGCAAGTAAGTACTTAATAGACCTTTTCTATCAAAGAACACAAGCATCCTCTAAGTGTCATATTTTGACTCGATTCTTTAAAATTTCTTTAAAATAAAAGTGGAAAACAGAAATTTTTTTTTTTTTTGAAGCACTTTGAAAAGTAGTTTCCTCCATGTCTTCTAAAAGCATGACTAAGTTTGGTAGATGTCGCCAGCAGTTTCAATGGCTTGAGTGGCTTGTGTGTGTACATATGCAGATCTCCCTCTCCCCCTTTCTTGATGTACATCTATTTTTCATTTTCTTTGGTTTTCAGTTTCTTTGGGCACCATGGAAATACTTCAGAGTTTTTGTAGATTTTGCTCTCTAATTTTTCAATTTGAGATAGAGCTGAAAAAGAGTTGGTTAGAGTTGTTATGAGAATCTGAATAGGAAGACTCTTGCTTGGTGATTATAGTGTTCCTTTTAGTGGAATCCGTACTTGTCCTGCTTTTAGACTAAGTGACAGAAGAGCAGAGTTAACACACACCTTTATGGAAAGATTATCCATTCAGATAAAAGGTTGTCTTGCTGTCATAGGCTCAGATTAACTTGGTGGCCACTGGATGTCATCATTACTCTGAATAACTGAACTCAAGTTTTGTTCAGGCTGGCAATTGGAAATACAGAATCACACAATATGTAAGGTTAGAAAGAGCCAGAGTGGCATCTGACCGACCAGGAGCTTTCCATTCAGAGATGAATCTTCAAGGCAGTGTGGAGGAAAGGTCTGCAGCAATCCTCTCACAGTGAAACCTGAACACAGAATCCCTTCTGACAGCCAGAAAAAGTACCAAGGAGCTGGAAAGTGAGAGGAGCTTGTCCTTCTCTGTCCACCCAAAGGCAACTCCTTTGTAAACACGATACACATCCCTGACACTTTTATTTTTGCCTGACCAGCTTTCTTATTCTGTCCCTTTATTTTGTTAAGCTTTCCTGAAGGCAAATGATTTGATTCAGTTTACCCTTTATTGAAGGATAGATTTCTCTCCCGCCTGTCCAAAGCAACAGATTATGGGAAATAACTTAAAATGGGTTTTATTGTGTGGCTTCTACAGATGTCCCTTCTCTTGCCTTGGAAGCAGGTCTATTACAAATGAGTGTATGAAATTTCGAGAGGCCAGTTTGATTGCTCTAGGATATGGCAGCCCTTACATAGCAGGAGTTTTTTTAATTTGGGTTTTTGAAAGATGCATACACTTTTAAAGGTGAAGTGTCATGCAAATTCTTATTCCTTGATTTCAGCTCATTCTTGCTGATTTTTTTCCTCTTCTTGCTTTTCTTTCATCACCATTGTTGCTGCTACCAAATTATGGAGGTAGTGTTTCTGGTCCTACAACCTGTTTTGGTGTGAAGTTAATTAATATCACATGGTGAAAGACAGACATTAATTTATGTAAGAGGAAATATGCTTTATCTGTAGAATCAGTTTTTTCAAAAGAAGCAAAGTTCTGGCTGATGTGAATTACAACATTTCCAGTCAATTTATTGGAGGCAGCTTGAATATTCTAGTTGGATATGTGGGCAGATGTTTTTATTTTAATTTCTCTTGGTTTCAGTCAAGCCAGGAATTTTTTCCCTGGATTTGTGGGGTTCCCATTGAAACCCCTTCAGTGGGAGGTAGTTTTTATTTTGCTGCTCTGTAGCTGTTTGTTTCTTATCACAATTTGTTGTAAATAACACTAGTTACAAATACTTCTGTCATGGTTTCATAAGTTTTCTGCTGAGATCTGTCATGTGTCTATTACTTGTAAATTAAGCAAATATCTAAGAGGTTATTAAGCATAGTATCTAAGCATTGATGGTTTTGAAGAAAGGAGGGACAAAAACAGAATGTCTTGCTGGAATAGACTCTTTGAAAAAGTGATGGACATGAGGAGAGCTGTCAGCATGGCTGAGGCCCTTCTTGTTAGAGGAGGTAACAGCAACATTGCTTGTGTGGTCAAGTAAACAGAGGGAAGGGAGAGGAACTGACTGCACATTGTTAACATGAGAAAGAAGGAATAGAAGACAACATGGCTGCAACAATGATTTTTTTTATAAATATTGTGTGAATAATTGCATGCTGAAATTCATCAGAGTGATGTTTGAAACAGATTCCTGGCTGAAGTAGCTTGAGCGGAACATTTACATTTTAAATTGGAGTTCCATGCATTTATGTGGATTTTATGAGGTTGTTGCCTTCAGTGGTTCTGTAGAAGTCCCTCCACAGAAAAGGAAAGTGTTTATATTGGCTGTGGGGCATAGTGTTAACAAGCATTTATTAAAAACCTAAGTGATGGTTTCCTGTTATCAAATGCAAAAGTGTCCCTTTAAATCTGAAATTGTGATAAAAATAGCTCTAAAGCAATGAGTATTACTTGAGGCAATTCAAAAGTCCTTGCTGCTTTTTGCATCAATTAGGTTAAATAGTCCTAAGTAAATTTTTTAGGAGTCTTTCATTTGTCAAAATCGGTCAAGGTGTGGGCAGCCCCAGGCGCAGTGCTGAGGAGCTGTGGTCAGCTCTGGCTGGGTTACTGGCTTAAGGCTGGTTGGCTCTTTCCTATTCCTTCAGTTTTCCCAAGCTTTCTATTGGAAGTGCTGAGAATTGACAATCTTCTCATTTCCTTGTAATACCTTTTCATGCCAGTTCCGTCGGCTTATTCTCATTATGTTTTGATCAACTATTATTTACTCTTTAATCCCTTTCTGTTTCTTTTTTCCCCACCACCTACTACAGTGTGCTTCCTTTCTCCTCCCCCCACCACTTGGGGTCTTTTTGTTTCAGGTTAAACTTCACGTCCTCTAGTAACACAAGCTCTTCAATCTCTTTCTCACCCTGTAAGCCATTCTCTCGAATCATTCTTGGTTTAAGTTTGAACCTAGGAGAACAAGATTATACAGCTAACCCAGAGGAAATTATACTTTAAAAAAATAGAATTATATTAAATATTTCCTGTTTTTCCTGGAAATGTTTTGTTTGAAGTATTGCAGAAATGCATTTAATTCTTTTCTGTGTCCTGCCATATTGACATGAACTGGAAAAATATGACCATATCCAATTTTTAAATTATAGTATAAAAGAGAAAATGCAACTAAAAATTTACAGTCTAATAAAGATGATAACATGTAAATACAGGGAGATTTTTTGATTTTGAATACATAGAATTTTACTTTGTCTCCAAAGGTACTAATTTTAGGATGTGTTTCTTCAGTATGCAGTACTTACCAAGAGTGATTATTTGAAGGAGAAAAGCTGCAGTTGTGACAACAGTCCTCTGCTGTGGTGACTTGACAATCTTACTTGCTTCCCATAGTCCTAATTGTCTCCCATCCAACAAATCTCAGCAATGCTTTCTATTTAAGATTCTGATTCTTATAGCTCATAACCTATGACAAAACCTGTCTGCAATGTCTCCACTAAGGTTTGGAAAATTCCACCATGGTAAAGTGGGTTGGTGATTAGAGTACAGAGCGCAATTACTTTGTGTGCTAGTGCCACCATCCCAACTGCTGAGAGCTGTGTGCTTGTTTTCACATTGCTGGGACCTTATGTTCTGTAAGCCAGAGCCCTCAGTTCTTACGGAGCCACAGCTTCTGTAGATGACAACTTGGTGCAGGCCCACAGATGTGCAATGGTGTTATCTGCTGTAATGTGGGCACTGAATTATTGCTACTGGCTACAGGATTATTTAATTCAGGCCATTTTGGTTGTACTGCATGTGCAGTTTTCCATATATCTGATTGAAGGAAAAAAACAAGATAATAAGATAAGGACAAACTATCTTAGACCTGTCACTTCTTCAAACACTGCCCTTCAGGTATTTCCGTTCTCTGTGTTCTGTGATTCTGCAGTTGAATCACCCAACCTATTTTTCCTGACAGATTGTTCCTGCAAAGTAAAGGCCAGTGCACTGGCAACTTCAGTTTTGAAAGTTCAAATTTACACTTACTCTCTTGGGGGAATATTGTCTGGCCTGATTCTGGCATATTCTGTGTAACTTTAGGTATCTCTCTAGCTAACCCATCTAGTTCCTCCTGCATGGAATGTCCTGGTCCACAGGTTTTCCTTAGCATGCCAACACCTTCTAAACATTTTAAAACATCAGACTGTCTATTCTATAGCTCCATTTTGTTTAATGAAGCTTTAATCGTCCCTTAAATTGTAGAGGATTTAGTTTCTGAATACGTTTGCAGTAGTCAGTGTTCTTATTTTCAATATACATTGAGCTTCAGTATCTCTTTCATCTGTGTATCAATACGAGAGACAAAAAAATGCTGCACAGTGTGTATATTTATTCAGGGCAGGTAAAGCTGAACTAGTTTCTGTTGTCATGCTTTCCTCAGCCCTCTGCTCTGAGGCCCTTTTCCTGTGTGGTGTGTCAGGTTTTGCCAAGCTGCAGCTGTTTTCCCTGGAGCTGGCCCTGGTGGCTGGCCAGCTCTGGCTGCTTCTCTGACTGAACAGCTGCTTGCCACTGGTACACCAATGGAAAAATAGAAAATTTTTGTTTGTTTGTTTATTTCAGCAACCCTACTTTACAGATTTCAAGTGTTTCTAGGCCATGCACCCAGGAGCTTGTCTAACTACATGGTTGCATTTTTTCCTAGTGGATAGTATGCTACCCTAAAAACTGTGTTTACATCCTAAGGGTCACCGAGGGAGCACTTTCTGGATGAATCCTATTACTGTGTTAGTGTTTCGAGGAAAAAACAATAGACTAAACATAAAAAATGTAAAATTCCTGATGTGTCCATCTCTTGAATGCTGCAAGTACAGTAGGTATGGTCATTCTGTTTTAAAAATAATGTAATCAAGCAGTACAAGGTACAGGAGTGAGCAGCAATTATCAGATTTGGGAAGTGGCTTCTTGAGGAGAAAAATTTGGGTTAAAGAACTCCTATGGGTAACCTCATGTTGGGGAAACACTCAAAATATGAGTGCACCAGAGAGAGTTTTGAATTTTTCTTGAGTGACATGCTGTCTTTTCTAGAGTCTTCTCAATCTTTCTTTGAAAGCATTTGGAATTTATTGCAAAACTCTTGTATGTGTGGTTAGAGTTAAAAACTTTATTAAATAGATGTTGTCTTTGTCATAGAAGACACATGAATTTGTCTAAGTACACTTTTTTGAGGACTTTTAGCAGCTTTAATGCATATTTGGCTGGAGAATGCCTGTTTTTAAAAAGATATTTAGCGGGAAGTAAGTTTGTGACACATGATGATACTGGCCGTACTGTCCTCCCCACAAATCATTATTTTAGCAAAGAAATTATTCTATTGATATAAATATCAATATCAATTTCTGCAGCAAATGAAGCTAAATCTGGAAAAGGACAGATGAACTCCACAGACACTGTACTATATATCTAGTAAGGAAACATCTCTGCCTTGAGTGCCTTTCAAGTTAGTTTTTTACACAAGTGAACCTTGCTGAGGAATAATTGTGATAAAACTAAAAACTTCTGTAGATGCTGTGTTAAACTCTAATTTTCTTTACCAGAGCTCTTAAAATGATGTTTTTGATGTGATAGATAACTGTGTATTTAGGAAAGTTTATACAGGAATTTTTCATTTTCCTCTACCAAGGCCTTTTAAAAGTACTTCCTCACTTGCACAAAAATAGACAGTGATGGAATAGGTTGTACAGCCTGTGCAGTTGAAGGCTGTTCTGAAAATAAGCTTTGATTTTACTTGTCAAAGCTTCATTTTCAGCTTGATTTTTCCTTTGTTTTTCTTTTTTTTTTTAAACTGATCTTTCTTTCTAAGGCTCTTGACTCAGATTCAAGGATTCCTTAAAAGCTGTCAGTAAATTATACATGAGTAGAGAAAGCAATTCCAAATCGCTCTAGGGACCTGGAGTGTGCAGGTGGACATCAATGGCAAAATGGTCTGTTGAAGATGTTCCTGAAATGGATCTGACACATCAGCATGATAACACAAAGTATGATGGACCAGTTTCTTAATATTTTTCTGTGAGTTTTTTTGTTCTGTATGTTTATCTTCTCCTTGAACCATGATAGTGACTATAGTTAAAGATACTATTCTTTAAAATGCAAGTGAGAATTTCAGAGTATAGAACAGAGAGCTCTTGTGGCAGTAAGAGAGGTAAACTCTTGCAGCTTCAGGCAGAGTGTTGGAAATTAAAACAGCTTATGCCTTGTGCTGTCTGCAGAATATAAAATGGTGGTTTTACTTTCCATTAGAGTAGAACAAATGCCTACACCAGTTTAGCATTTTCCAGGCTCACTTGAAACCCTAAAGTGTCCTGTTTGTAATAATTTCAAACATCTGACTATGTAGAATACAAAATTCCAGAACATCTTGGCTCTGCCTAGTTATATTCCAAAAATACAGTGACCTGAATTAAAGTCTAGTTTGGAAGCCAATAACTGGTGGTGTAGCCCAGAGTTCCAGTCCTGTTCAGTATCTTCATTAATGACCTGGATGATGGTGGAGCTGTTTGTGTCTGTAGAAACATGCTACTTTGTGGAGTTTATTTTAGTATATACATAGCTAGTTCTTAATGAGTTCTTAAGAGCAAAGGTTGGTGTAGGACTTGGGAAAAATAGCATAGGAATTTTTCTCATCAGCTCTGGTTCTTAGTTGTGGGAGTTTCTGGTCAGTATTTGTCTAACTTTAGAGCAAGAGTTTGAGGAGGTGCTCTCATAGTGTTCCTGGAAACCATTCTGCTATTGAGCCAGGCTTGCAAAAGGTGAGTCCAAGTTACTCTGGTCCCTGCCAGTTCACTGCTGAGTTTGTACAGTATTTCTTAAAAACACAGAAGCAAAACAGCTTTATATTCGTGTAGTAAAATGCTAAACTCTGAATGAAAAGCTAAAGCCTTCCCTGAAGAGTGTTTTAAGACTTCTGCTAAGGATACAGGAGACACACTGCTGCTTATAAGTGGCTGCTCAAATCCCTAAGGGAATGATATCGCTAAGAATAACTCAGAGAAACACCCGTACAANGAACCAAAAATGTTTCAGTGCTCATTCAGATAGTCACTAATTTCAGCAGGTGTTTGACATCTGCCTGTGCCTCCTGCAAACTGCTACCAGACACACCAATTAAGAGTTACTTGAGGCAGTGATTTTGAAGATGGCAATCTCTTCTCAAATATTCTCAGACCTTTTCATTTCTAGGGATGGCACATTTCCACCTTCTTTTCACAGTAACACATAAGGCACAAACGCTTCTTACTGCTGAAGCAATTTCCAAGTCTTTTATCAAGACATAAGCACTTCAATACAAGCTGTGAGTCGGTGATCAGGGACACGATGGTCAACTCACCCAAAGGCTGGTTGATCCAGTCAAGGGAAGATGCTGTGCAGGCACCAGGCACAGCCTTGGTGGTGCTGATAAAAGTTCAGAAATGCTGCCAGGACCCTCTGGGTTGTTGCACATTCATAGTTCAGTAGGACCCATGGGAAGAAGTCTACTCTGTTATACCAGCCCTGCTGGGGGTGCGTGGTGCGTGTTGATGTATTTCTAATGGAGATATTAAGTGAGGTACTTTGTTTATATCTATTGTGGTTCAGCTGAGATTATGTATTTACTGGAGATTATAAATCAACTTATTATTGGTTCCCTGAGACAGACACAACGGAATTTATTCATCCCTTTTCAGTACAGAACTCATTAAGTAATGCATGGGAAAACAGCTGTGTGTCTTCATATTTGCAAATGAGTTTCAGTCCATTAAGGTTGTGCTGTGAGGCTTCAATTCCCAGAGTTTTAACAACATATGGTTGATGGGCCATATGTAAAATCGAAATGTTGCAGTTTTGCATTTGGGAAGGAGAACATCTTACAGGAGAGGAGTTGTCTGAAGGTGGAAGTGTGGTTATGGAAACAAGGGCACTATGGAGATAGATATGTAATCTAGAGTCAACAATGAGCAAAAGACTTAATGTCAGAGCATCTAGTGTTGGGATAAAAGTTTATCATCACTGAGGACTGCTACTCACAGACAGTGAAACAGTGCTCATCTGACTCTTGAGAAGTCTTCTATGGAGCTGTATTCTGCTTAATTAAGTCAGTTGGAAAAACAGTAGACAAGCTTTCCTGGAAAGATATCCTTCAACAGATGTGAAGGAAAGAAAGACATCAAAACACGGTGGAGGCTGATAGCAATTGCTTATAATTATCTCCTAATCCACTGAAACATAGTTAACACATGTAACTAAACTTAGATCATTTGTTTATACTCATATTTAAAATATGGCTTCCTGCTATTTTATCAGACTTAAAAAGGTGATTTTTCACTTACTGTAGCTGACCTAATAACAAATAGTGTCTGTCTATAAAAGTCATCTTACCCTGTGTAAGTTGGACTCTGCTTCAGATGTTTAGGAGCAAGTGAACAGTTCAAATTTGCCTGTTTCCTTAGTGCTTGAGTATTTGATAATATTTACATATCTGTTATTAAGCAATAACTCTAAAACAATTTGACCTGTGACTTCCTTCCAAGTGTGTTTCACACACTGGGGAGATAACTACCACTTAAATGTTTTTGAAGGTTCTTATTTTTCAAGATTAATAGTTCAGTTTTACTTTCTATTATACATTCTAAAACTACCCATTATTGCAAATTCATGTCCTAATATGTAAATTTGTCCTTTACAAATTAGGTATTAATGCCATGGTGAGTTGGTTAAGCACTGTAAGATAGCATGCAGTCATCATATTGAGTAGGAGGGTATGTTTTCTACTCTTGAGTTTCTTTGCTTTTGAAACTGTTGGCAAAAGGGAAAAATGGGAGGTGTATTCTTGATTAGTATTTTGAGGATTTTTTTAAAACTTGAAGTAAATGTCAAATTAAAATGAATTGGGTTTTGTTTCTTTAAAATCCAAACCAGATTTGTTGTCATTAAAAAAATGTTAAGATTAAATATTCAACCGTTTCAGTTGCTTTTAAAACAGCAAATGTGCTTTGAGTATTTTTATGGGCTTTTATCTTAACCTTGATATACCTTAGTTTAACTTGCATAACTTCAATTTGACAAAATATAATCACATAAAAAAAGATTTGCATCTAATGCAATTTCTAGATGCCCTGGAGCATTTTTCTGCATCTGCCACTGCAGTCCCAAAAGGATGCAGGTCTCTGGAGTTCTATGTGTTGGATCTGCCAGTCCCACAGGGACATCTGAGGTACCCAAGGGCATCAGAATGATAGTATGTTCTCATGTTTGAAAAACTGAGTCTTATCCTCCTCAATTATTTTAATTTACTATTTTTATATTTTGTTATTTATGGACGCTAACCTCAATCTAAATGCATCACTGAAAGGAAGTTCTGTCAGAAATTTTGCCTAGCTCCAGCATAACTTTAATATTTCCTCCTGAAGAAGCTCGAGTGTATATGCTGGCTGCTGATAATAATCCCATTGAAAACTTTCCATTTCCCATTGCTTTTCTCTGAAATTTTTACTTCTCTTGGAGATGAATAAGAAATGAAGACAAATTATACCATAAAAGTGTGCAGTAAAAAGTTAGTTGGTACTCCAATAAAAAGTTGGACAAAAAACCATCTGGGGAACTTGTAACAGATCCTTTAATTCTCCCTCTCAGTATGTACATGATCTAACATGACATTTAGTGAAGTGAAAATCATCATCAGACGCTAGACACTTTCAAAGCTGTTTTAAGTTCTCATCCAAAGGGCATTTACTCAGTAACAAAAATCTCCTGGTGATTTCTGTGAATTTTACATCAGGCTTGTGCAACCTTAAGTCTGGTTAAGACTTTCTGTACTGATTATTACCTGGGAAGATACTGATACTTGAGTAATCTTGTCAGAGCTATAGCCGTAGTAGTGACTGTAAAAATACACATCTGGGTGCAGAACAGAGGTGAAATACACGTATTATTTGAGCTGCCCCTGCTTTAAACAGGAAGGTAAGCAATTTGTTACTCTGTTATTGAAATACATTTTGACAAACTGAGTTACAGAAATGGTCATGCAAAGAGAAAATTGTGTCCAGCAGGGATATAATTGTGAGATTAGCATCCTCTGCAGCCAGAGGAGGTGGTAGAGCAGTGTTTGGAGTGGTACAAGGAAGGTAAGAGGAAAGCAGTTCTTCTGCACCTTACTTGAGTAGCTGCTCTGAAACCTGAGATGTAGAAGTTCTCTTTTCTCAGCTGCCTCATGATCATCAGCACTGTGCCATACCCTTGACTAAAGGAAGAAAAGACAGTTCTAATGCTAAGAAATTAGTTCCATCTCAGTGCTTTTTCAGTCCTTGGCCCCAGGCCAGAGTGGTTGTCCTTTACTTTTAGGAGTGTTTCATGTGGTATGGTAGCAGATTAACTGAGAAATGCTGAATTTGTGCAGTATTCGGGGCTTTGTCTGCCTAAGTAACTTTACCTAGTCTGTTCTGAGCAGGGATACAATTTTTTTGCAGGGCCCACGGAATATTTCTGATATGCATTTTTTGTGCCAAGTCTCTACAAGAAAGGACAAAATTCAATTGCTTGAATATAAGCACATAGTATCATCTTGATGCCCTATGGTACTTCAGACGTCCCTGTGGGACTGGCAGATGTGACACAGAATATCACAGAGACCTGCACCCTTCTGTAGCTGCAGCAGGAGGAAGAAGCAAGATGCTTCAGGGCTTCTAAAAATGTAGATGTAATTCTTTCTGTCTGTGTGTGTGATTATATTTTGCCAAACTAAAATTTTAGAAGTGTTCCTGCTTCTTCATGAAAAAGAAGAGACCACCAAATCACTGTTTCCTGGATATTTTCAATACCTTGCATTGGATGCCAGAGGCTTTTGTCTCTTTGTTCCCCACAGACAAAATGGGTAAAATATGTCATTTTACACATGAAAGTTATACAAAAAGGTCATTTCTGTTTGTAAGTTCAGTGCTATAGCAAACTCATCACTACCCCAACCTCAAGGAATTAATTCCAGTGTTAATATTTAAATGGTGACTATTTAATAGTGACTGGTAAACAGACTTGCTCACTGAGACATCACAATTCATCCTCTGCACTGAATGCTAAAGAGGGGGAAGGAGTATTTATTCTGATACCATCTCTTGCATGCTTCAAGCAGTAGAGGTAGCCAAGCCCTTGACAGTTCTGTGAGGCAGCGTGGTGGTTACACAGGGATGCAAAGCAGGGCTGGGGAGTGCCCTGTGCTACCCCATGTCCAGCCTGAGCCTAGGAGGAGGTATGAGCACTTTCCTGTGGCTTCAGAATGGACAGGAGATAGGATGTGGGAAGCTTGCCTGGGACCAGTTGGGGTCAGGATGCTCAATGGGAGGTGGGATCTCCAAGCACAGAAACCCAAACTCTGGGCAGAGAGCAAAGGAGGAGCTTGACTGTGCAGTAATGGTTAATACTCATCTGGGAATGGAGTGGGATCTGTGTCCAGATTATGCTTTTAAAATAAATACATAAATAAATAAAATCCATTTATTAAACTGAAAAAGGTGAGGTTTAGCATAGGTGTTAGGAAGAAACCCTTCACTATGAGAGAGTGAGACATTGGACCAGAATGTCCAGAGATACTGTGGATGCCCCAGCCCTGAAAATGTTCAAGGCCAGGCTGGATGGGGCTCTGAGCAACCTGGGATGGTGGAAGGTGTCTCTGCTCATAGTGGGGGTTAGAACATAATTTTTGAGGTCCCTTCCAAACCATTCTATGTTTCCCTGTTTCTGTGAAATTATTTAGAGAGAAACAGAGAGAGCGAAGCCTGTCACAGTTACATATTTTCTTACTCAGTCTTTTTGATCCTGTTATCCATCTAATACTGGGATATTTAACTGGCCACAATAGATCTTTCAAAAGATGGGTGCCTGTTTCCAGGCACTACAGCACTTCTTTCCACCTCTGTTGCATGACCCTGTCAACAATTCTGTTCTCCCTCTATAATTTATCTAGGTGTATATTGTTAACCTGATCTGTGTTGAGAGTGTCTTCACATTTTATCAAAATCTTCCTAATTGCTGAGAATATTAAATGCAACTGGTGCTTAAATAGATTATTGAGTTTGATATGGATAGTTCAGCTGTCAGCAGTGCCTGTCAACATTTTCCCACACCACCTTCTTTTCCACCTTTTGATGGTTACAATAAGTTCCATTTTCTGCATTATAGCTGATGTTTTTCTGACATGGCAATATTTTCTTTACTGTATTCCAGTGCACCTTAATCTTGTCTCATTCACAGCTAAATCCATGCCATGCTTTATCTCCCTCCCTTCCACCCAATCTTCTGTCTCTGCAGCTTTACACTTTATTACATCAACCTTTGAATGAGTTGTCAAACTCGCTCCACTGTTTAACTGTCTTCTGTAAATACATCAAAGCCAGGTTTTTCATGCTCCAGCCTAAGCAAATACTCATAATGTGACAGTTTAAAATGAAAATTTTACCATCTTGACATGTTATTTGTACCAGTTCTGAGTGGGTGATGAAATCAGGTCTCCTGTAATTAAAATATTTAATGCTCTTTTAAGTTTTTCCTGAAATAAGATGGGATGTAGTTTTCATTTCTCCCAGCAGTGCCTGTGTGCTTCTCCTTACTGCTGACAATTGAGGTAAAGTGTTTTGAGTGTCTTCTAAGTCACTACACTGTCTTTTGCCTTTAACTTATTACTGCATTTGAGCACTGTTCCAATATATGTCCTGCTCCTTTTCTTCTTAAAGAGGCTGTGAAACCGTCCGTTTCCCTGCTTCTCTTAGTTCTCTTTATAGGGTCTAGCTCAACCTGACTTCCAGCAATTTTAATGAATCCTTTAAACTTATATTAGTCATACTGATTATTTTCTTTAGTGGGAGGAAAGAGTTAAGATTGTATAATGCACGTTAAGAGAAAAGCAAGTAGAACACACACTCCATGCCATTGAATAGACATGAAATCTTTTGAAATGGATGAAGAAGTTTCCATTGGTTTCAGTGACTCACTGATCAATTCATGCCAAAATGCAAGTGGGAGCAAGTTTATGAGTATTTATGAGTTTACCTTAAGGTTTTAGAAGTTGCATGATTCAAACAAAAATCTTTAATAGGGGAAATAAAGGAAACTTGGTGTCTTATGTGGAAAAAATAAACGCCTTTTCATTATAGTAGCAGGGTTTGCTGTTTATTGTGAAGGGCAAATTCAGAGTCTTGTTCATAAGTTTCTCAAAATAATGCTTTCAAGAAGAGTTATTTGAGATAAACATGACCAACTTATAAACCATACAATATAGGTGACTTTAAAAGGAGTGTAAGCTTATTCCACAGAAGCCTTCACGGGTGGGCAGAATGCTGATAATAACAGTATACAAAGAATATATTTTTTTTTCCTTTAAGAAGTGTCTTTGACATTGTGGAAAAAACCTACATAAAATATATAGTGCTGATCAAGAGTAAGATTTTTATCTGGAAGTATTGTCAAAAATTCTAACACCCTATAAATTTTTCCGAAGTTATTCTTTACAAAACAGTACCCACTTTGATTATATGATTATTGTCTGATTTTAAAGTCTCAACCTTAGTTTTCTGGTTTTTAAAATAAAATCCAGGCTTGTTTGTCTATAAACAGTATTAACCACTTTTGATTCACCTACATTATATAAAGTTTTCCACTCAAGTGAAAAAAAAAAAAGGAAAAAGGAATGAAGAAATAGAGTCTTGAAGTCTTTATGATAATGCAGGCTCTTAGGGTGACATTATCTCAAGCTTTAAATTGTTTGAAAAAACACTTTGTCAAGTTGTTTTCCCGTCCCAGGAGAATTTTTTAAAAACACTTCTCTAACCTAAAAGGGCAAGTGTGAAAAGTTTGATTAGGAGATACCCCACCCATGATTTCTGGGAGTTATTCAGTTATCTTGGGCCCTGTTTCAGGTTTGAGGAGTGGATTACATCCCATACCATACTGAATGCGGTGCTTTAGGCTTTGCTGGAGTAAAAGAATGCAAAATAAAAACTGTCAATGGAAAGTGATTTGGGGGCTTGGCCCTTGAGTAAGGTGATTTGAGAGGGAAGTGCCCAAACCACTTACTGAGCTTAGGAGGAACACGTCACTCTGGTGGTGGACACAATACTTTGATTGACAAAAAATTACAGTGTTTCCTATCAAAGGTATTTTTCTTCCATGTGTCACTATGGGAGAGTATTACTGACTCCTGTTTACATCTGCTTGCAGGAATCTCGGTGGCCTTTCTTATTTGGAGCAATCATTGTTCCATCGTTGATACAAGCTGTGATTTTGCCTTTTCTACCTGAAAGTCCTCGGTACCTCCTACTCGAAAAGCATAACAGGAGCAAGGCAGAGAAAGGTACGATATGTTACTTTTTTTGCAATAAAGGGTGTTTATTGCAGGGATTCAGGCTGGAGATACCTGATTCTGATACCACTCTAGAAGCAGAATATTCTCATAGGAGAGAATTTCTTGGCAATAATTTTTCTCACCTTTTTTATTTGTCTCTGTATGTGTGAACATAGCTGTAGCTTTGAAGCTTTTATAAATTAAATTCTCCTGCAAGGTAACTTATATAATATTACGCATGGTGATACACAACTAACCAAATCATCCTGCAACTGTGCGCCAGCCACTCTGTGCAAGGTTCATTTGGAAGTGAAATGTGGTTTCAGTCATCGTGACTCCCTTATGTACAGTTTTTGCACTTTGACTAATGAAAACACAGATTCTGTTGCTGCTTTTCTTTCCCAGTAGTTGCTATGTTTGACCTTGTGTTCTGTAACTCAATAACCTTTGTATATCTAATAAAAATCCATACATCAGTTTAACTGAAAAATTCCGGTGCTTCCATATTGTTTCAGCTTCACAGATACAGAATATTTTGTCCTTATTTTAGGTTCCAGGTATAAAACTATTTGTTTGCGTGATCACAGTTGTTGCATTCTCCATACCAGTAAATGGTCCCAATACAGTTGAGAGAATGTTAAAAATTTGGTTTAGCTTATTATAAGGACATATGGAAACCAGGAGTCTACAAATAAGGAGACAGATTATAATACCAAAATACCAAACATAAGTGCTTTAGAAATTATTCTTAAGGACTTTGAATATGACCTTTAACATTTTCAGTCATGAACTAGTTGCTTGCAAAATTACTTATAAAGTGTGTATCAACACTTGAAATATAAATTTAATAATCTCTTAGCATTAAATTAGCACAACTCTATCCAGAAACTCTATAGTTACTATTTTGAAGCTAAAAATTGGCCTTTTTTGTTCTGAAGAGCCCTCTGAAAAAGAAATAGCACATTAATGAAGAGACCCCCATGTGGTCTCAATTTGATGTTGAACAAAGAATTCTATAAATTTTGGAGCCTCAGAAACTTAGAGATATTGTTCAATGCTTAAAAAATGAAAGATCACAAAAGCAACAAGGTTTTGGGAAGAGTTCTTTAGCTTCACAGAGTTTTGAAGGGGCAGAGAACAGCTTTTCCAAGGACCATGAAGGAAAGGGCTGTCCTCCCAGCTGTGCTCAGAGCACCCAGCAGGGGTGCAGGACCCAGCTCAGGTTGGCTGTTGGGTGGAAACTTCTGCAGTACCATGGCTGGGCAGGGAAGAAGTGCCTTTGGATGCCAAGTTTAAACTGGCTCATTTCTGCCTGATAAAACTGTAGATATATTTCCAGAGCTATGGCTGGCAAAGAGTCTGCATCTGCAATGCTATTGCATAATGTCACACTTGCTATGAGGAACTATTGAAAATCCTGCTACAGAACCTGGAGATCTCAGCAATGACAGTGAAACTGGACCTCTCATAGATAGAGTTTAAAAACTATAAAACGTGGCAGTAAAATAACACCACCTGCCTTGAAATATGCACCATTTACTGTTGCTGGTAATATGCTAACTGTGGTATGGGGTGTTTTCAGCATACATGCTCTGAAAATGATTTGAAATCTAATCCAGAGGCATTAGAAGTAGGTTTTGGAGTAGAAGGCATCAGGAAAGCAGTTGCCTGGGGAAATGAGCTTTAGCTGGTGGCTTGCTGATTACAAGAAGATGGCTTTCATGAACCACCCTAAGGACTATAAATTTAGATACTCTGAGGAAAAAGAGACAACTGATATTAAAAGCTTTTCAAAGTACCTGCATATGAATATATGCTTTTAGATTTTATTAATTCTAAAAGAAAAGGCTCAATTCTGAGGTATGTTGTAGTACACAGTGTAACTCATTTTGAGTGTAGTCTATAGTGGAATTCAAAAAATAGGAGAGTGAATCAAGACAAATCATCTGGGTATTTGCATTATCAGCAGAAATGGGGGAGGAAAAGTCTAAGTATTAAGGATACTGGAGGAGTCGTGATTTATTAAAATGCCCTTCTGCTGGTAAGTCATATAATGACAAAGCAGAATTCTTCATTTTAATGATGACTACAGTAATGCTTTTCAATTATTTGCTTCTTAGCTTAAATCTACATATTAATATTGGAAATTTGCAACTCTTGCTACTGACTAAATCCCTTTTCTTTCTGTTAATGGATCAAGGCTATTCATGCAAATGTATATTTCACTGTGGATTATACCTTGTCAGAGAAATATAAAGCTCTTATTTGCAAAAGGTCTGCTGTATTTAAAGCAGATGACTATGTTAGCCTTTATGAAATACTCTAAAGTAGGCATGTATGTCAAAGCTCCTAAAATGGAGCTGACCACATTAATCTTCCTAATTGTTTTAGAGCAATAATACCCAGTGAAATAATGTAGGTCATTGAGTTTCCACAAAGTTTTGCCCCTGCTTTCATCTCCTCCTTTTCTTCTCTGTCTCAGGAGATAACCAGTCTACAACTCCCAAAATACAAGCAGTGTCAACCTCTTTTCTGGCATATGTCTTTAAGGGGCAAATAAGAGACTGAGAGAGAAGGACCAAAATGTGTTGTGTAAATGATGAAAAAATGAAAGAGTGAGGGTAGAGAGGCACCATGTGCAAGCCTAAACCATATCACCACGGGAGAAGCTATTCTTTGGGGCACAGGGGCAGCAATGTCTCAGATGAGTGATGTCTCCTGAGCCCTATTAGCCCTGGTCTCCCCTTTCCAGCAGTGCAGGGTGTGCACACTGTGGGAGCTGAGCCCATGTCTGACTGATTGGACACACAGACACAGTGTCTGACTTGCTGCGTCTGCTGCCAAAAGCACCACTGACAGATGAGCTTGGCTCATCTTCCTGGAGATCACCAACCTGTATCCTCCTCCCTGAGACCCAAAGGAGATGAATATCTCTCATATTCCTGTCTCACTGCTGAATGTGGGAGAACTGATCCATGTGTTTTGGGGAGTGAGCAGTCCACTGGAACAACAGCATGATCTGTAAACCTGCTTTGCCCAAGAAACTCAGTCTGGTAATGAAGCAAAGGCAGAACCATCCCGGTTTCTGTATGAGGTTCCGTAACTAATATTCTTCTCATTTGATAAAAATAGAAGGGAAGAAATTGCCTAGCATTTAACTGGTGTGACCCTTCTTCTTAATCAAGGCCATACAGCAGAGGAGAAATGGGTATTTAAGTGGTTGAAGAGAATGACTTTGGAAGGAGATTATGGAAATGAAGAGTGACAGGGATAGAAACAGGAAGAAGCAGAAAAACCTGCTGCAATTATTACATCAATTTATGATCCAGGTTCTAGGACAGTGAGACAGGGATTTCACATTAACTGTCTATTAGTTGCAAGCCAAGTGCACCCCTGATCTGTGAGTATCACAATGATGTAATATAAATCAAATCAGCAGTACTGATAAAATGGAGCATTTGTTATGACTAACGACATTGGTTATAAACACTTGCAGTTGGAGAGTTGAGGTGTCTTTTTTGAAGTGCACAGTTACCTTGCATTTTCTATCCAGCTACAGTAGCAGATCATGTAAATCAATAATGGAATTCAGCTGGTATCCCAGCTTGCCAGAGAACAAGAATTTTGTTACGTCTTAAGGGTCAAACAACTTGGATAAAATGTCACAGCAGTGTCTATTGGTGACATACAAAATCTGTTCATCTAGTATGTTCAGTCATACATTAAAAGTCCCATGGTTATGAAAGAAACATTACAATAAATATAATGAGAAGCATAGATGTAAATTTTCAGAAAGATGGATTAGAGTTGATACCTTTTAACATGACAAAAGAGCAAGGCCACTCCTGATTTAAAAAAGCAGATAGCCAATTTTTTACAAAACCCTTCAGGGGGCTCACATGGACTGGAGAGGTGCTAAACCCAAAGTTACAGCAGGAACAAGTTACTGCAAATCCAGTGATTAAAATAAGTTGTTATGACTAACAACAAGCATGTATATGATTTATTTTTGTTTCTCTCTGAGTTTTGTATGTCTGTAAGGATTATATTCTATTCTATTATATTATATTACTATTATATTACTATTCTGACTGGAAAGGAAGAGACAACCATGACTACTACACTTGCTGGCTTATGGTAGAGGCTTCACCTCAGATGTTTGCCTGCCAAGAGCTGGAGTGATTGTAGTGTGTATGATTTGTTTTTGAACTTTTCTTAAACCTCCTGTCTTTTAGAAAGGATGTTAGGTCATTGGACCTTTAATCCAACTCTGTTTACCAATTCTTCTGTTGTTTTAGGGTGGCGTGTGTATGTTTTGTTTTACCTGTACATCTTGGCTAGTTTCAGGTGAACCTGAACAGGCCTATTGATGTAAGTAAAACTACACATACAAACAGGTAAAGATGTAATCCCTAACTGGATAATAAAAAAGAACTGTGTGTTCTTTACTTAGAAGAAGAGGGAGGTGACATGTGGGAAAAACCTAAAGTAATTTGTCTGCAGTTATATTTCCTGATATTTTTTCTTAAATTTTGCTATGCTGCATGCTAGTAGATAATCAATATTTTTCTAGATTTAAATTGCATTTTTATACTTACATCTCTTCTAGGAGGAAATATTTTTCTGGATACTTAGTACTCTAATAAAATTAGTTTATATGAAAGTAACTATTACTTCATTTTGTAAATTATTTCTGTGTTGACATGGAGTTATTACAGAGAAAATTCTACTGTCTTCAATAGTGACCAAAGAAGATGTTGTTTAAGCAGAACTTAGACAAAGATATGTGAGACAGTGCGACACTGGATTTAATGTAATTAATCATCAGGAAAGTGAATGTGTCCATGGGAAATGACAATAATACTCCACAACTTAGTTTAAATTTGTGTCTGTTTCTTTTCAAAGGACAAGCTCAAACAAACTTGGACCACTTCTCTCTTTTTCTACCCCACCTTGCCTGGTGCTGGCTTTATACTGTAAACCACTCAATAGCATTTTGATCTTTTAAAATTTCTTCTCAAAGTTCACATGCTAATTCTGTTGATAACAACTGCTTTCTTGCTTTCTTTGCACAGTCCTGGAAGTACTATAGTGGAAAAAGAATTAGTAATTCTCCATGTAGCTGAGATGTTGAGTGTCCATCTTCAGTTAATTTAAAGACCTGATTGGTTTTAGACATGGTGCAAACTGACTTTTTTTTTCATTTCTTGGAACCTCTTTCAGGTGCTTCACCTTCATTTAGGTGAGATGAATAAAAACTGGTGGTGTAAATGGAAGGGTTTCTTGACTTCTTTCCCTTTGACTGGAACCATCCAGTTCTTTTCCAATTTATGAAAGCAGCATTCCAACTTCTGAAGGCTGAGCTTCTATAACCTTCTGATCCAATGGAATTGCATAGGAATCTGGAAAATTTTAAAAGTTTCTAGAACTGCAACTCCTTAGATGGATTTAAGTGTTACATGAAAATCAGGCTTCCCTATAGAGAGAAGCAGCCAGTCACGGAGGGAAATGAGTCATTGCAGCGAGGAGAGGAACGACTGCTGTGCTTCTCAGTGCCAGTAATGCCAGGGTTTAGAATGTAAAACTAATAAATTGAACATCACACATTGAAAGACTTTTGAGTTTCTCTATCTCCCTGCTAATGCACAATTTATTTCCACATTATTTATATATAAAATTGTGATCCTTATGGTACTGAAAAACTGCTAATGGAAGAAAATTAAAGATGTTGAGTTGCAGGAAAATGGTTTTCCAAGAAGGTTGGGTGATGTCTATTCAAAACTATGCATGTATAGCATAGTAATTTCTTAGCATTTCTTGACTTGTTGGTAATTTTAAGTATCCATCAAAATTGCCTAGTGGCATTTACATCTCTTTACTTAATGCCATGAAGGAAAGAAAAGAAATCAGGTGTCTATGTTTTTTCTGCCTTGTACTTGGCAATTCTGTTAGTTGCAATTTTTCAGTTCCTGGTCCTAGAAATACAGCAAGCTCCCTTGTGCAAAAAGACAGACTGCTATCTTTTTACTTGACTGCACCTATATTTTTGACTTGTGTGCCCTAAGGTAATGCTGAGGATTCTAAGGACAGGAAAAATAAAGAAAAATTATGCACTGACCTAATTTACACTGATAAACCAGATGCTTAAAAATCTAAGAGAATTCTTTCATGGAAGACTATGGTGAGATATGTCTGGCTGTTCTCATCTTTACCTGTATTTTTCTCAATTGACGTTCTAATAGTACTAAGGAAAGTGTAATTTCAGCATGAGATGTTGACTTAAACATACTGTAGGCACACATTGTTCTAATTTTACATTTCTTATCACTGTCTTTAAATACATCGCACTCATTAAAATGAGCGTTTAGCATATTATTTATTAAAAAAGGGCAACAACAAAGGACAAAACTGAGCAGCTTAGACTTTTAGTTCTGAGATCTCAATTTGTTAATTAATTTCTGATTGTACAGCCTGTGTGAAAAGATAAATCTCATGCTTTTACTGAGAGATTTAAAAATTCTGACCTCTCCTCTCACAAGAGAGAAATTGGTTATCAGAATATATGAATGTTATGAATTGACTAAACGCCCAGAGGTGGTTCATCCCTTAAAAAATCATCCTTCTTGTTAAGGAGAATCATGTGAGGTCCATTAAAATGAATTAGAAGTTCTAAGTGCCTCAGGAACACTTGGCGCAGAGCTCAAGTTAGTTCCCTGCACTACCAGATTGGGAGCCGAGCAGAATATGCAGCTTTGTGCAATCACCGAAGTGTCAGAGAGGGATGCTCTGGGGAGGCCACCAGCTTATTTGTGTGATCTATCCCTCACTACAATGAAATGCCACTAATTGGCCTTTTCATCTACTGAGTAAAGATAAAATTTTGTAACTTCAAAATCTAAATAGAGTCTGGAGGTGTTAACCATGACTAGTCAGTATCTCTAGTTTTCTTGGCTGTCAAAGTGCTTTTTATGATCCAACAGTGTGTAAACATACTGAAATATGTGGTAATTTGTTTATAGGCAGTGTTATGCAAAACTGTGGATAAGAAAAATTCATTTGGCTCTTAGGTGAACTAAGTGAACTTATTCATTTAATAAAAAGAACAATTTTAAGTGACCTGCTGTGTAAAGGATTTTTTGGAGTGTTAGCATCCTACTGGGTCACAAGCCCTTGTTGTAGGGGTCTGTGTAATGTCACTGTTTCTCTGCAGTCACTCCGAGATGATGAGCATTTTAAAAATCTCTTAAAATGCCAACCCCTGGGGTATGTTCATTAGATTTGAGACAAAAGTATCACCTGCATAGACAGTATCTGTCAAACAAGGTTGGTGGAGACATATCACATCCAGTTGGAGGTATATCTATCTTGGAGGAGGTGTGAGGTGGAAAGCCTGTATTATTCACAATGGAAGTATATTTTAGTAAGAAATAAGTGTAAAATACTAAATGATGTCTTTCTGGGGAGATGAGGTTGGTTGGTTTGTCGGTTGCTTACACTGGCCATGTAAATTTGTTCCTATGACTCCAGCATTGATGAATATAAAGTCTTGATCTGCTCTGGGTAAATATTTCTAATATTAATCACCTTGATGAAGTGAATTCTTGTCTATATGCTAGTAAAATTAAGAGGTAATATGAAGAGTAGGAGCTATTCCTTTCCAATGTCTGCCTTTTCTTGGTTTACCAGACTTACATGCATTTTTACATCTCACTACTTCTCTATTCATTCTATCTCCAGCAAAGAAGCCAGCTATACTGTTAGGCTGAAAAAGTAGCCAAGTTAAATAATGTTCAGAGATGCTTTGATAATAAATATTTTCAAGTCATACATGATTTTCACTCTTCACTGGACCTTAGACTATATTAATATATATGAAATAGCATAGGCGAGATCTTGTAGGGAGACAATTTATGGTTTTGTTTCAGTTTCTGAACCCAATAGCAGGGATGAACCACATCACATCCAGAGCAGAATGATATTGTTGGCAGAAGAATAATTAAGTTGTAGCTCATATATGCCTCCTGTTTGTGCCAAACGTTTTCATTTGAAAGAAGGAAGACAGTTATAAATGCACACAGTGCCAAGTGTTTGGCCTAAAGCATGTGTCCTGTCTTTGTAGCATTTCAGAGATTCCTTGGGAAAGATGATGTGTCCCATGAAATAGAAGAAGTTTTGGCAGAGTCTCGAGCCCAGAGAAACACCAAGATGGTGTCGATTGTTCAGCTCCTGAGGACACGCGCGGTGCGATGGCAGATCGTCACCGTGGTCGTCACCATGGGCTGCTACCAGCTCTGTGGGCTGAATGCTGTAAGTGTCCTTCCTCAGGCCATGGCATCTCCTGGGGAGCTCCTTTCCTTTATGACAGGTTTGGGTTGTACCATTTACCAACCTCTATGAGTTCCCTTTTTTGGCTATTTCTTATTAGTAATGACTGTGAGAGCAGCGTGTGGGAAGATCCACAGAGATCTGTTTTGTTTGGGGGCTTTCAAAACAAAATGAGTTTGAGGAAAGCCATGTTGTGTTAACTTTGAAAGAATACATGTAAAGGTAGAAGAGATCAGCAAAGAAAGAGCACGCAGCTTTCACTTCTGATACTCAGACTCTCTGTTTCTGAGTATGCCCCATGCTTATTCAGAGTTTTTTCAGTAGACATTTCAGCTTGGATTCATTCAGTTCAGTACTTACAGAAGTCACCAAAGCTTCCTAGAAGTAATTTTAAAGGTTGCACTGCATATTTGATTTTTTTGTTGCTTCAATGTTCCTGCCTTGGAAAAGGAAGCAAAAGGGGGATAAGATGTAAAATAGCGAATCCTACTGACCATTAATATGTCTGAGGCTAATGGATTTTACCATCTATCTGAGCCTATATGAGAAAGCCACTGGACAGTTTAAGTTGGAAGATCCCGCCATCTGGTCCCAGCTCTTGCTTAGGGCAGGAACGACTTCAAGGTTGTCTCAGGCTACTGAAGGCCTTGTGCAGTTGAGTTTTCAACATATTCATGGGTGAAGGGTCTATAACCCTCCTGGGCAACCTCTGCCAGGTGTTTGCACCACTTATACTGTGAAAGATTTCCTTTATATCTAGTCAGAACTATCTTTGCTGCAGCTTGTGGCTTAGATGCTTTATCCTGCACAAAAAAAAAAATACTCTCATGAAGTATCTCTAAGGAAAAGGTTTTTTTGTCACAGTTCAAAGGCATTACTTGCTTATACGTATGAAAACCAATATTCTTGCTCCCACAAGGAGCTCTCACTGTGCTCTGCAGCAAACTCCAGCTAGATTTTCCTCCCAGGACTAATAGGTCTTTGTGCTTTTGTATCTATGGACACTAGCTCAGGCTTATCTCAGGTATCTCTATAGCTTTAAGACTCCAAATACAAGTAATTTGTCCAAGACCATTTAAAAGATTAATGCAATTGGAACTCTGGTATCTAAAAGCTTTTTATAAAATACTCAGAGAGAATTAGAAGAGTTTTTTCATCCTGTGAGGTAAACTATAATAATGTTTGTATAGGTGATGTTTTCTTCTAATGGCAGGATTTCAGAGCTAATGGCAGGTTATTTTATTCCTCATTGTGGATATATTTTTGAGAAAAAAACCCCAGAATTATCTTGTCATCCAGTCTTTTTTAGATTTATCAACACATAAGGGAAAAAGCTGACACTTATAGTAATAAACAGACTGTTCAAATAATGAAGCGCATTGCCAAAAAAAATGGTCACAGCTAAATTTTCAGGGGAAATGGAAAAGTTTTGTGACTTTGAGGATACTTCAGTTTATAGGAATTGTCCAGTATTCTGTGGCAGAACAAAGCCACACTCACATGGCTTAAGTGAGGGTGTGGTTGGATAGTCAGACATTTCCAGTCCAAAATGGATGCCAGCGTTATTTGAAAGTGTCATTGTATGGCCGCTTTCTGAAAATATGCCTCAGAAAAACTGCCTTTGTCAGGAAACCTGTGTGTTGAGTTGGCTGTTTCAAGCCTTCTTTTTTTATTATTACTTTGTTTCTCCTCTCATGCAATGTCCCCAAATTGAAAAAAAATTATTCACACAAAATTTTGTTATGAAATGGATTACTTAAACAGTTGTTAGTAACAGTTAATAGTAAAACCAAGAAAATTAAAAGAGAAGCCAAGAGAAATAGTTGGACCACTTGATTAAGAAGAGACCGGGCTTCAAAATTTTGTCTCTTTTGCTTGGCTTTCCTGGCTGATGCTGCTCAAGTCACTCAAAGCTCCAAGATGAGAGGACAGGTCCAGGTGTGGCAGACACTGGTGAACCTGGGTTTTGGTTTGCCTGAATGCATCTGGACCAACCTGCTGGGTCTGAGCCAGCATCAGCCAGGTTTTGCTGGCAGGGAAGGCTCCTTCTAACTCATTTGCTTTGTCTGTAGTATTCTGTTAGTCAGTCTGGTCTTTTCCACAACTTCCATCTGGACAGGGCATATGGGAAATTTTGGATTCCTTCAGGCGAGAATCTCAGGTCGTTCTCCAGGGAAATTGCCAGCTGGCAGATTTCTCTAATCATCCTGCTGGTACCTGAGAATGTTTGCTTCTTTTTGAGGATTTTATTTCAAATAAAAATTTGTTTTGTTTAGAACAGTAAATTTGTTTATTTCCACATGGGACAGAAATCATGGTGAAGCTCTGATCATGTTAATGTTTTCAGTTACAACACAATACAAGACAGCCTGACCTAAACAAATTATTTCTTATTAGTCTCTTTTACTCTTAACATTTTTCTGATACATATAAGCCATAGTAAATTTATTTATCCTCCACCACTTTATCTCAGCTCTAAAGAAGTCATAAAACTACGGTGAAGTTTTCACTGGTGAAGGCTATACTCTTTCATGTGAAGGAATATACTGCAGGACATATGGGAGTATGTATGTATGACATATGACTAAGGGAGTCATTCCCAAAGTGGGATCCCTAGGCTCCTGTAAAGTCTGTTCTTAAGGCTATATTTTGGGTGCAAAGAAATTATTCTGGGATGGATCTGTGTAACAATGCATGTTTTCAATATGCAAAAGATCTGTGATGGTGAGCACTATCCAGCTGGTGTGGAGAGCAGGCAGTGTAGGAAGGGGTGAGCATGCAGTGTTGCCACAGCCTGTGTCTCCACTGTTGCCCATTTAGTTTTTGAGCCTTCTGCAGCATTTTCCACAGCTCTTTCATTAAAAACGTTTAGCCTAATCATTAGCTAATTTTCTTAGCTGATTAAATCATTAGCTAACAAAAACCATGTTGGAAAAAAAACTTGAATGAAATTAGAAAAGTGATCATTAGCCTAGTAAGTATGCCTAGCAAATTTACCAATGTTTTTTCCCTCCTTAATGGAACACAGACTGAAAAACATTCGATTTTTGTCTTGAAAATTGTACACTTTGTTAATTTTTATCCTAATTTGGTTTTGTACTGCTACAGAGAGTAATAATTCTGTGAATCTCATCCTGGGTTTGCTCTGCCAGTTTTTCAACCTTGTGGTCAGTCATACTCTTCTCTGAAACCACTTGCAAAACATCTTATGCACTTATTGCATTCTGGCAAATTTCATTCATGAGTTATATGCTTAAGTGGCTCTTTAGTCTCTTTCTTCTCTTGAATTGTGCATACTTGCTATATCTCTGTCATTTTTAGATGCTCTAGCTGCTATACAAAACTGATAACAGGGATGAAATGCTGAAATTAGGTGTTTTCTAGCTTTACTGCACTAAATTAATCACATAACTTGTAGTATGAGGAAGAATTTTTTTTTGACCACAGTTTTTGTGCTACTTTGTTCTGCTTATATACTGTATAAGTATATGGGAAGTGAATACATTGTCAGAGTACTGGGTCCCCCCCAAAATTCTGAGTGGGCATAAACATTTCAGAGAGAATTGGGAGCTGATCCTTGGTTTTGTTTGCCTGTGCTCTGTGTCACCAGGGCATTAACTCCACCATGTGCTTCACAAAGGCAGATTACTTGATGTAGAGAAGTTTGTTGCTATCATTTCTTGTCACTGCATCTGTTCTGGTGAAAGCTGATGTGCCAGCAGTAGGCATAAGTCTTCAATCAGTTTGTCTTTATCTGTAAGGTGATAGGGTGATTTTTACTCCTCAGTGTGTTATTTTACTTGGGGTTTATGTAATATGAGTTGGATTTTCTTCTTTGACCTGGGACCAGCAGCTTTGCTGAAGGGATAGTTGGGAATCTAGGATTACTTCCTGCCCCCCCCCCCCAAACTGCTGAATTAATTTCTTGACAAACAGACATAGCAAGTGCACAATATACTGGCAGGTAGCAGGGTTTTCCTCATGCAATCATACCACTTCCATCCATCAGACAAGCCTTGTATTTAGCAGTGCTTGCCCTGTTAGGGCTTGTGCCATTGAGAGCATATGGGAAAAAATATCACTGCTGCTTTAATATTTAGTGCCATCTTTATCTAGGGCTTTGAGTTTTGTTGTCACAGATCAATTACCTGTGGTTTAGAACTTTATTTTCTTTTGATAATCAGTTATTTCAACTATTTTTCATTTCATTCTACTAAATAAATTATCTTTTTTCTTCTCTTCTTGCATACTTTTGGCAGCCAAAATCTTTGAATAGTTCTTTCCTGCCACCTTCACTCAAACATAAATATAAGGTTTTTGAACATAGTTAATGTGAATGGGACTCTGATGCTTACCAGACTTGCTATTTTAGAATGTTGCCACTATATATTCTCTGCCTGGATATTTTCACTGCTGGATATGGTTTTAATGACTAAACATGATTGACTTCCTCTAAGTCACACAACCTGTATTTCTGTCCATTAGTGACAACTACTTCAAGCCTATGATTAATTTCATCCTAAAACCAGCATTCTACTTTTCCCCAAGCAATTCTAATCTTAAAAGTATCTTCTCTTTTTGTGGATAATAAAGAAAGATTGGGAGGATGGCTTGACTGCAGATGTCCACACTGCAGTAAGGTTAAAGCAGAAATAACACCTCACACCAAAAATGAGCAGCTTCTTCAGAGCCTTTAAACATCTCTTTCCTATCCTCTCCTCTGTTGTTACATGCTTTATTGGATTATTCCATAAAGCTACACGAACCTGCTTGGTAAGCCACACAAAACCTATTTGTATCCTGTTGTTCAAGCTTAAAGTGAGTTTCTTTGATTTACTCCTGAAGTGAATTAAGCTAAATTGAGTTGAAGCTGTTTGCAATTCTGCCTGGGTCTGCAGGTGGAACTACAGCAGCGTTGTACCTCATCCACCTGGAATTTGGACTTTCCTTACATCTGTTGTCCTTTTTGGCCCTTGGTGATTTGGGAGTGCTCAGAGTTCTAACAAGTCTTGCCTCAAGCAGATTAGATGGTTGAGCTGAATATCAATATATTATGGCTCAACTTATAATGATTAATAACTCATTTTATTCTCTCTAATACAGATCTGGTACTACACAAACAGCATCTTTAGTGAATCTGGGATCAATCATGAAACAATCCCTTATGTTACACTAAGTACTGGTGGCGTTGAGACTCTGGCTGCTGTTTTTTCTGTAAGTATGCTTATAAAAATCCATTAGCATGCTTGATATTTAAATATCATTAGACTTTATTTTCTTATACAGCTTAAAATATAAAAAGGATAGTATGTTGATTAAGTGTAGTGGTTGATAATGCAATTCAAAATATTATTTCAAATTTTAATCCAAAACCAATTGTTTTTTTAATTGGAATATTTTTTAAGACGTTCCTTAATTTTAGATCCATAGAAGGAACAGAAAATTTGTGTAAAAAACAGAAAAAAACCAGAAAATGCAGTGCTTTGGATATATGAAGAGGAAGAAGGTAGAAACAGCAAGGACCAAAGACATTAAGTGGTAACTCATAAATTATTTCACCTGGTAGAACAACCTTATCTGGTAGCAGTTTATTCCCATCTGAGTCTTCTCGTGCTGCTCAGAGGAGGCTCAGGAACAGAACAGCTACAGGTGTTCAGTGTGGTTGGCAGAAACAGCCACCCAGGGAGGTGGAACAGTAAAGCCAGGCTGCTGGAACAAGGGGGTCCCACGTGGCGTTCAATTCTGCTGCCTTACTCAGGATAAACGGGCATCCCTTCCTAATACATGAGCTCCAGAGCAGGTCCTTTGCTCTGCTCTGAACGTAGAGGAAGGTGTTAATAGAAAAACTCTTCCATGCGCATTTTTTTCCTTCCTATTTCAAAATGGAAAAGTTGACTAGGGAAAAAAAATACACTAAATGAGCAAACAAAAACTCCAAGTTTAATACGTGATTACACAATTAATTTCTAAAGGAAATACATTTATGTTTGATGTTTGCACTGCAATAAATAAGAAGCAAGGGAAAACTCTTTGAAATAGAAAGTTGCAAACAAGTGAGTAGTCCTTTCTTTATTAGAATTTTTTCTTCATACCAACACTATTGGAACACAGCAGCAAGCATTTTTAAATGTAAGAATGGTTTTGGAAAGAGAGTCCTTTTCAGTGGCAGAGTATGTGTTTGTGGCATAGAAAATTTTAAATTAAATCCAGCTATCAGGTATGTTTTCTTATAGTCTAGGACATAAGGACTCTACAGGGTCACAAATATCTTCTTCTAATGTTAGTGAATTTCCACAAATCTGGTTTTGACTAAACATTTTTTTAATTAAAGAGATTGATTTTATTATTCCTTTTAATAGGTAGAAATATGAAAGTGCCTACCTCTTATAGTTTCTTTTTTTTGATACTGCACATATCCTTCTTTGTTTAAGATACATGGAAAAATTATAATGGTAATTCTACCACTGATTTAAGTGAAGAATACACCGCTTTTATGTGAAAACAGATGATAATTACATGGAATGATTCCATTATATTAAAGCCATTCTATAAATAGGGTCTTTAATCTTTTCAATTCCTTCTGTGCTGTCAGTTTGTGGGGCTTATTCAGAGCGCATTCTTCATACATAATGAGGTGGATGGGTGTACTTTGGCTCCTGGTATGGGTGGTAACTTTTTGTACTCAAGAGGAGTTTTTTTTAATACTTTTTCTGTTAATGCTACCTGCTGTGCTTCTGGAAATGCTGACATACCAGTATCTGTTCCCTTCCAATTTATCACTTCAAGACACACTGCTTTTTGCCTTAATTTTATTTCCTGAATCTTCATAAATGTTTCATTGCTATTGTTAAAAGGAACAGCAACATGGATTTAGTTTTTCAGTTTAAGGTTTTACAACTTATTTATTGGAGTAATTTCCCATCAGGTTTTCATGCCTAGCACTGAGGACAGGGGATTCCTCCCACTCCCAATCTCTCCCAATGCCTCCTTTCGACATATTTTTAAAAATCTCTTTCATAGCCTTAAATGTTAAGCCAGGTGCATGCCTTTTGTACTATTCAGCGAAGAAACAGAAGAAAGCAAGAAGAGAACTTAATTTTCCCTATATTTTTGATATATTGTGTTTGCTAGCAGAAACCAGATTTTACTCACAATAAACTCCAAGATCTCGGTAGAGGTAATCAGTTACAAAAGTATAGTTTCTGTCCTCTTAAATGAAATAGAAATTGGAAATGTCCACCAGAAATCATGTACCATCTGTGATCATTATGCATAAACTAGGGGGTCATGGGATTGAGCCTCAGTAAGAATACTTGGGTATTGATGACCTCCATTGATGAGACCCTTATGAATGCCAAAGGAAAACTGAAATAGAGATGTATTTCACAGAGAACCAAAGTAATATTTGAAACTGTGAAAAATTTTTAAAGTCTCCCTTTAACGCATCTCTTGGGAGCAGCAGCACAATAATAGTAATGTTGATGAGGTCCATGAGAAAAGACAATTAATATTCCATTCTTTTCATAGCTCTGTATAGCCTCAGATCACTCGATATGCTCACTTGTAGCATGCTTTCCCTCCATTCCTCTTCCTCTCCAGAAAAAGCCATATTAACAAGACATTGAAAGATGAAACATGCATCATAATTTTCCTTTCATTCACGTAATTTGGCTGCACCTTCACTTACACCAACACTTCCTAATTTACTTCATGTAATACTTGTGTTGTAGCATTGCATACCTGATGCCCTGGCTTCTCTCTAAGGAGACAATATAAACTTACTGTATATTTTCTGGTTAATTAGAGAGAATTCCACCCATTGTACTTAACACAGGTTTTATTTAGAGGACTGGATAGACAAATACTTTTTAGTGGGGTGCCCATTAATTTCAGTTTGTGTCTGAGGTTTTGTGTCCTCTGGAATGAGATACTGAATAGATTTACTACTCATAGACATGTTACAGTAGTAAGTTACCTAACCTGATACAATTCTTTGAAGCAGGATGGAATATACCTCAGTAATTCCCTGTGTTTATTACAAGTCTGTCCTATAACTTCTAAAGTAAGGGCATACCACAAACTTAGTTATTCTTCAGTAAGGTTGATTACTGTTGCTGTTTTCTAATTTTTAGTAATTCAGGTTAATTGTAGTTGTTGTCTTACTCTTAGTGGTCAAAGAGAGCAATTTTCCAGTGCCTTTCTTTAGCACAGCAGCAGGGGGAATGGAAAGGGAGACAGAAGTAAATGTCTGGAAAGATTCCTTCCCTCCTCCATGGAGCCAGCATAGAATAAAAGTGAATGCTATTCAAATTAAGCATCCCACATCCAATTTTGCCATCTGTGGCACCACACTTGGTTTTCTTATAATGTTCACAGAAAGACTAGATGTGACTATATTGAGAAGAGTGTGCCCTAAGTATTTCCCATAGGATGATGCATGAAGGTGTTACTAAAAGCTTGCAACAGAGACAAGCTGTGTGAAGCCTGGGATGAGTTAAAATACATTGCAGTACTAGACCATAAAAGAATGTAGGAAATCCTTTGCAGTATCATAGCAGGAAAACCAGCCGTCTTCAGTGAGCTGATTTTAATCTGCTTTAGGGTGTCATGAGAAAGGGCTCTTAGACTCATTCTTTGTTTCTTTTACTGTTAATAGATCTCAATATAGAAGGAAATATTCCCTGCTCAGGGCATGGCGCTTCTTAAATAAAGGGTATTCCAGACACTTCCATAGGTGTTCTCATGTCCAGCACATTTCTTCCATGGTTTCTGCAAGATGATGCAAGATATCTCTGCTGAAACGCTGGGTCCACTGTGGTCAGAGGAGAAAGAAATATGTTCCAGTAACAGCCAGTCTTAGCAAGTGAAAAAGATGGGGTGACAAATACTAGAATCTCAAAGGTTCCTAGGAAGCTGTGTTAGAATCTGATTTTCAGTAAGACTTTCATTGCAGTCCCATATGACATTGTTCACACTAAGTCAGTATGAGCCTTCACATATCCATAATTCCCAGTAGGATGTAAGTAGAGAGGGCAAGAATGGGGCAAACATGGAATTTCTTTCTTCCCTCACCCTGACAAGCTATTGCTCAAGCATTACCAGAATGTGAAGGTAATTTCTTGTTCTGTAGTAGGCCAGATAGAGACAGCAGTAGAAAAGAGATTGGACAAGCAACATCTCAGGTCATGGTGTTTGTCAAAGACCAGAGGCATTTGGGAATATTTTCTCTGCAGGATGGGCTGCAGAGAGAGACTATGTTCATGTACACTGCCTTATCCCACAAATGATCAACAGGATTGTTTTTGGGTAGAGACATTATTCCTTTTTAATTGTTTTAATACATATGGACTTTTGGACAGATGAGAACTGCATGTGTTGAAGTAACCATGTAGTGCTTTCCAGAAGAAAAAGCCTCATCATGAAGGTCTGCCTTACAACACCACTCCTAAGACCCAAGGTGTACATGGTTAAAGGCTGCATTTATGCAGTACAAATTCTTTTGTAGGATATATTCAGAAATTGAAAGTTTTAAAGATGTATCTTCTGCTGCTGAGTATTAAAGCATTGGGTTTGAGTAATTCTTTTATCAATCTATTCAGGATGATCTGCATCAGGGCATTCAAATAACATCATTAGAAAATAAAGCATCAGGCATAATAAGCTGTCACAGGTCAAGGTTGAGATCTAGTCTGGCTTTTATAGCATAAACATGATAGCTTAATGCTTTTAACAACTAAATCATCACTAGAAGGAGCTTTGCTTCAGAAATATCTGCAGTTTACTGAAGGAACAGAATAGGAATAAGGAAATAAGTGGTTTTGTGCTGCCCTAGAGGGTGTTGCCAAGCACTGCTGAGGGGAAAGTGGCTAGCTAAGAAAAGTCCTTGCATGGGCTACATCTTGGCTGTGCTGGTCTTGGCAGGTATCAAGTATGAGAGCATCTTTAGTGAAATTTTTAGAAAATTTCACTGCCAAGTGAAGCTGACAAAGGACGCCTTACTGCAAAATACTTCAGACTGAGCTTAGCAAAGTAGTAATCAATTCCATGCTTTACTGAGAGTAATCTTTAGACAGGTACCTGCAGAAGTTGTTTAAGATCTTATGCCATCATGGCTTTAATGCATATACATGAGAATTGGTGTGAGACCCTTGCAGACAGATTTCTTTATGTGCTTATGTGGTCAAAGATGATGCTAGCCTCTAAATTCTAGTTCAGGTACTTAAATACAATAGCCTCTTTTTTTTTGTTTTAAAATGAATAATTCATACAGTAGTCTAATGGATGTACATCAAAATATTAATCAAAACCCCCCAATTTATAATTCTCAGTCTGTTGTTCCTCTCCTTTTCCTGGGTACAAGATACTACACATCGTGTCATAAACTGAGGTTATCCATTTTCATCCTGATATTTAAAATGAAAATAACATGTTAGCTTGCCATGTTAAGTCTGAAACTAGTCACAGAGTCTTACTCAGACCTTTATCCAAAATACATAGAAAGAAAGTGTGGCTAATCTTGGCATTAACTTACAGAGCAAACTTCTTCGCAGAGCTGAGACATCAAGAAAACCTGATAGGGTTTGCCTAGTATAATTTAGGGCTAGGATATAAGTAGGGAATAATATGCAGCAAGCTCCTGTTTGGACTGCAGGATTTGCTTGCACATTCATTTTATTCAAGGAAGCTTGTCTGATCTGTGCACTCTGCTTTCATTATGTCAGCCCTGGTATTTGCAGTTGACTCAAGTGAAAAGGTTGACATTTGCTTCTTTAACTTTATTCACAAGTGTTCCCTGACAGACAGAAGTAAGCAGTGTGAACTGTTAATGTAGTTTATATATCAGTTGCCTTTTTATCACGAAACATTTGTGTTGAGAGAATTTTGGTTGCAATATTTTTTGCACATTTTCAGTAATTTCAGCTGTGTTAATCATCATGACTGGGTATAGGTTTCTACAAATGCATGTTTATGATCACACAGAAACAAGTATCAGCCTACACAGCCTGGAACATAACTCAGGTGTTATCACAGGAAACTGTTGCCTGTACTTGAGCATACACTGGATTTCTTGCTATTTCATTTATTCTACTGTAGATTATATTTTGACTTGCTATAAATCTCCAATAGGTAGCAGTTACCAGTGCATGGCAGTGGAGCATTCAGAACTATAAATACTTGGAAACTGGTGAATCATCTTCCACTTCTTATGAGTCATAGGCATCTTAGTGGGTTTTGCAAGTGAACAAGTTTTGGATTTGTATAATCATAACAAAGAAAATTAAGTTGTTGTCTGTTTGCAACCTCAAAACCAGCATTGCTTTCACCAGGGAAACTTGCTGTTATTGAAGACCCAAGTCCAAACTGTCTTTCCTTACTGGAATTTGTTTTGCTTTGAGTTTTCCAAATGAAAACTGTATATCACATTTGTCCCATGTTTTGTATGAGAGATATCTATGAACTTCTCTCTAAGAGAGGCATAGTCCCTGACCTTGTTTTAATACAAAGCCCCCAGCTGTATAACACCAAGATTGCTTGATTATGACCATCAATCCAGCATTGAAGAAAATAAGAGAAATTGCACAGTATGTCGAATTACATGTGCAGCATTTATTGCTGAACATACAATCCACTCCAAATTACATGTGAAACATCAGTTGTAGATGTGTCTTGCAGAAGTTGCAAAAGATGGGTCCTACAGACATATCAAATAATTTTTTAGCCCTGAAAGTTTTCACTTGGTTCAGTGTCTGTGTGGTCGTGTGTGTTTGCAAAATGGATTCATTGATCATCATGGGAAATAGCTGCTGTCTTATAGAGGTTTTGACAGTGAAGCTGTTGAAGTTTTGAAATATTTGGACCTCATAAGATCTTATTAATATCAGTGCAGATCTTTTTAAAATTCCATAATTCTGTTATGGAAGGTGTGGAAGTTGTCCAAATTAGTATATTTCACCATTTAAAGAAATAAAGAATGCAAAATCTTGCCACAGAGCTGCTTTCAGTGATCTGCAGCATCACAGAGCATGTGTCTGGTGGGGAAGTTCAGCTCAGGGTGCAACACCAATGTGTGCTTAGGACAGACAAGCATGTTCTAAAATCTGCTGGTGAACCCCAGACTGAGGGAGAAGCACTTGCCTCTCAAGGCATTTCATCCGTGGATGTCTCTGTACTTTGCTTTAACACATTTCTTCTAGATCCTCACAGCGGAGTGATGTGTGTTGTTTCCCAGAATTAAGGGTATTACTCCAGATTTTGTTTTAGTTGCCCATTTTATTTTTTTCCCAAAGGATGTGCAGAAGGTGGCATTCAGTCTCTAAATGATATGGCAAACAGTTGTGTGATTCTGACTTTAACTTATTTGAAGCGGTATATTTTAATGTTCATAAAATTCTTTTATTTTTCTCATAAGAAAGCCAAGTGCAATTAGTAATTTTAGTAGTTATGAAACATGAAAAGTACATCAGCTGTTATGACAAAATACGTATTAGTCTATTTTAATGAGTCAGACTAGCAGAGTTTCAAGTTACAGCTTTTTAAGAAATTCTTTATTGTGTTGTTCTCTAGCAGATAAGTATTCAGATTTTGTAATTACATTACATTATATGTTAAATATAAATTCAAAATGGGTGTAACTGCACAAGTATCACTATTAAATTCACTTGTCTGAGCAAAGTTTTCTGCTGCATGGATTTCTTTTGTTTGGATATTCTAATTACACTAATTATCCAAAATAATGACTGAACAATTATTCTATACTTGAGAAAAAAAGAAATTTAAAATAAATTTTGGTTTAATTAAGATGTACTTTATGCTAAAAAGATTTAAATCTCAAATTTTAAATATTTTAAGCTTAAATTCAGAGATGGTGAAATTAGGAAACAGTCAAAATGCAAAAGCAAGAGCAAGAGACTATAATTCACTTCAACATAATGACACTTAAAAATTATGTATTGTAAGAACATTGTCATAGAAATTTAATGCATATTTGTAAGCCATTCAAACAATGAACAATTTTTTCAGTGGTCTTAGATAAGGATACCATGCTGACTTGTTTTTTCAAACATGCTATATTTTGCAAACATAATTGTGAGTACAATTATAAATGTCATAGCTTATGAATAGTGTAAAATCAACCCTCATGGTTTTAGTTTTGATCTTTATATTTACTAGGAGAACATATTTCATGGTTCAAGTTCTTCAGTGTTTTCTCAACAAAGTCAAATGCCATTTCTTGTTTTCCAGGGCTTAGTTATTGAACGGCTTGGACGCAGGCCTCTCCTCATTGGAGGTTTTGGGTTGATGGTCGTCTTCTTTGGAGTACTCACTGTCTCCCTGACTTTACAGGTAACACTAGGGTCACTACATATTTCTACTCTCTCTTTTACCTGTTTTAAGCATGCCTGATACTGGTTTGTCTCGACATTCCTGCATAAGCCAATCCTTTTAGTCAGTTTGGCATAAGGAGTGAAGGTCTCTTATACTAATTTATGACTCTGTTTGCTTCAAAGCTCCTGCATTAAAAAGCTATAGGAACTTTCTCACATTGTCATATTCAGACTCCTTAACTCAAAGATTTATGCATATCAGGAACTATTATGAAGACAATTTTACCCATAGTTGAATAAACAGTTTATCCATATTCTGTGGGTGTATCTTTGTTTGTAATTCACTCTCTCTGAGATTTCTTTCATGCTTCATATGTCATTCCTATTTTAGGTTTGGAATTTTTTTTAGTGAAAAAATTCCATGTTTGATGTTTACTTTTCTGGTATTTGTATAGGCAATATAAAGACTTATCCTTTGGTGAACATTTGGCCTTAGAATAAAGATGATAATAGACTTTTTAGCAGGACCTGTTGTGATAGGACCAGAGAGAAAAATTTTAAACAAAACCTGGGTCAATTGAGATTAGATATAATGAAGAATTGTTTTGCAATGAGGCTGGTGAAATGTTGGAACAGGTTGTCCAGAGAAATGGTTGATGTCCCTTCTTTGGAAACATTCAAGACTAGGTTGGACAGGACCCTGAACAAACTGATTTAGTTGAAGATGCCTCTGCTCATTGCAGGGGGATTGGAGATAGACGAGCTTTAAAGGTTTCTTTCAATCAATAGGTTTCTATGATTAGATGGTTCTAAGTCATCAGATGTTATTAGTACTCAATTCCCCAGGTGTCTCAAAATATCAGAGGAGAATTTATTAAACCAGTTTAAACTTTGGCCCTGAGCAATTTACCTTTTTTGGCTTTCATCTATGTAATAATGTGTGTGGCTTGTTTATGTTCCAAAGGACTTTAGAGAAGTAAAACTGACATTTAATGGGTTTGGGTGTTCTCGTTTAAACAAGGTGTTTTTCTGCTGGTTTGGATTCCTGTGTGGTGCCAGTAATCTGACTTCCAAATCTTGTTTCTTGTTTGAAGGGAGTCACTAAGTCAGGCTGACTGGCAGGTCTGTGTCACACCATTGCAGTTTTATTTGATTTACCTCTCTGCACATGACAATAAAGCTTTACTTCACTTACCTGCCAGTACAGCTGTGAGACAGCTCTCCTGAAGAGAGATATTATTTCATATTTTGTATGCCAAGGGAAAAATTCTCTTCCAGATCTTTTAAAGCCAAGTTGGGTGTGTGAGGACCTTCAGCTATCTTAAATCCCTGAAGTCTGAATGCCTGTCAGTTTTATCTCCTTTCAAAAGGGTCTCAATGTTTAAAGTATTAGAGATTTGCTTTCAACAAAGGATCATGGTACAAGTAGGCTTAATTTCAGAGAAATTTATATCTACTCCATATTTGCACCTTCTCTTTCTGAGAAATCTTGGATTTGCTTCCAGACAAGAACTCTAGATTGAGTAATTTTGATAGATCTATGACCCTTTTGGTTAATGTTAATATCCAGGAGACCATGGTTTCCTCATAACTAAAGAAATAACCCAGACTAGAAGAGAAAAAGCATCAAAAAATGGGGGCCTTTCCTTAACATTGAAAAAAATAATTGCTATCTTTAGCAAGAATATTTTGGTGATAGTACACTTACATGTATCTTAACAAACTTTCCAAAAATAGAAAAATTCTAATAAAAATGTCATTCACACTTTGCTGTGGTAAAACTCCACCTGTTGGAGAGAGAAAGAAATGGGCACCCATGATTTTTTCTCATGTATTAGAATTAAAATCAAGCATTCACATGCACGATTAAGAAACAATTCTGTTTGCAGTTCCTGCAAAGTCCACAGGAATTGCTCTTTGTATTTCAAATTCTTGACATTTAGATATCTCAGTAGAGAAAAATCTGCTTAGAAGTAAGGGAGAGATAGCATATGTGGCCTTTCTTGTTTGCAAAATCAGATTAGGGCTGAAAAGCCCTGCACTGTGGCTTTGCCATGCTTTGCCTAGGTTCAGATACCTGGTTCTCCTACCAAATGTCAGCCTGCCACGTACAGCCTTCAGCCAAGCCTTTGACTGGTGAACTTTGAAGCTCATGGGCCATTCTAGATGCTCTTTTTAAACATGACTGAAGTACCTGAAGTGGATAGAGGTGTGTTCAGTGTTCCAGGTTGGCTTGAACTCTAGCACAAGTTGTGATTTTTTAGAGTTCTGACTCTGGTACATAGCTTGCCTAGTGTTTCTCTGCAGGGATTTCACAGAGACCAAGGCCTTTAAATACAAATCATGTAATACGGTGCTACAGAAGTATGTGATTTTCTGAAGTAACCCCTGACTAAATTCTGAAATAAATCAAGACATTATCTATTATCTGTGAGTTTTTTAAAATATTTGTGATATGTACAATATGTTTAAAATGAATATCTTTTATCTACCCAGAACACTGTGCACTGGCTTCCTTACCTCAGTATATTTTGCATCCTTGCAATCATTGCGTCGTTCTGCATTGGACCAGGTATGTCTATATTATTTCTGCATGTTTCTTTGTACATCTAAGGACAGGTATTTTTGCACTGGCATTATGTTACCAAATCACTTGTACAGAACTTCATTTTGGCAGTAAACCAGAAAACAAGACTTTTGTTCTCTTGAGCTTTTAGAGGGGGTTTTTTGTGCACTATTTACTGTCTCTTTTTCTTTGTAAGGAGTTTGACATTAAACATTAATCAGCTGTCTATACATTTTCACCACTGAAGTGGTCTAATTGATTGATTGTGGTTTATTTGGGGAAGAGTTGCTGATGTTTGATGTGACTCTAATGAAATACTGCTGTAATTCTGTGGATCCTCTTTTGAAAAGCTGAGAAAAAAATATGCTGCTTTAGAGAAAAATGGGGAGAATACCAAGATATTTCTTTTACCCTTGTTTCTGGGAAAAGGGTTCATCACTAATTTCTGTGAAAAATACTGGGAAAATACTGAAAAAATAGCAATCCTTTTGTCCCTCTCAGGTTCAAATCTCAGGTTCAGCTAAGTCTACTGTACTGCTGACATATGTTTCTTAGACTGAGATGGGGGGACGGGTGTTAAAGAATTCTGTGGAATAGAACTTTTCTTGAATTTTAGATACCTTAGGAATGTCAAATGTTGACTTGAAACTTCTTTAAAACTTCCCTTCTGGTGTTTTATGTGGCTCAGAGGGTTTAAATGCAGCTATTTGCAACATCTACCATTGGGGTTTTTAAAATCTCTGTTGAAAGAAACTGAAGTCTTTTCCCTATTACAGATGTGTTCCACCAATTTTTAGAACTTGCAGATCAATATGTTCTTACATGTTATATTTCCAGCATATGAAGATTAACTCTCTGCTTTTCTTCTTCACCTCACCATTCTTCAAAATGGATTCTAGTGTGCTTCATTTAGATTCTTTCTCTTTATTGATGTTCTTCAGGATTTGTGTTGTACTTCACGATCTCTTTGGAACAAAGTGTCTGCAGATACATCCAGGACAAACAGCTATTGTTAGAAATTACTTGCTTACTCTCTACAGAAATTCATTAAAATTAAAGCTTCTGTTGTGTTTTTCACTGTGCTCAGTGCTGTTAAAGCCAAAGAACATACCAGCAGCTACCTAGTTGGTCTCTCTGCCTTTCTTCTGTGTGTTCAAACATTTGTCATATCTGACAATAGTGGGAATATCAGGGTAGCACTAAACACTGAAATGCTTTTAATGACAATCTCGGTAATTGACTCTTCAGCTGTTGAGAAGAAGATGTGAAGAATCATATTCTGATATCTCTGCAAATCAATGACGATATTTTAGGTGATTTTGATAGGGGCCAATTTATTTTCAATGAAACTTTTCTGTTCTCTTTAGAGGAGCTTAGCAGATCTGAACTGCTTTACTACCTTTTAGATGCACAAATTCCATTATTAGCAATGTTTTAAGATGATTGAATAAGAAGAGAGCATATATATTTTTTTTCTGAACAAAGAAATTATTACAAGAAGTCCACATTTCATCCACCACTTTTTGTATCCCAAGACACAGCTCAATAATCGAGTGCAAATACTGTGTCAAGTTTTGTTCCCCTTTGCTTGTACAGGAAAGACATCAATAGCCTGTGACATGTCCATTGGAGAGTCACCATGTCAGCCAGGAGACCTGTGAGAGGGGCCTGGGTGAACTGGACTTGTCCAGCCTGAGAAGAGACAGCTTTGGGAGCTTAAGAGCAGTGCCACTACCTATGAGAAGGGTGTGGCAATGGCAGAGCCAGTCTCCTGTTGCTGCATGGTGAGGTGCTTGAGAGGCAGAATATAGGTGTTAAAACAAGAAAGATGCAGAGAGACTGTAAGGAAAAGGTTTTTGCCTCAAGGCAGTCAAGCAGGCTACCAAGGATACTGAGTCCTTAATTACTACACAAAGATCAAAAGTAAATAGTTTGTACTTCTGTTTTTCTCCCTTGCAGTGGTTGTAGGGAAGTGTCCAGAGGAAAATACAAACAGAGCAAGGTGAGACATTTTTAAGAGAAGCAAAGCACTTTTTTTTCCAGCTTAGGGTCTTTCTGAGGCATAGCTTCTAATACCTTCATAGCCTCCCATGGATTTGTTAAATCTCTGTCTGAAGCAACAGAATTTTAGCATTTTTTGGCAAAGAAAACTACATGCCTACACCTTTCATCCACACGGCCTTTTAAGCCTTTGTCTGATATCCTCTAGGTCTTGTAGAAACAGAACAACTGATTCTTTTCCTCTTTTTCAACTTCCTTGTGATCTTGTAAATTTTTACCTTATCAGCACAGATTTTTCTGGAATGAACAGCTATTTCTTATTGCCACCTTCTCAGTGACATTTTATGGCACCCCTTTAGCAGGAAAATTTCACACTTTGGTGTTCTTTTGTAGCACTCTGATGGTTTAGTGAGACAAGGCTGAAGTTCAAGAATAACTTTCAGACCTTTCTAGTGGTAAAAGGGGTTTCCCCCAAGAAAATTAAGATATATTCTTTATTATAAAGCTGCATATTTATATACTTTTAGCCTTTTGTAAAAGTTTTGTCAATCATTTGTATTGGTTAAACAGGGACTATTGTCAAATAATCTTCAGTATCTTAATTCCTCCTGTAGTTACACTACAAAAACAATTTGTAATGATTCCATAGGTACAAATCTTAAACTAGGATGGATTTAGTTTTTGTTCATTGAGCTATTGGTACTTGGAAAAATTATCCCATCTAAACATAACAAATAACATGAGTGATCAAGTTTATAAAAATACTGCTTTAACTTTCTAGAGCATAAAATTGCCTTTAAAAGTATGATATTTTCTCTCTTGTTAGAACATCTAATACCTTCTTGATAGCTTAGATGTTGTGTAAACCATTTTCTGAGAGCATATGCATGAGTCCCATCTGCTTCTTTACAGTGAGGATCAGCTGTTACTATAAACTGTGGAGGGTGTTTGTTTGTTTCATTTTTCTGAAGTTGGCTTTTCAGCTTGCAGATATTTTTGAGGATTGAAACAGTAATGCTAGCAACAAGTATGTTCAGGCATGTGTATGGTTTGGTACTTCATGATTTTTGTCAAAAGACAACAGCAGAAAGCTTTCACTTTCTAAAAATTAAAGGGGCCCTCATGCTCGATACAGTAAATCTGAAAGAAAATCATTAATTGTTCTATAGACTAGGGAGGTATGCTGGTCCAGACAGTTGTTTCATTGTGCCTATTTGGTTAATTTTATGCAAGTTAAGATAGTTGCTGGTCCTGAAATAAATATAGAATACATTTCAAATGAAGAATTGTCATCCAGCAAACAGGAAATAGAAAAAACTGAGAGGATTGGTTCTCACTCCTAAGGAGACAAAAAGCAAAAAGCTGAAAATCAGCTGAAAAGCAAATCAAAGAAAAAAAGTATAAGAATGTTTTCAGGATCTTCAAAGAGCATTAATGCTGTTCAGGTTATGCATCATGAGCAAATGCATTGATTTGTAATACCTTTACAAAATGGGTAAATAATGTGCAGCTTCTTGGAAATTTGGATAATGATAAGCAGGTTTAGGTACATGTGAAATGTCTTCCTTCTTTAACTTTCCTTAGTTAATATTTAAGAAAAAACAAAACTAAGATTTATTCCCACTCTCTCAGTTAAACCTGTGTGGCTGCCTCTTCATGGACTGAAAACTCCTGTTCAGCTGTGCCTGCAGAATAAATCTCTTTAAGGAAAGATGGTCTAAAATCTGACTTAAACAGAAAAAAGGAAAGGTTCTGCTTACGTTTGGCTATTTTCTTGAATTCCCCATTCATCTATTGTACCTTTACAATAGTTGCTGTGCCAGCAAGTGATTTTTGATTTTTCTGGGAGAATTGGAAAATGTGCATTGAAGTTTTAGAAAACCTGCTGCAGATTGTCCCCTTTTACCCACCAGCCGAATATTAAAAAAAAATGACTGAACACCCAAAAACTGACACAGAATGTGTTCCATTCAGTTTCCTGATTTTTCTGCAGGGATGTTGACGCCACTTGTCAGTGAGTCTGTCATGAATTTTCAGATGAGGGGCTTGCAGGTTTTGGTTTTGAAGTTTTTCCAACTCACATAAAACAATTATATGTTCATACCCTGAACCAGAGAATGGCTTTTCTGACACCTGTCAGGGTGTGTCAGATAGTGGAACATATGGAGAGAAACCCTGATCAACTGATTAATTGGTGATTACAGAAACATTGGCATGAACTTCAGGATAACCTTCCTCGTCAAAGTAAGTGTAACAAAAAGACAGAGAAGACCTTGAGAACTTGGAAAGCTGGCACAAAACATCTCCATGCATTATCTTTGTATGAAGGGATTAATTGGTATTTCTTCCTTAGAAGCATATTCCGTTTAAGTGTAACACCTTTCTATCCAGTTTTGATAAGTAGAGAATGCCCTGCTGCAGAGAAGGGACAGGAAACCATGGTGACCAAGGTGAGCAATGGTGTCTGTCTTTCACTAAATGGAAGGATGGGAGGAGGTGGGAGGAGGTGGACTGTTTTGATAAAATACCTAGCTTTGAGACAATCTTCTTTTACCACCTTCTTTCAGAAACCGAATAAGTACGGTTGCTTTCAAATCTCTGCAAATTTGCTGGCTCTGGAAATACAGTGCACTGAAGCACTGCACTTATTTTACCACTGGAAATAACCCAGACCCTAATTGTGGCAGTAAGATCTAAAAAGTGTTTGTGTAGCACAGGTGTGTTGCCCACTCTTTGACCATTGCATCTGGGAGGGAGATCAGCTACATGTGTGCACCAGAATGTATGTGGTAATGTTTCTTCTTCCAAAGAGTTCCTTGGAGTCCTTTGGAAAGAAAAGAAAAATTAACCTTTTATTAGAACAAACAGTAATACTCATGGAAGTTCCAAAAATCTGAGGAGCTGATTTTATATCCATTGCCTGATCAGGATAACTCAAGCCATCTTGATGCAGGAAATTTGTGTTATTTTGGTGGTGCTTCAAGTTTGAAATTAGTGATTCTGTTGAAATCTTTTGCATTTTGCCAATTTCTAAGAATGGGGCATATATGCCTGCATGGCCTGGAGAAAAAAGGAGGCTTAGAAACTCAGAGCAGGGTGAAGATTTAAAAATGTCTGAAAAATGCCAGTTAGCTAAGGAAAAATATAAGAATACTATCTCCCAGTATCACATTAAAGACTTCCCCATAGCTGATTATATTTTATCTAATCAATTTGAAAGATTGTTTTAATGAACACTATGCACATTCTTTTACATGTTTTCTTAAAAGACCTAATACATCATAATGTCATGCATTGTCTCACTGAATTATAATGTGAAAAATGCTCATTGTTTTGCCAGGTGTCGTGTCATCATTTTTGAGATGACTTAGAGCTGAATGTTGGAGCACAAAACTGCTCAGGCAGCAATTAGCACAGAAGGGCTGCAAAGAAGGGCTACTGTGAAGGTGAAGAAAATAGATTTATATATGAAAAGATCCAGAATAACTTCATGCTGTCTCACAGAATAGGCTGAGAATTAAATACCACCTGAAAAAAAAGAGGATTGTATTTGAACCAGATGATTCTAATATGATCCTGAATTCCTTTATGTTCAAATCTCGTGTTCTTTATTTATCTCTAAGTGAGATGTATTGGGGTTCCCAATACCTCTGAGGGTCCAGTCCTTGCAGAGAAGTGGCTAAAATCAATTAGTGAGACAGCATGATCGAGTGTGTGTCTTGAAAAAGCAAAAAGGTTTTAATGAGGGAAGAAAATAACACAAACACAAAGACTAAGCTGAACACAGTGTAGGGACAGGTCCCCATACCCGCTACAACACCTCAAAAATGTGCTGAGCTTCATTGTTCTCTCTCTTTGGTACTCAATAGTTGAGGTGGGCTGTTTGGCTTCTGGCTGAATGAAATCAGCAACAGGCTTTGAGTTACACTTTCTGAGCCCAATCAATACTCTGTGCTGGCATTGAGCCAGTTACAACAAGAAGGGCACAGAACTTTCTAGTTAAATTTCCTAAAATGTCTAAAGGTAAACTGAAACTCTTTCCTTATACAGAGATGCCCACTTGGGGGTGGGGGATGCTTTACTACAGAGATGCTCAATCCTCTGTGTAAGGTCTTACGTTGTAGAAACAAGGTAAGAAACCTGTCCAAAAGCCCACGGTGTCTGCTAAGATGCACATGTGGCCAGAGGGATTTTCTAGCTGGTCACTGCAATAAAACACAGCCCCTGACTTCATTTCTGTCAATAGCTGATATTTTTAAATTACTGGCCCTAGAGAGAAGAAAGCAAGAGTCTCTGGCTAAGTTATACGCAGTGGCTTCAGGCATTTTAGATTTACAGTCCTATGCCACATAATGTCTTAGAAGTAGTTATTCTGGTCTTTAATCCTGTAAGTATTTCTGTGGACGAGTAGTGTTTCCCCACAGAAGTCCTGCTGAGTGCAGTGTAGCACAGATAAGGCTGAATTTAGTGTGATCAAACACTAGTCTGCTTTGATTTTACTAAAATTCCTACTTTTAAAATAACTTTCTATTTAAGTATGCATGACAAAATCAGATCAGTGGTATGTTTCCAGTCACATTCTGATTACAGGAAAGAGAAATCAGTAAAATTCAAACTCAGATGAATTTGAAAAAATAGTAATTTTATGGTAGCAAGATCTTCATTTTTCAATTGCTACTTTTTATAGCAATTGCATTTTCAGACACAGCTGAGAAATATCAACAAACCAGGCCATTCCAGAAAAATGTTTCACTTATGCTTGTCTCATTTTTGAGAGTTTTATAATATTTGTCACCGTTTATGGAATGTGAGTGAAGTCTTCCCTAGCACAGCTGAATACAGTGAATACAATTGAATACAATTTTAAATTGTCATTATAAGTAAAATGAAAGAAAACTCAGAGGAAATCATTGCTGTGCCCGGAGGTGTATCAAAGATACTTCGGTATTTAAAGTTTAAATCAGTCCATGCTCTTACTCTGAATGTCAGTGTGCAGCTGTTGTCATAAAAGGGTCACTTTGAAAGTCATGAGGTTTGTTCAGCCTGAAATGTCATGAGTGAAGAAAATAAGAATCAGCTCTTGGATGTGAAACAACCAAAGGTGTGATAGCACACATGTAGACATAAAAGTACTGCAATGAAAGGCAGCATCGGTATTATTGCCTGAAATAGGCATTTACAGAAGCTTTGTGTGATGCTTTAGCTTCTCCACTTAGTGTGGGATGTAAAAACTTCTAACACTCTTGGCCTCCCACAGAGGCATTATGCCAAGAGTTTGAGCTTGCTTGAGTGCAAAAAAACCCCACTGTCTTTACCAGAAAAGTGTATGAGGTTAAAAAGAAACAAATAAACCCATGTTGTTCTATATTTAGTTAAAAAGTAGTAGATTTGAAAGGTTAGTTTAATTTTCCTTTTTTTAAAAAATTATATAAACTAGAAATCTTTACAGCAGATAGGCATTCTTTGATAATGCCAAGTAGTTCCTGCATTGTATATGAAGAGTATTTGTGCAGAAATAACCTTTAGTTTTCCCAGGCATTTAGGAAAAGGCTTGGTTTGTTGATAGTTGTAAGGCTTTTGTGAGCACAACAGCAGAATTAAAATATGCTGCCTAAATATTAGTTAAACACTCCAAATGTGAGTTATGGCTCACTTCAGAAACTTGTAATAACCTGAAGATTAATAAGCTGAAGATTTTCTGAGATGAGACCTCTGGCCCCATCCCCTGTTGTGGCAGTCCCTTGCTGTGGGCTGCCATCCATCCCAAAGGAAGAATCCTTGGATTGGAGTTTTGCCCTCCCAGCTGCAGCCACCACGGCCTGCCATGGCAATGCCAGCGCTGTAGCTGCTGTGGGCTGTGCAGCACAGCCTGGGGAGGGCTCAGTTACCTTTCCTTTCCTCATTTTCTCTAGCCATGGAAGAAGCACCTGCCTACCCCTGGGGGCAGGAGTATTTTCAACTACTTCTACCAAGTCAACTAGATGAGAATTTCTCTTTTTATTACCTTCAAGTGAAAAAACTGATTTTTTAGGCTGCTAAGAAATAAGACTAGAATTTCTTTCAATATTCATTGATTTTTTTTGGGGGGGACGATAACATGCCCCTTGAATATATTAAATACAATGTCATTCAACGTATATTTTGGGATTAATACCCGTTTTACGTTTTAATTCTTCTCTCTTAAAGAGCAGCATAGAGAAAATGCGTAGCTTTTAACAATTCTGTAGCAAAAGTGATTTCAATTCTTTATAATTAGTGGCAGTTCTAAAGAAAAATGAACCCCTAGTATTTGAAAGGTAATTGTATCTGTTGAATAAAGGAGTTGCTGGAGGTGACACCTGGAGTTCTCAGCTGCAGGAAAACTTATGAACTTTATCCTGCTAACAATAGATTTTTACAAATTATCTTAATTGAAGCTTTCAAAATGTGAATGCTTTGACACTTGACAGCACTCCTCCTACCTGAACTAGCAGCTTTTCCTGAATGATCATTAATTACTTGCTGATGGCTCACAACTCCAACCCTGAAGAAATTTACTGCTGCAAAAATGCATCCATGTGTTTCATAGATTCATGTAACCATGAAAAAAAAACATTTATTCAGAAGGTCTATCAGTGACCTAGGTACATAATTCAAATTAATAGGGATTGGATATGGAAAGCCTAATAAAAATACTGTTTTTCTGTGAATTTGTATAAAATAGAAATACTTGCAAAAGTGCAAACTAATAAATATATAGAACAGTAGATGTAGAATTAATGAGTATAAGGCAATAAAAATATTTTATTTCCCTTATGCCCAGGCACAATGCACAGCAAAAAAAAGTTTTCGTCTCATCTGACTAATCTCCATGGCTAAGATCTAAATGCATAAGTTTATTAGTTTGATGTGGAAATGAACTCTGCTTTAGAGTCCAGACAGTGTTTCTTGGTAGTGCTTCAAGGTACAGCACTGAGAGATGAATAAACACCAGTAAGAGACTTCCAGAGGGAAAAAATAGGTCAGGAGATCTGCATGAGTAAGGGTAGTCAGTGTCAATTTGACCAAGCAAACAGTCAAAGCAATTGTTTCCTTTAAATCTCCAGATGTTATCTGTCCTATTCCAGAAACCTCACTTTTTTGGAAACACTGAGTTATGGCTTTGATTACCTGTTTCTGAGTTTCATCAGAAAGAAGGCTTATATTGTTCATTACATCAAGACTGTTACTGTCTTCAGCTGGTACTTCTAGTCAAAGTGCATCTTCTGAGTTTCTCTTCCTTTTCCTTTCCGTTTGTTAGCAAGCAGATTCTGCTATTTGTTATATTTGTTTTGGTTATTGGCCACAGTAAGGAAAATATGTTTTTGTTATTGTCCTTAGTTACATTCATTAGTTCTACAACTACTGCTCCTCATACCTTGTCCACCATCCTGTAGCAACAACCAATTTCTTCAATTACTGCTATTTGAGGTCATGTGTCCCAAAAACTTCAACAGTTTCCAGAAACCATAAACAGTGAAGACATGATCTGTTACCCATCTTAAACAGGAGAAGGACAGGGAGAACTCTTCAGTTCCAGCTTCTCTGAAAATTTGGCCCACTATTTTTACTATTGGCATCCTTCAGGGTGAATGTAGATATACAATCACATGATTGTGCACTGCTAACACGAATAATTTGTTTGTTATAATATACTGACTTTTCAAGATTGCTTTAGCTTGCAGGTTCACAACCAGCAGCGTTTTGTGCTAATGGTCTATCAGCTTGAATTCCTGATAGGAAATCGTGTCTGATGGTTTTATATTTCTTTCAGAAGATTATTGTGAAAGTAGTAAGCCTAGAATAGATAGGGGTTGGGTTTTTCCTTCTGTTCTGTCCTCATACAGTGCTGTGACTTCATGAACATTTCTCTTACCTAGGACTGAACACGGTTGTGAGTCTTTGATTTGGCTATTTCCACACTATTTCTATCTGTACAGTGGAAGAATATACAAGGGACACTTCTGTGCTTTTATTAAAGTAAAAATTCTCTCATCATTTTTCTCATCATTGAGATAATTGGTTTTAACAATTTAATATTAACAGAAGTGCCTAATCATCATCATTACTGAGAATAATTATAAATTTAATTCTATTATATAGAGTCATAGCTCAGTAAAAAAAAATCCTTCACATTCAAATAGAACAGAAAGTTGGGCTATAATTAGGGTTGTGATGTTACAAAGTGGATCTGAACATATGGCAGAAATGTTTAAAAGACTATTAACTATTTATGTAGTTATAAGTTGAGTGTATTTTTTTAGTTGGATTTTTTTCTTCGGTATCTATGCAGCATTATAATTGTTAAGCTAAAAGAAATGTTGCCAAGAGCCAGATGAAAAATTTAATGTGGAAGTTCAGTTTTTACAAAAAAAAACCCAAGATTAAAAAAAAATCAAACAACAAAAATAACAAAAAAAATTTAAAACTCACTAAATATCCCAATAGACCGAAATTGTTACCAAAAAACAAAACCAATGTACTCATTTTGTTCAGAATTTGTCGGAATGATTTACATACTGCTGGTTTGTCTTACAATAAAAGAGGCAAAAAAATTAAATAATAAATTAAATTAATAAATTAAAATAAATTCAAAATTAAATATATTCCTCATGTTTACAGCCAACAGTTGTATTTCAAAGGAGTTATAGATGAGTTATATATAACTCATCTAAGGAAAAAATCTTAAAAATGCTGAACTTATTTGGATTCATCAGTTATATGATAAGTATTTTGTTGAACAAATTTTCAGTGAAAAATTATTCAGTCAGTAAAGGATTGCTCATAAAATTCTGCTTGAGTGCACTGACTTACAGATGTAAAAATTATAGGAAAATATGCTAATTAATATTCAAGAGGGGGAGAATTTCGCTGAACAGGAAGTTACCAGATGGTTCAGCTAAGGGTATTGTGTCTTTTTTGCATGGAATATCCATTGTAGAACCAGTTACCTAAATAAACCTAGAAAGAATTTTGTGTGATTTATTATATTTTATGTAATAGCCTGGTTGTTGTATGTCAACCATTTTAGTGTAAATTACCTGAGAACCAAGAAATAACATTTTCACTACTGAAATTAAATGGAATCAATATTTTTCTTCTGCATCATTGCTTAGTTTGCTTTTTTTTATTTACCCTGAGTGATATGGGTTGCCTTGCACCAACAAAGCTCAGAATACCTCCAGAACTGGCTTTCTAAATGCTATTGGAATAGCAGGTTTTATATAGGTGCTAAACCGAGGGCAAATTAATCAATGCTAAAAGTCTTTCACACAATACTACATTAAAAACTAGTCATTTAATAATTATAAATGCAATTTATAATATTGGAATTTGCAATGTTTTGTATTATTTGTATTTTGGTCTTATAGTTTGCAATTTTTGGTTGTCATAGACTGGCTGCTTTAAATGTTTTTTACTCAAGTGGCCTTTAATCTGAGGCAGAAAAGATTCCAATGGTACAAATTAATGTGGTTAATGAGCTATACCATTTGCTACAAACAAAGTGCCTGTTTTACTTAATTATCCTGTGGAGAAGAGCTGCAGACAGCTAGAAAAGTCTGTAGCATGAAGCTGTGACTCAGTACACCCCGTCACACCTTCTGTTCCCAGTTCTCTCAGCAGGATTATCTGGGAATACAGCTGTCATATCTGACTGTAATGTCATATTTGGTGGGGTATTATTCAATCAAATACAAAGTGCAAGTTAAAATAATCTAACACATGACAGAACACCTCTATAAAGATTGAGCTATCTATTTTGCAAAATCCTTATTCTATCTGTAGACCTAGAGAAATGGAAGAAACTCGGTAGCTGCATTGCATTTCTCCCTAGCAGTACTCACGAAATATATTTTCCCATGGGTTTTCTTGCACATTTTTGGAAGTTTTGATCATTGGTTATGTTGGTGTTTGTTTATTTGTTTGTTTGTTTGAGGTGTTTTTTTTAATAACTAAAGTCTGGGTAGAAACTAACAGCCTTTTTCTCTCTCACTGAAGAACCTTGGGTTGTTTTTCCAGCACTTATCTTCCAGGAGTTTTGTCTCACTTCCACTTCTTCTCTCCCATAGTTGTTCTCTAGAGGGCCCTTGAATTGCAAATAGCAAACCCGTTTTTTAATACAGCACTTTGTCCCCTACCTATTAGGATATATCAGTCTTCCCTACATGCCTTGCCTTGCAGACAAAAGCCATTTTGCTTGATCACGTGTAGAGCTGCACAGGTTTTTTTCCCCAAAACCAGAACATCGTTGCAAGGTAGTTGTCTGTTTTCTCAAAACACCTCCCTTTGAAGACTCCTTGTCTCAAACCATGGAGTTGGAAAGTCTGGGAGCTCTTGCCCTAACCAGCCTTTTGGGATTCCCGAAGTCCCTCCTGTATGGGCAGACTTTGGAGAGCTGAGACCTGCAGGAGGTCACTAGGCTGGATGGGTGGTTCTTCTGGGGGGGCTGGAAACCCTCTGACTGACATGGGGTCACTGCCTGGACACACAAGGGTTTGGCTTGGGTGGGTGTTGGAAGATGAGCTTCTAGCTCAGGAAGAGTTCCTTTCTCTTTAATGGTTCTTAGGGCACAAAATTTCTGTCGCCTTTAGAGGTGATTTATCACTGTAATAAATCTCCCTGATTTGTACTAGGCATTTATTCTTGTAACAGTCTCATTTCATAAATCACATATATAACCATAACATAAATTCCCATTTAGGTACTGGATGAGAACAGAATGAAGAGTTCAGCATTTTTCTTTCTTTCTCATGTTTTCTGTATTCAGGTTTTTGCACTGACTCATGTAACTTCTGCTAAGCAATATTTATTCATAACTGCTCACTGAACAAAACAGTAAATGTGTACATCTAATTTTTCCTAAGAAAACATGATGATGCTTGTGTAAATTTAAATCTATATTGAAAATCTATAGCATGGATACCAAGAATATTTCTTCTGTTCTAACATTCCAATTTCATGCATAAAAGAGTACTGGATTCAGAGTCTGGATTTTTACAAGCACATGACATTGATTCTGTGTGTAACTGGACTAATTACAGAGATAAATTAATAAAGAACATAGAAACAGAAGTATTTATGCATACCTAACTGTGTCATGTGGGTTTAATCTAGTTTTTTTAAACAGTTCATTGATATACAGGTCCTGCAGTGAGACATTTGTAGTTCCCAATATACATAGAATCCTAATAGGTATAACAATCATTCTTTACTAGCACTGCAGTATGTTAAGAGATTTTCTATTATGTTCTCTGCAATGCTGAAAAGAACAAAATATTAGAAATTAATCACTGTAATTATGTGGTCAATGCATTACCTATTTAAATTCATGTTTGGAAGCTACCTTGTTGAAAAACTCCTACAGGAAATCATAATACACATTTTTTGGTTTTATGATCAGAGCTAAAATAATGCTGTTTCACTGAAAATTGTATGAAAAACCTTCCAGGGGAAAAGACAATGCCAGGTTCATCCTCCATGACAAAGATCATCTGGTCACTTTTTGGTGAATTATTTCACCCACATTCAAATATGTATTAAAGTTGCAAAACTCATGATAAAGTGTTTAAAGTCTATTCCAAAAGTACAGTGGTTTCATTGGATTGCTTTTGACAGTGGTTTCCAAGCTTCCATGTTGGAACATGGAAACATGAAACAGGGCTGGTACAGACCCATCTGGCCTAGTGATTATGTAGGGTACTTTGCAGAGACTGACTGTGAGAAGTGGTCGGCAATATGCCACAGGATTGTGATCTCTGCTCAGATCCAACTTATGTAGTCAAAGCCTAATACTGCTTCCTTCAGCCCCAGGCACTCAGATTTGTATGTCAAAGAACAGTGAGTTCCAGGAGAAAGGGAGTCCTTGAGCACATCTCTGACACCTGAAATGACTGAGGATGGAATCCTGGGGCTATGGGTCTGGCTGATCTCGGCTACCTTCACTGGCTGTGACTTTAAGGCTTTACAGTTTTCCTTCAGCTTTCCCAAATTTCTTTTTCACTCCACTAAGTTGCAGAGTGTGTTTTTCACAGTGGTGTGGCCCTTGGAAGGTATTCACATGCCCTCCTCTTCATCCTCATAAGGTCAGGTTCATGCTATTCCAGGCATACAGCAGTAGACAGCAGTGACCTGGCTTCATTCCATTTCTTGTGTGTCCCAGACCTGACCTGACTTTCTCGTAACTCATGTACCACCTTTCAGCCTCCTTGGTTCCTTCTTATGATTCTTTTAAGCCATCCCTCTATTGAAGCTGACTTTCTCTGTTTTGTGATGCTGTGGATATACTTCTCTAGACCATGAGAAAGCTGGGAGGTCTGCCTGATCCACCCTTCCCATTGCTCTGCAGAATTTTCGAAAGTTAGTGATTATTGATAAGTTCTTAGAAATTAAATTGGAATTTCAAGGAACCTGTTCCAAGATAACGCCCATGCATTTTTATTTCCATTACACTTATGCTTTCTGATAGGTTTCTGTCCTTTTGTACCTTTTTTTCTGCCTCTGGCGCTTTTCTCTCTTGTGCAATATGTATTTTTCCAAATGCTGTTTCCAACAGCATATTTTATTATACTGACAAGAACAGCAACACCTCTGTAGATTGTCCTACAGCAAAGGCATGACAGAATAAATAATCATAAATAAATTCATCTTACACAATTTCTCCGTTTCCAGTCCTTCAGTTCCTCTCTCCAAGGGGCAAATGTCCTGGCAAACTGCTGCCTCATGGTATCTAAGACCCAAACCAGATGCTGACAGAACAGAGGAGATTGCTGCCATTTGAACCCAAAACCCAAGGATATGATAGAGTGGCCATTGAAAGCTATTAAGCATTGATAGACCCCATGTTGCTTGAATTTTAAAGTTATGGGAGTTCAGATACTTATTCTACATGTTCAAATTGCTGCTGGGAGTGGTTACTTTTTTAGTCAGAGAATTCTAATACTACATATGTCTTGTAGAAAGATACAAAGCTGCAGTTTGTATGGGTTAAACTCTCCATATCTCAGTTTCCTATGTATAAAGTAGGAGAAAATAAATTTATTTATTCTCTACTCTTTTGGTTTAATTTATGCTGCTGCTCTTTGGCACAGAAAGTTCAGTTGAAGGCTTTGCTACCACTTTAAATATGTTCTCACAAAAACTCACACTAGCTCATGATGGAGAGTAACTGTTTGCTGCATAACATTGTCTTATGCACATATTCTTGGCTTCTGCATCTGGAAGAATATCTGACAACACATGACAACACGTGTCATCTGCACGTCATGTTACGTGTTTGCAAGTCCCCCCTATCTCACACTGCTCACAGGAGCTTCTGGCGCATGTGTTTGACCTCGGGGCCACTGAGCACAAGGGGCTACATAAGGATTCATCCTATAATGCACCAAGAGATGTATTCACAAATGTCCAAGGGTAGTGCAAAAGATTAGCACATAGACCAAGGAAAGATGTGCATGGACAAGACCCAGTGGATAATAAAGTCTGCAGTGGCATTTTCTTATTAATTTATAAGTCTTTTGGAGGTCAGTATTGTTATAGAGGTTTTTTAAAGTAAATGTATCTATAACTATGGTTTTGGTTGTTTACACTATCTTGTTAAAATGCTTAAAACAGAGGAAGGATTTACATAGTCTTACACAGTGTATATGTGTCTTGCCAACCAAGCTGAATAGTGAGACAGGTAATACCAGCACACTTGAGAAACTGGTAGGAGCAGAATACCGATGTTACTAGTTGCACAGTTCTTCAAACTGTAATGAAATAATTCTGCAAGTAATGTATGTCTAATGTGTAATATTATCTGAATTATGTAGCCAATCAACAAGTAAAATACAAGTTTTATTCTCTAAAAATAGAAATATTTCTATTGAAATATTCGATGGGAAGGAAGGAAGCCAAAGATCATAAATTGAGACTTTCAGCTCCTAGACAGCTACTCCCTGGGGGTTACTGTCAGGCCAGCAATATGCCAGTGCTGTATAAAATAGTCCACTGCCTAAGTGGAAAGAAACATGAGTCACAAATGTGGTGTTCAACTGCAATTGTTATTATGGAGGTCAGAGTCCTTGGCAGATGGGAGAAATAGACCTCTCCAGAAATGCCCGCAGTATCTGATAAGGGAATGTATTAAATAAGCATGAATGACAAGTATACTCATAGGGAAGCAAAAGTTTTGTCTTTTTTACTGCTGAAATAAAGTGGATAATAATTATAAAAAAATAGGAGCTATTCTCTTTGGAGCCATCTTTCCAACTGTTAAGATCTAAAAGTATTTTGGAGTATCTCTGACTTTTCAGGATTTCAAGCATTTCAGTAGAAACAAAAATTCTTATTTTTAATAAACAGCCTGTCACATGATGCTTTGGAAGCTGTTGTGTGGATTTGCTGCTCTGTTACCTGCTTGTCACCCCTGAAAAGAATGTAAAACAGGAGATGTGATGGCATGAAAGAAAGAATTGTCACTTCTCTAAAATATGATTTTGACAAGTCTGTTTCAGAAGGCCCTGCAAAGAGCTGCAGAGCAGTGCTGATCATGGAGGTGTGCGTCACAAGGCTTGTTCATCTCTGCTGATGGGGGGGCCTTTACTAAAACCACTGTCTTGTTGGACTCTGTTTCAGGTGGGATTCCTTTTGTCCTCACTGGAGAGTTTTTTCAGCAGTCACAGAGGCCAGCAGCATTCATGATAGCTGGGACAGTCAACTGGCTGTCCAACTTCGCAGTGGGACTGCTCTTCCCCTTCATCCAGGTACTCAACATCCTTGATAATTGACATGCTGTGATATTGCTGGTGTAGAGGGATATATGACGTTTGAGAAGAAATTTCAGATAGTAGTAAATGTCCTATTATTGAAGTGGATGACATTCCCACCATGTTTGTGGTACAGATCAGTTACGATACCCATGTCTCCTTGCTGGAATGTGTTGGAAAATAGTTGTCCTGCCGTAGAAAAAATATTGCAACCATGGACAACCCTCTCTGGCAAGTTCCCCATAGGAGTGTTTAAGCTATGCAATCTGATTTTGTCTGGGTTCACTGTCACTGATGGCGATTGTCTCTACCTTTTTCTTCAGCCTTTAGTCTACCCATCATCTGGTTAACCCTACACTTTGAGAATCTATATTAATCTCATGGGAAAATAGATGCTCTCTGTACCTCCCTCCACAAGCTTGGCTTCATGGCTCTTTTTTTTCAACTTCTGTCAGGCATTTGTCTTTTTTAGCTGGTTCCTTCTTGTTGCAGCTTGATTGCTGCATGGATTAATCTGTTCCTGTCCCACCATCCCCAAGCTCCCATAAGCTTTGTTTTTAGTGGATTGCTTGGCTGCGCTAGTCACATGGAGGACACTTTCATCAAAAGCTGTCTGAGAACTAGGGTTCTACTTTAACAAGATACGTTTCTTTTCAAAAAGAAAAAATACAAAAGAAAATTAGAAGTTCAACATAGAACAACATTGTCTTGCTCTGATTCCTAAGAACACTTCAACATTATCAATGCATCATTGTATGGCAAAGACTTCAAGCAGCTTCTAATTAGAAAACAAGCTGAGGTTCTTTTCTTGCTCATGAATCACTCCCAGGGATTGTCTACACTCTCTGGAGCTCACACTGAAACTGGTACTTTATCTCAGGAGTTGAAATAGAGCTGATCATGGCCTCACTGCCATATCCAAGCTCTTAAAAGAGGCATCCTGCTCCACTGATAACAGTTTAAGAGTGAAGTTCACCACTACAGGTCAAAATAAAGAAGTTCTAGGCTTGGGGCTTTTTAAACACACAGAGGAAAATAATAGGGGCAGAGGAAAGGTGCAGGAAGAGCAAATCCTCTGGGATACTTGCACCTCACACCCAGGAGAGAGATTCTGGAATGGTCTTCGAATCATCACCAAGGAAGAGAGTTGAGTAATGAGAGCTGCTGTTGTGTGTGCTTTCTTCCAACTGAAAATTATTTGATTCTGCAATACCACATGCCTAACCATTTGCAGATAGAGTAAAATGATCATACTCTAAAACTTTTTCATTTGACAAGTAGAACTGCTTTTACTATTTAGTACTGTTTTAAATTGTCTCTATGAAGTACTTTATGGGAGAACTTGAAAGCTTTGTAAAGTCTGACCCATGATCTAAGTTTGGCACCTAATTTAAAATTTCTTTTAACAGAGACAAGTCTCATAGTTTTGATTATTTGGATCACCTTCAGAATTCAACATGATTGTAAAGTCTGTGTTCTTTCCAAACTCTATGCATTTATTAACATTAACTGCAATTACATTGCTATGTCTTAAAAGCTTCTTTTCAAGCTTATTGAAACTGATGGATGTTTTCCACTAGTTTCATGGTGAAGGCTGTTTCAGCTCTGACATTCTCAGGTGAGATTTCCAAAAGGAGGTAGAGACATAATTCTTTTTCCACTGAGGTCATTAGAACATCTACCAAATGACAGAATTAGAGAATTCACTTGAGGTTTTGAAAACCTGACCTAGTCCACGGGGCAGCCTCAACTCATCCAGCAAATGGATGCTTCTGTGTGGTTTGGTAGCTTTTTCTTCCAGAAGATGAGGAGTTTTTGTAGCATTAGACCCTCCCTTCCAGCCCAGCTGGCCAGGCACTTCTGGTTCCACCACCTACCTCCATGGCAGCTGGGCAGGGAGAGAGAACAAATCTCAAATCTAGGAGCATTCAATCAGAATAGTTTTATTTGGGTTGGGAGGTTTTTTTGGGGAGTGGGGTATGGTTGGTTTGTTTGTTTGCTTGTTTGTTTGTTTTAATTATCCAGAGACATTTGGAGAATAATCACATTTCTCCAAAATTGCAGTTTCTGCTTCCTGTACAAAACTAGGGATTACCCTGAGCTCTGCTTAGTTGTCAAATTTGAATTCATGCAACTCAGGACACTCCCTACTTGTTCTGCTAATGCTGCCTGACAGATCACCTGGTGAAAACTGTTTAAAAAGACCCTCTGTAAATTCAAATTAAAAGGCAAACTACATTCTCTAATTTTCCACATGCATTTCCACATTAAAGTTTTTTGAGTGATTTAGCATGAATCCATATGAAGTTTGCTGTAGCCCTGGGGAATTTGTCATTACATATCATAAAAATATCCAGTTGTGTGATTACAAAATTATCCAGTTTATTTTTAATGAAGAAAAATTGTATTTCCAGCTTGAAGGGTTTTTGTGGATTTTTTTCTTCTTTTAAAGAAAAGAGAAATAAAAAAGAGAAAAAGCTCAGAGTTTGCACCTGAAGATTAAAGCAGTGTTAATCAGACTTTGATTTTTAAAGCTTTTTCCCAAGATCAAACTAAAACATCTCCTCTTTCCCAAGCTTTAATTTTTTTCCTATTTCAGTCAACCTTATTCTCAAAATTCAGTTTATGAGCCACCATTTTCTTCACATAAAGGCAATATCTTCTTCTTAGCTCATTTTATAAACCTAAACCAGGAAAAAAAATCTTTAAGATTCCTTCACAGGATGAATGCAAAGTCCTGTTTGTGTATTTAAATGCTAACCTGATTGCTTGAGGAACAGCAGCCTTTTTTTTTTGATCCTTGGTGTGCTTCTACAAAATTATCCCAAACATTTGGGAAACAAATCTGGTAAGTTTAGAGTTACTAAAAAAATCAACCAGTAGTTAGTTTTCCAAATGCCACCAATTAACTAATTTGAATGATTAGATTTTTGCCCTTCAACCATCTGTAGAAAAATAGAATCAAAGAGTGGCTTGAGTCATACATTGAAACATATAGTTGAGATTGAAAAGCTAGCATACAAATCAATTTTTGACAAATCAAAAAAAAAAAAAAAGAATTTAATGTGGTTCCTCTTCCAGGCCTCACCATTACCTGTTTGAGGTGCTGGAATGTGAACAGCAAATCAGAAATTATAATGTATGTACATATATGGAAATAGGTTCAATGAGCTGAAGCAATGACAGGGAATAACAAACCAGCAGAAAAGTATAATCTAAAAGACTGGAAAACTTCAGGTGCTGTAGAATAGGCTTCTTGCATTACAGTAATACTCTTCATTTGCAGTAAGTTTGCAGGGATAGATTTCAGTAATCCAGTAGTGTAGCAGGACCCTAAATTACATGTTATCTAGAAAAAGTTTCTGTTTACTTTTTGCAATATGTTGCATTAAAACGAACTACTAAACATCAATGATTACTAAATAATTTCCCAGCATGAAATTTTTTATTACCTGTTGATGCATTTTTATTTCATATTTCAAGTTGTGCTATTAGATTGTTATGAAGCACTCAAAGGCTACATGTTAAATTAGTAATATACTGTAGGAAAACATAGCAGATTTCTCCAGAAGTTTTCTGTCATAATAATTTCTCTTTTAGAAGACTGTGCAGAGTCTTTTCTTGATGTTAAAGTCACATTGTATATTCAGTATGTATTCAAGAAATATTTAAATTGCTATGTATTTTATATTTTTAATTTTTAAGAACAGCTCATCTTCAGGCTTTTTTCCTAGTACAAAAGCTTCCAATAACTGGAGAATGCAGAGGAATATCCCATTATGATTAGAGAACTGCTGTATGGAAAATTGATTTTACTCCTAACTGGGGTTTGACCAAAATAATCTGCTTGGATCTGTGATCCAGGAGGAACTCAGTATCATATGGGATAAAGGTGCTACAAGCCTTGAAGCCTTAGTTCAGATTGTTTACTAGTACAATACCAAGACTTGTTTGTGTGCTTCTTTTCCTGCTTTGAGAAACTAATTTATTTGTGCCTCTGAAGTAGTACTTCTGGGTCATTATACTGATTTCTGGAGGTTCTCTTCTACTTTATTCCTTCCTTAATTTTACACTAGAGATTTTCATTCTCATGTCTCAAGATTCATTTACTCAGCAAGATTGTCTTTTGGTTGTCCTTATTATTTCATCACTGTGTAATAGTATTCCTTGACTTTTTCTATTACTCGGCACAAGGATTTCAATAACAGGTGTGCACAGAAAGTTATGCATAGTTTCCCTCAGCCAAGCTATTTTAAGCTTCTTCAAATACATTGGATGTTCCATGTAATGACAGTGTCCCCATATTAGGGGAAATGTTTAAAGTTCCCCACAAAGATGAGAAAATGAAATGTGGGTTCTTATTAAGATAAGCACATCTAACCCTCTGATAGGTCAGATGTGCTAATTAAGATAAGCACATCTGACCTATCAGAGGGTTAGATGTGCTTATCTTAATTAGAATCAACCCACTTCGGGGATACAATATAATGATCTGTTACATTTTTATGAGGAGATAGTGAGCCTGTAAGGGTCATGGTTGAAATTGCTGTTCATGTCTAAAAATATCTCTATTTTTTACTTAGGAATTGTGTTTCATACATTATGCTTTACTGCTCTGTCCTTCTTCATTGTCCTGCACTTTTAACAGAACCTTAAATTCTGTCTGGAACAGAAGAAGGACAAAGGGTAAAGGACACAAGCCCTTATCCATTTGTTTCACTGCATTATATCAATTTGAAGCAAAGTGAAGTCAAATGTCTACATGAATAACAGTCTTTTTGCTGATCAAATTTTTAAGACATCGAACCATTATCACTTGACCTCACCACTTCAAAAGCCAGTTTAACCCACATGTTGTGACACTGATCTTCATGGCAACTTCCAAATGCAAGGACCCATTGCCATTGTCAAGGGCTATGACTTTGCAAATTGAGAATTTAGGGCCACATTTGGCTTTTGCTGGAAAGAGTCAAAAGTTTTGTTTTAAAAATATTAATGTGTTATGCTTGTAAAATTGATTCAGAATTTGTTCATTTGCTCTCTTATTTTGCTGTCTCCGCCCTAGAATATGTATTTTCCTGTTTCCAGTATCACAGTCCTGCTTAGAATTTAACCTTTGCTACTGAGTGTGTTAAGTCAGTAAGCAACTATTGTTAGGTAGTGTGTAATGATCCTCTCAACTACTTTTAGATTCCTCCAGAATAGTGTTCACAGCATGCAAGCTATTAACAAGAAGACTGATCTCAGCTAGATTGCTTCAAAAGTAGCAAATTGCACAGGTTTTTTAATTAAAACCAGAATTCCGATCATTTTGATGTTAAGTTTTTTATTTGTTTCAGCTTACTTTTTAGCTTTAAAAAAATGAGCTCTTTTGCTCATTCATTTTGGGCACATAAAGTGAGTTCAGAATGCTAAAAATTAATTATTCTTTCCTATTGTATTTAAAGGGAGGTGGGGGAAATGGCTGTATATTCTCTCTAACGTGTATAGCAGACCCTCACAAGCTGGGGATATCTTTGTTCACCTCTTTGCTTAAGAGAATGTGGAAAAGCTGCACCTACTTATTCATACATCTCCCTTATGCAGCTCTATCCCATCCTCAAAGTCAGGCCTGGGATCTGATCTGGGGGAATTGCCTGAGTACTTCAATTTTGATTCTTTTTTGTGGTAATTGCATGCGTGTCTTAGGTAAATCACTTCTTGGGTTTCTTTTTTTGTTTTTCCACAAGTACAAAGCCTTGATCATCTGCAGAAAAGAGAAGACAAAAATGAGTAATTCAGGATTCAGCTGGCTAGAATTTGCAGAAATGCTGTTTTTCAAATGGCCACCTCAGAAAGCTGATATTAAAATAGGTGACACATTTAAAAGTTTATGCTTAATTATTAAATATCCTGTATAACAATAGTCCTCACCAGCTTTGAAAAATCCGATGAAAATCCTGCTTTGAAGAGGTTTTATTAGTCTGCTGTAGTAGGTACTTCCCTCAGGAGATTGCATCAATAAGTGTGTCTGCTGTTCTTTTGCCCTCCCCTGTACACCTGAAAGGGCAGGTGACCCTCAGAAGCCTGGCCCTTCCAGGACCCTCACGTGTGCACCTGCCCTTGGCTTTGAATGGATATCTATCAGGAGACACCACCGTTGCTGTTTAGGAAACCACCTGAAACTCTTCCCACCTTTGAACCTTGGGTGTTCCTGCAGGAGGTTATGCTTAAAGAAATGCTAAGGGAAAACAGCTGCAAAGCACAGGCTGTTTCAGAGCTTTGTTCTGACTTCCTTCTGACCTTTGGGTTTCTAACTGTGCATGTTAAAACCTGGCTTCAGGTATTGCTAAGGAAACGTGTTCCTAGCTCTGGCAGAGCTGCCTGGTGTTGGGGGAGGAGAGGCAGCTTTGTGAAGGTGGCAGCATGTTCTGAACCTGAGCAGTACATGACAGTGTGAAGGGACCAGCATGGGTGGATGGATGTGTCAGTGGGATGTGGATGGGGCTGCCTTGGTGCTTCCTGCACAATCAGGGCTGCTGCTGCTGCTGCTGCTGCTTGGAGCAGAGTGTGAGGCAGTAACCTGTTCTTATGTGATGAAAATGCAGAACTACAGAAACCACATGCTTTCCTTCAATTTTTTCTCTATTTGTTTAGAACTTCCATTCAGAATTGACCTCTGGATGAGTTATAAAAAGTTTATGAAGGAGTGGTTTTCTTCACTGTGAGTGTAAAATAATAGCCAGCTTTAAGGAAATATTGTAACTGAAGAATGCCTTGTGACAAAAGGGCTTCTTGTGGTCACCCTGAAGTTTTCCTGTCTGGGAATTAAAACCTGTTGGACAAATCCTGCAGGAAGCAAGCACAGCCTTGTATAAACCCTAAAAAACCCACTCGTAGGATCTATAACAAAATTTAATTTTTAGCTTATTCTCTGTGAAACTTCTGTTGGAGGTTCTTGAGGGTTACTTCCTAAGGGATTGCAGAAATTAAGAGTATGATTATTACAAATAAATATAAATACATTAGGTAAAATAACTGCAAATAAAACATGCATGCATGAGTGTTTAACTCAATTAGAAGAAGTTAATAGCAATAAGAATCAAAGACAATAAACACTATTTAGCTCAGGGACAGCAAAGAAATAAAGAAGAATTAGAAAGGTGGGACAAAATTGTGTCTGCACCACCAAGAGACACAGGTAACTTATTACATTTGGTTCCCATGTTTATTCATATGAGGTGCTAATTGTTTGTTTTCATCATGTAGAATATTTAATTCAGTGAAATTTTAAGAAGTGAAAAATATGATTCTGGGTTGAAACTCTGCCATTCAGAGTTGTAACAACAATTGTAACAACAATTACAAATGCAGAAGATTCAGATGTAAAATTTAAATTCTTAGCATGACAGGATGATTTATGAGGCACTGCAAAATTATTTTCTCCTGTCTTCTATATCCTTTTGCTTCTGCCTCTGTAAGCTTGAAAGTTCTATTTGTCACATGCTGGCATATTTCTCCCCGCCTTACCCGTGCTGTTTGGCTTGTGATTGTCAGCTTGCTCGGGACTTCATGTTTCTAGGATTTAATGAAAAAGCATTGATGATCTCTAGAGTCCACGGACAATGTCAGGGAATGCACTTGCTATTTTTTTCTATTACAGGCAGGATTTGAAGCACTGAACTAGGGAATGGATTATCCACAGAAATAGAGAACATTGCGACTAGGCAGGCTGGAAATCAGCCATGGTATTAAAAAGCAGGTGCAGGAAAGATTTTTTTCATTTTTTTTCTTTCTTGTTCCATGCAGGAATTAATGTTCTTCTTTCACACCACACATGATGTATAATGAGCAAGTGAAACATAAAAATAGTGCTAAGAACTGCATACACCTTTAGCACTCAAAGCAGGGAGTGAAGTCAGCCTGCAGTGTAGAACTGGTGTGACTAACAATGATGAGAGTCTATTACAAAAATGTGCAAAATTAAAGTCACCTGGCTCTGTCTTACTTGTTTCAGTTACATACATTTAATGGCATCTATAAATATGTATGTTTGGAAAGACAGGTCTGCTTCCTCTGTCCTGAGTAGTTTTTCCTGAGGTAACCTCAGCCTTGCAGCACCTGAAGTGATGCATGAGGAGTCTGGCTCTCCTTGGGTCTGCTGTTCATGACCTCACACAAGGCACCACAGAAAAGTGGAGATTTTTGGAGTTGGTCATACACTTTCTGGTTTGATTCAGCCTTGTTAATAGAAGTAATTAGAAAAATACGGGTGCATTGTATGTTTGAGAGTGTAAATCAATAGTGGAGGAAGGGAGATTTCCTCAAGTGCTGCAAGTGGCTTTCCTGGAGCCTTAATATCAAACCTCTTCCAAGTTCAAGAAAGCTCAGATGGGAATATGGTATTTATCAAATGGTTTTTCACAACTGTGCTGTTGAAAGGTAGCTGGTAGCTGCTAGGTGATCTTATAATCACCAGGCAAGAAATATTTACATTTCAATGAAGTACAGCTCCTACTGGCTAGTTGGAGCCTTTATAATCAATTTATAAATCAACTTATTTACATCTACTCTGTTTTTGCAGTGAAGTAAAATCTTAACATTCAAATGTGGTCTGTACTTTGCATTCCCTTAACTAACTCTTACACTTTCTAGATGAAGAGAAATGCATTTTATGGATTTTTTTTCCTTGCTGTGGACTCTCATAACCATAAGAGTGATAACAAATGTGTGCTATTTGGGGTTTATCCTCATTTATTTTGGAAATCTCAAAGCCTGTAGCTGCTGTGATGAAGATGCCCCTGGCTATGGCAGTTTCTCCATGGGTTTTGTAGAGATGCACAGCACTGCTAAAGTGTGCCTCCATTTCTGTACCTGGGAGCTGGGAGGCGGTGTGCAGAACAACCCAGTGAAACATCTGCCTCACTTCCAGAAATGCCAGGGCAGTGCCAGGCTCAGCTGAGCACAGTGCAGGATTCCTGCTGCCACCTGCTCTCCCCTGCCCTCCCCAAGCTGCCCCAGCTCAGTCTGGTGTCTCCCAGACCACCCAGATTGCAGCTCTGTGTGTCTGTTCCAGGAACCTGCCTTGCTGTCGACAGGCCACAGGCAGTGTTGGGAGAACCAAAATGTCATACATTTTTATGAACTTCTCAGCACTCCAACTAGCAATGAGTGTCAGCATGTACTTGGCTAAAAATTGCTCCATACACCCCACTTTTTCTTTCAAACCATTCCTGCATTTCTTCTGAATTTTTTCTCACTTGTAATGACCATCTTCTCTGTTTTCTATTCACAGGCTGGTTTACAGACCTACTGCTTCCTAGTGTTTGCTGCCGTCTGTTTTGCAGGAGCGGCCTACCTGTTTTTTGTCCTGCCTGAAACAAAAAATAAGACACTTCATGAGATCAGCCAAGCATTTGCCAAGAGGAATAAAGTAACTTTAGAAATGCAAGAGATGAACCACTACCCAGGGGAGAGGAAATCAAGTGAAGGACAAGAATCAAACTTCACATCTTCAATGGACAAGGGGGAAACCAAAAAAGGGATTGTGTAAACCCACGATGCTCTTTCAGGGGATGGGGGAAAGCATGCTCTTTTCATTTATAGCAGTGCACATCTTGCATATTTTATGACATCATGAACTGCTTCCCTCTTGAACATGTTCTGAGTATGAGTGAACTCATTAGCAGCTGGGGTAACAGTTGAGACAATGGGGAGGGGGGAGGAGTGGCGACTGATAGAATAAATGAGATGGAGTTTCCCTCGCATCTGTGAAGCAAGTGCTGTGGTGAGTGGGATGGGGAATACAGACTTGGAGACCTGAAGTGGCAGTGGGGAGCCAGGGTTTTGAGGAGCAGCTGGCTGAGTGCCCCTATGCATGCTCTCTCCAAGAGGAGGAGGTGGCAGGGACAAGAGAAGAGATCCCAGTGGGGCTCTGCTGAGAAGCAAATCTGAAATGGGACCAGAATGTATTTCTCCACATTTCCCAAGGTGTCATTCAAGCTGCCCATGAAAACTGACTTGACACTTCCCTGACCTCCCATTCCTTTTCTAGCTATTTTGACTTTCAGTTGCCTTGTCTGAATATCTCCCACCTTCCCACAAATGGGCAGCTCTGGGTCCTGATGAGTTTCCTTGTCTCACTTGCAAATCCTGATTCACTAGTAATAGAGTTGTCTTGAGTTTCTGGGTTTGCTGGCACTGCATTTCTCTGAAGATATATATTTACATAACTTTATTTTTTAGGAATAAATTTAGAAGCTTTAATATGAAAAGAAAACTAAACTTCATGGTAAAGTGAGAGAACTCTGACAGGATCTGTAGGGCATAGCATTGAAACAAAAATTCAAACATGAAGTGTACCAAGGTTTGGAGTTTTTTTAATTGGTTTGCTTGTTTTTTTGCTTCTCTTTTCAAATTCCTTTTAAAAGAAGTCTTAGGAGCCCAAATTTCCCTGAGACCTGATAACTTAGATAGAAAGACTCGACTGGCTCTCGGTGGTTTGGAGAAAAATTCACAGGATTTTTTTCTTAATGAACATCATCTTTACAGTTTGTAATTTTGATAACAGTTTTTCTTGATCCCTCTAGGCACCTGGATGTTGAGGGATAATAAGAATTTTAAAATTAAATTATATGAAAAGTCAGTAAGTCTTTGAGCTGCTCTCAGTTAAGAGTAAGACACAAAAAAGAAAGTGCAGCATGTAGGTAGAGTCATCTGCTTCCACAAGTTCTATTTACTAATCTAGAAATTAATGCATTTGGAACATTTCTGTGAAGAATTTTGCATATATCTATATATTCATATATGTATGCATATATGAATATATATATATTTCAAGTATAGATATATATTAATGTTCAATGGCTTAATATTAGCGGCTTTAAGTTGAAAGAGGGTAGATAGAGACTGGATATTAGGAAGAAATTCTTTACTGTGAGGGTGATGAGACACTGGAAGAGGTTACCCAGAGAACATGTGGCTGCCCCGTCCCTGGAATTGTTCAAGTCCAGGTTGGATGGGGCTTTGAGCAGCCTGGTCTAGGTGTCCTTGTCCATGGTGGGGGATTGGAACAAGATGACATTTACAGTGCCTTCCAACCCAGGCTATTCTATGATTCTGTGATTTATAGTCACATATATATACATACCATGGATAATTATTTTCCAGTATCTGGGGGGGAGAGGGAGGGAGGGTGTTTGTAATTCTCTAAGTGATAAGCTGTTTTTTGTTTTGTTTTACAGCATAAATTACACTGTAAATTAAAATCAGAGATCCTAATATTCAGCTGTTACTACTAATTTATGTGTATAGTTTTATACTGTGATTTAATTGTATGGGGCATATTTACCACAGACATTGTAAGCTGACCTAGTAGGGCAATTTCATTACTAGGTAATTAACAAAAAATTGATGGGTGCTTTTATGCCAGATTTTATGGGGGTTTTTTACTGGGATAGAGGTACAGCAGAAAGAAAGTGAAATATATATGAGAAAGAGAATTAAGAATGAAAAATTAAAAATGTATGGGTTTGGTGCTACTATTAAGAATGAGAGCGAAGCAGGATTATACCAACTGACAGTCATAAATGGAAGCTAATCAAGTAGTGTAGAGAAAACTGAAGAAAAATATTAATAACCACTTGTAAAATTATATATACAGTAAATGAAAATGTTACTTTTCAGTGCCTTTAGTTCCCTGTTCCAAGGGTTACATGAGGCTTGCTAAGTGAATGACTGTGTAAACACTGAATGTGCATGCCAGCCCTCCAGAAAATTTTATGAAAAATTTCTTCCTTTTTTGCCTGCAGGGCAAAACTGGCAAACTTAGACCCTCTCCTTCAGACTGGGAATTACCTTACCTTGAGTTAGGGCTACAAACATGGTATGATGAGATCTGCTTTGAGCTAAGGTGGCAAGATTGAAAGCCAATATTATTATCGAATGAGAAGAATCTAACGCTTAAATTCTGTTCATTAATGAACATTAATGTACATTAACGTACAATATAGTCACTGTTGAAAATGTTACCATTGCATAACTATCATCCTGACCTGATACAGCTTTGTATCAGAAATAAGGACTTCTGCAACAAAATAAAATCATCCTATATTTGCCTACAGTTGCATTTGGAGCCCAGCTCTGAATGCACAGGTAGAGATTGATAGAATCTCCCATCACAGCTCGGGGGCCTTGTACAGCATTAACAGAAGGGGTCATGTTTTGATTTCTGCAACCCCATTTGCCCTCCTCTTGTCCTACCTGAGATGGGCACACCCTTTCTGTGTGGTGCAAGAGCTGCTACAGACTGGGTATGGTGTGGGATGGGGGTTCCACATCTCACCAGATTTTTGTTGCTGTCCGTGTTCAAAGCAATTCCAGGCCAAGCTAGTGCTTTGTTCACTGCCCAGGCAAGTGTCTTCTGCCTTGGGCTGTGGAAGTTTCAGATGTGCCAGTACTTCATTATCTTTCTCGTCTCTGACCAAATGAGAGTTTTGTGTTGTTCTTGCAGTTGCTCCATAAAGTTTTTTCCATTGCTATGCTGCTATAATTTCTCCAGCAATGAGAGGACAACAGGAAAATATCAGCAATTTATTGTTTATTGTTCTTGTTGAATGTATCAAATTGTCTATAGACTGTGTATTTGTCAGCAAGTGTTGTGTGGTGCCACATTCCCTTTTCCTGTCTGACGTTGGGGTGAGGTACTGTGAGGTGGTGTTTGTATGGGTACCACAAGTCTGTGTGATCAACTATGTCCATGCACATTGATTGCAAAATAAACCTTTGGAATAAAATTAAAATGATGTGGATTTTGTTCGGGGTAAATCTGAAGCTCCACACATGCACCTGTTTCACTTCCCTGGGGTTTTGTATGTCCCAGTACAAGGCTGTTCAGGCCATTGTCTGGATGACCCAAGTCATTGTGAACTCTGCAGCTGGGTGGTTGGAAGTTGTGGGAAGACAATGGTCTCTGAAACTGTATACTTTTTCAGGCATTATTTATATTTTGATTCTCAAATCAGATTCCACTCTTCATTCTTTCATATGTTGCTACTGGGCTTTAGAAATAAAAATGCAGACAGCAGTATGAGGAAAATTATGAAACTGGCTAGTGGTAGTAATAACAGTTTATGAGAATTGCTGAAACTGGTGAGGCTTTTTGCAGAAAGTTGTCATTTGCAATGGATGAGTTTAAGTTGCTGCACCTCTGATGAGAAATTCAGTCAAGTGACTATTTCTGTTACAAGGATATGCAAAAACTGAAATCTGAAATATCTATAAAAATTGAATTTCATACTGCAGGTTTTGAAGCCAATTTTCACTCAACAAGGATCTGCTTTCTAGTGGGGGAAGATGTGAGTAATAATCCATATGGGATAATTTTCATCTTCAGAATAAAATTTAAAAGAAAAAGGAAAAAAAAAGCACATACTCAAAACCAGCTCTTTAAAATTTGCTTTCTTTCATTTGACTATTTTTATGTGTTTTTCCTTATAGACATCACCATATAAACTATTGAAGCACACATCATCTTACACAGCAGGAAGAACAAATCCAAGTTAAGCATTCTTAGGAAATGCCTGTGGACTTCTCCTTTCAGTCTAACTCTAGTAAACAGAGTTCAGATAAAATCTAAAAACCTGAAATACATAGGCCCAAACTGAAGCAGATTTGTCAAGGTAAAAATTTGTGCCGTTAAAACATTTAGGTTTGAGTCCATAGTTAATTCACTCTACAAGTGATTTTATTTGAAAGTGAGTGGAAAGGTGAATTTCATGGCAAGTGCTTGGTACTCGGACTCCTAATCAAGTTATCACAGCTCAGTAAGCAATCATGCATAACCTGAGTCACTAGACCCCTAATCCTTGCAGGCTAAGCTGCATTAACCTTGCTTTTGCCATGACCTAAGAGAAACACGGGCAGTAGATAATTGAGCTGGGTTTTGAGATGTTCCTGCTAAAGCTTCACTACAGTTACAGTCGGATTTTGAGTTAAAAAAATAATAAAAAAAATAAAGGTATGTAAGAAAAGCTGTCAGGAGACATTTACACACTGAGTAGTAAAGTCAACAGGAATCCCCCCCATTGCTTTCAACTACACAAGTGTACAGAAAGACATGTATACGCACAGGAATTCTAAGCTTGGGATCTATCTTTGTTAGATAGTAAACCAGTGGCTTGTTTTCTTGGTCTAGGAAAATAATGGTGTAATTCAGAGACCGTAAAAGCACTTATCTGAGGTCTTTCTTCTGAATTTGGGAACAGGGGGTT
>VZDJ01007747.1:34331431-34443436 GCA_008694505.1 Cyanoderma ruficeps
GTTGGGGTTTTTTTTAAGAAAACACTTTTAGTCTGGCTCATACATTGAAGCAGAGTACCAAGAATGAGACTGCTGGAGTTGTTAGTTGCCCTAAGATTATTCACAAAAGGTATAAAGCCAAACATAACTCTGTCAGACCCTCGAAACACAATCCATTAAGAGCATGATCTTGGAAATGTTGGAAGCAATTTGTCTGCTGCTGTGTAAGGTACCATGCAGAGACATTGATTTTTGTTTCATTTGCTCTTGGTCCTCTCAGTTCAAAAAGTCAATCAAGCTAAATGCAATGCTCACCTCTACATTTGTTCCACCTTTTGTTTCTGACTTGTTACACCCAATTATATAAAAATTTTTACAGTTCACACTTTCAAATCAGAAAGCAATTGTTACTTAGGAAAAGCAGATATGCCAAAGATTACAAAAGTGATAAATACAATTTTCTTTACAGGCTGACATTTTCAAAGATATTCATCTTTGAAAGAGTTAATCCCTTAAACCCAAATTTCATATATAATTTCATATCTTTGAATTAAACTCTACTGTCTAGAGAGACTTTTATGTTATCCATGGAAAAAGTTCAGCAGCTTTAATTCTTATACATACAATAAATTGGAGCATTTGGATACTATATCAAGTTGTGAACTGGACAGGTCAGACACACTGGGACTCAGATACTTGCATTAACAAACTTCGCTAAAGTTGACATGATCTTGGGTTTGAAAAGTTGTCTAGCAAGGTTATCTTCTATTGGCCAGCCTTAGATTTTTCATTTTCTACTTTCTAAACTGCAAGAGAGAGATTACGATGTTAATTTGCTTAAATTTATTTTGAGGCATCAAAGGAAAACATCAAAACTCTTTTCATCCAATTAGAGAACCATTTGTGTTGAAGACCCTCAAGAAGCATCATCTATTAGAATAGTGCTCAGGCTGGGCAAAGTTAAATATACTCTTCCAGGATCTAGTGATGCATTTTGTACACCAAAATCTCTCAGCCTTTCAGTGGGGAGGCCTCATTGCCACCCCTCCCTTCTTTTCCCTCCTCTATCCCTATCTTCTCCCGACATGGGCTGTGCTTTGCCTCTAGGTTATCAGCACAAGCTTAGAAACAGCGTTTTCATTGACTGAGAAGTGAAAGAGTTTGAAGAGGCAGAAAGGAGCGGGTCACCTCCCAGTGGGATGAAAGTGTGACACTGTGCAATCATGGCTCCCCTGCATACAGGTACAGCTGCACTTTTATGGACTTTAGAGAGGCCCTGAGCAATGCAACCACAAGGAAAGTAGAAGAAACTCGGGAGTTCGTAACTGGGAAGCTGCTGACAGATGAAATCTGTGTCTGAGAAATCATCCAAGTGGCTTAGACATTGCTGCTGTTGATTTAATTAGTATAAAACATGTAGGTAGGCATCTGAGGTATCACTCTAGATAACAGTAAAAGAACTGCCCACTTTGTAATAGCAATCAAAGAAAACAAAAGGCCAAAGGGGTAACAGTGGACATCACAAGAAAAATCTAACATTACAAATTAAGTTTTCTAATGGAATATCAGTTAAGAATAAACATGGCCAAGAAAGACAGATGGCTTATTTTTTAGTACATGACACTTATTCCATGAGCAATTAAATATTAATTTAAAGGTAATAGAGAAGTTCAGAAATACATAATCAAAGCTTTAGAATTCATTAGCACAAATTAGAATTAATGAATTTTTATGTTAGATATTTAAATTTATGATAGATTTAATATTTAGGTTAGGCACCAGAAATAATGAAAAACTATAGCTAATAAGAGCTAAGGAATTTCTCTAAGGAGCTGAATTGCCTGTAATTGGCCCTTAGATCACACTTTCACCTTCTTTTGAGATGTACAGATAAATTATGGACACAAGCTGATGCTTTTCTGGATCATTCCTCAGACATGTCACAATACTCATGGGTTGCAGTGAGCACTATTTCCTGACCCAGAATACAACAGAAGTTGGAAAACCCCAGCACTACCCAATAAATAAATAAATAAGACCTGAGGAAGGTTGGGATAGAGGAAGGAAAAGAAGGGAGGGGTGGCAATGAGGCCTCCCCACTGAAAGGCTGAAAGATTTTGGTGTACAAAATGCATCACTAGATCCTGGAAGAGTATATTTAGCTATGCCCAGCCTGAGCACTATTCTAATAGATGATGCTTCTTGAGGGTCGTCAACACAAATGGTTCTCTAATTGGATGAAAAGAGTTTTGATGTTTTCCTTTGATGCCCCAAAATAAATATAAGTAAATTAGCATATAAGTCTCACACTGTTTCAAAAAAAACCCAAAACCCAAGCCCCAAGTTGTTTCCACACAAGGGAGTGTTCATATTAAATTTGAAACATTATGCCTAGTGATAAGCATTGGGAGATTGTGTTCTGAACATTTTTAGCTCTTTTAAAAGCTTTGCTACATTTTATTAACTCAGATTTTGCACAGCTGTTACTCGGTAGAAGTTTCAACCTCTTCTCATTGTTCACAGCTTTGGCTAATAAGCATGAGAAATGAATGTTAGTAAGACAAAAAAAGTTCTAACAATTCAGCAGTAGTAGGAGGAGAATCAGCATGTCTGGCAAGCTTGTGTGTTCACTATGAACCAGGACAGCCAGCTCTGATTATTTCAAATTGTAAAAACTTAGTAACTAAGTTGATTTTCTAAATATTCTCAAGCAATTTACTAAATGGGGTCAGCTTTGTACTCCAAAGTACCAACTTGAAGACCTGGAGTCCAAATGGAGTAGGTGACACTCAGGATGTGGGTGGTGCTGAAGAGATGATCACTCTGAAATTCAAAATTGTTCTCAGCTCTAAGACAATTTTTGGTTTAAATTTAGAAGTGACAGAAAATTGTAACACATCATACATGCTTTCACTGTCATTAAGTTACTCAATACTACTTAAAAATCAGATTTTTGAAGGCAAAGATATTTCTTTTATCTTTCAAATGAAAGACATTGACAATGCTTTCTTCTGTATACAATATTAGATCATGGACACTTATTTGATGGCCACTTTTCATCAGTTGTATCATGAATAGCTTCACTAGGCGAACAGCAAAAAGCTCTTTCCAGCTCCACTTGACAATGAGATGTCTTTTAGGGTGCTCATATTTCAGAATCAAAAAAAAAATTGCCAAAATAGTCAATATTAAAGCCATTCATTCTGGAGCTTCCCAGCATAGTCCTTGGAGAGGTTTTACCATTAAATATTGCAGGTGGGATCTGAGGTAGGCAATGCTCGGCATTTTACCTTCCCTGTCATCAAAGGCCAGGATTTCACTCAAAAAACATTTACACAGGACTGAATATTCACATAAATGCTTTTGGTGTTGAGAAAATGATTCATTAGCAACACAAATGAGAGCTAGTCATAAGGTTAAAAATTAGGAAGATTGGGTCCTTGTTCAGTAAACAGTCGATATTAACAAACTCCCCAGACCTTGTCCTATAGATTTGTTGCGGAGCTAAGCAGGATACTACTGCTGCCACCTAAAAAGAGTGAAATTAAAACCATCTCTACAAGTTGCTTTCTGCTTTGAGAATATGCTCAGCAGGAATTAGTACAATGACCAGATTTGTCCTGGGCATTTATCTGTAATATTTTATCTGACCTACATGCACAGCTTGAGCAGCCTGTGATCTGCCCTCCTTAGAGGCCACTAGGTTTGACCAAGCTCCTACAGTGTCATTGCTGGCAGCAGGTCACAGATCCACTCTCTCTCCCTCAGCCTTGCAGAAGTGCTTGGTTTAGTCCTTTCACAGCTACGTAAGGACAAAAATCTCACAATTTATTGAGATGATACATGACAAATGCCTAATCGGTTCTATGATGTTTTGTGCTTCATATTTATGAAACTCAATAATTGCTTTATTCTGTAATTTTTGGTGTTTCTTTATTTGTATATGTGGTTTTTATTCATAGCAAAAAATCCCACCCTTGCCTCTTTCCCAAGATTTAGAAACCTAGGAGATCAGATTCTCTTGCATTAGAAAACAACAACAAAAAATCTTGCATAGTATTTATTGAATAGATCATCAAATAACATTTTCACAACCCTCTTCGAAGTTTATGCTTTTGTCAACTGGATAATAGCTGGGGGGTAGTCAGAGAAAAAGGAAGAAGCAGCACAAGAGCAAATATCATAGAAGTTCACAAAGGTATTGAAGCTGGAAGAGTTCCTCCTGATGCTGTCCTGGAAGGAGCCAGCTCACCTGCAGGACAGCTCTGGGGCTGTGAGGCTCCTGCCACACCACGAGAAGGAGCAGCACCACTCCCCCTCTCTGCATCCTGCTTGTTTCCAACAGTTGCTCAGACAAAAAAGCAAACTGTGAAGGGGTTGTGAGAAGCAGAAATAGCAGATAAATGCCAGGCTCCGCCCAGCCAGGCTCTGCCAGCTGACCTTTCAACCTAAGCTGCATCCTTATCACATTAGATTTGACACACAGAATACAAACATTTCTAGCACAAGGAAAAATCACTGCCTGAAAAAAAAATTATGTGTAATGCTCAAAAGCTGGGTTTTCTTCAGGTATCATAGCCCAGTGACAATGACACTGCAATCATAAGCCAGTTTGGTTAAACCTCACTGTTATTTGGTGAAGCAAACAGAGTTCTGTCACTGTGGTGACTAATGACTCTGCATCAGATCTATCCCGGTGCAAAACAGAAGGAAAAATATACAGTAGACAGCTCGATATTAGTCAGTTATTCCTCGTATACATTCAGCAGAGTATGAAGAATGCTCACAGACTTTAAATATCTTCTGTTGTTATGATGGTAGTTGATTTTTTAAAACAATGATTTTTCAGATAGTTGCCCTTTCCAAATGTTTCATCTGTAATAAATTCAAATAATAGTTATGCACAGAGAAACAAGCTCCTCAGACCCAAGGGGAGTCTTGCTTATGGGTCAATAGTGCAGCTATGTGATTCATTCCCAAAATTACATGTGCTGAGATCTTTTTATTCAAAACAAGGAATGTATACAAAAATATCCTTTCATTTTAATAATTGTATTCAGTTGCTAAATCCATTCCCAGAATAATGGAAATCATATGCAGCATAGGGAAATAATTACATATGTATTTTCATGCAGTGTTCTTTATATTTAGATGATTATATATATATACACACAAATACAAATAAAATACTTTATCTGCTGTAGAACACTAAACTTATTTTTCTATTTCTAATAGCAGTAATTCAGTAAGCTGTATTGCACATGTAGATCACGTATGTCTTTATTAAATTGCAAAAGCTGAAGCACTTCTCCAGACCAGTTCATAGATTCATAAATTATTTATGTATCTGTCAGGAGTTAGTGATTTGCTTTCTTTAGTTTGAAAGGAGAAGTTCTAGAAATCATCACTGCAGTAGTTCTAGCTCTTCAAATAGAAATGAAACTGTGTGCAATTAGTGAAGAGGGATTCCAAGTCCTCGTTGCTTTGGCTTTTTCTACCTTCACTCCCAGTTTATTGATTAAAATTTTGTAATATCTGTGTACTTCTGTGAGAGCTGTCTGTGCAAATTCAGGGCCAAATACCAATGGCAAAAAACAATAGGCAAATCATAGTTCTTGCAGAACTTGAAGCAGCTTAAAAAGCCACCGAAACGAAGTTTTTGTGAGTTATTTTCAGTCAAGTCCTACACAGAGCATATTCAGAAATTCTCACACAGCTTAACTAGCAGCTTTGAATGCCTCATGAATTTTTATGATCTTGTTAATACTGAAATAGTGGAGTCCTTTCTATATTGCTTAGTTTATATTGGCAGTAGAATGGGGAGTTATATTAATCTATTGATGCCTGCCATCTTTTTATGTTCTCTAGCAAAATGTGCGTAGAAAAGAACATGTGTGATAACACAGATTCAGAGTTTTTGGGACATGACAGCTAAAGCCTGGGTTTATACATGACAAGACGGCTCAGGGACAGTAAAGCATTTTTTAATTTTGTCTCCCAAGCAAAATCCACTGGTTTTGCACAAGCCAGAACTGTTCTCCTTGTTTGAATTTGCCAAACAACTTTGGAGCTGCTCAGTGGGTGCTCTCAGTCTGCCTGACCAGGTCAAAATCTTGGCTTCTGATGAGGGTTTTCAGGGCACAGCTAAGGATACAGAGGGAGAAAAATCACATTATTCAGCCTACTGAATAATGTTGACTCCAAAATGACACCAAGGTATAGAGAACATCATTTTTCTTACTCTCAGCTGCTTCTTTTAAGCACAATTCTCACGGCACCTTCACTCCCCACATAGTTCCAGCTCACTCCTCATACTATCCATTATTAATTACATTATTTTCTGCTTTCTATCAGTTTATACACCACTGGTGCAAACAGTATTTCTCAGGTCTCTGATCCTGCAGGCTTTTGATGAGAATTGTGATTTACAGATTTTCACTCCCACTTCAAGCCCCCCACCTGTGTGAGCCACAGCTCAGGGTTCATAAGGAGGTGCAGTTCAGTCTGCAGGTCACAAAGCAGAGCTGAGCTGATGAGAAATGAAACCAATCCACAGATTCCAACAGTTATGGAATCATTTAGGTTGGAAAACACCTCTAAGACCACCAAGTCTCACTCTTAACCCAGCACTGTCAGGTCCAACACTAAATCTGGCACATCTGCATGTCTTTTAAATACCTCCAGGGGTGATAACTATACTGCTTCCCTAACAACCCTTTGGAACGAGCTGCCAAGGGAAGTGGCTGAGTCTCCTCTCAGAGATTTTGAGGAAGAAGGTTTTGTGGCGCAGACAGATATCAGCATCTAAAGAAAGACTGAAAGAACCAGGGCTCAGCATAAAGAAATCCACCACACAGAGGAAAACCACATATATAAGAGGTTGCTGCAGAAATGGAAGACATAAACTGTTCTCTTGCTGGATTCAACAAGAACTAGTGGGGTTCAATTGCAATTTCATTTTTTTTATACCAGCAAGGTCAGCATGACAGTAGAGTAGATGTCTGTGGAAGCTGGGGAAGGTTTCTGTCTGGTCATGCTAAGGAATAAATTGTAGAAAGGTGACTTAGCTGCAATTAATCCCTCTCTAACAAGGCACTAGGCTACTTTCATGGTTCTCCCATGGCCTTTTGCAACAGTTTTCTGGTGCTCACAGGTTCAAACTTCTGGACTAAATCATTGGCAACCTGATAAAAGGCAGGAGAAAACCTTTATCACAACAGGACTGTGAACAGAAATCACATAGTGAGCAGTAATGTAATGACAATTTCTCTTACTCTGTAAGTGCCCTGAATCCCCCAAGCCTGGCTGGGAGTGAGAAATATGCAGACACAGGTGTTTCTAACACCACATAAAGTAATCCGTGCTTCAGATCTCTTCATCCTTTTCTCTTTTTCCACACTATAATCAAAGCCTTTCACTGCAATTTTCTTAACTGACAGAATACAAGAGATAATTGTTGAATCTTTGAGTGAATTCACCCAGAAAAGCCTCTGTCCTGTACATCCATATATTTCTTTCTCCAGCAGAAGCATGCTGTGCAGATGAGACGGTTTTTATTTGCTCAGAACTTACTTTACCCTGAATTTTTTTTACAGTGCAGCAGAGAAAAATCCATAGCCATACTGAATATATCACTTCTACAAAACAGCTCTGCAAAATGGGGCTCCTTTCTCTCATCCATACATTATCCACAGAGCCAGGGTTTAGCTGTTCTCCCCCTGGCTGATGGGAAAAAAAGGAAAATCAATAGTAATCAGGAAAAGTTTTAATTAGCATTTAAAATTCAAAATGCTACACATATCAGTCTGGAAAGTCTCTAGTGATTACATCTGAGCATCACAATATAGAAATGCCACACTCAGTTACACTGTGTTTTAAAGCCACAGGGTAAAAAATTTAAGTTGCTGCTAAATACTTTTATTCTCTTGGCTCAACTTTAGTGGAAGCAGTGATTTGTGTTGATATTCTAGAGCAGGAGATTCCAGTTTGTGTCATCTGTATGGAACCAGTGGGTGGTGTGAGTGTGCTCCTCATTAAGGCAATACAGTTAAATGAAGGAACAAGCTCTACCAAAAGCCACTGAGAACTTTCCAGGTGGTTTGCTGGGCATTGGAACTTGGGAGGCACAAGTTAATCTTCCCAAATGAGTCAGAGGAATATACACTCACATAATACCATGTAGAAAATAAACAGAAAATGGAGTCTCTTCAATGTAAACTCCAATTCCCAACATCTGCTCCACAATAAACATACACTGCACAGTAGCTGAATATTAGTCCTCTCATCAGCAGAGGTAATCAGCTCTGAATAGCTGACTATCTATCTACTTCCAGTAGTTACATAACGCTTTACCTTAAATAGCTCTCTTGGAAGAGAGATACCCTATGAAGTACATTTTAAAGATTGGTTTTCAACAGCATTAACTAACACCAACGTGGCCACGGTTATAATGTCTGCCTCGGGGTGAGCTGTGCCCCATGACCCCTGTCACTGTGGCAGGGGCTAACACCACAACAAGCAACGAAGCTGTACTGCTGCAAGAGCTACTGCAGCAGTAAAGGGTGAAATGTGCCTGCAGGGAGGCTGGGAAAACTCAGGAACCCGTCTGCAGATGCTGCTGGTCCTCCCCTGAGAGCAGAGCTGCGGGATCCCGAGGAGCTACTGCATCTCCTTCATCATCTCCTGGAGGTCACTTTGTCCCATCAGAGAGGGCATTTGGAGGAATGGGGAGATCTGATGGCTCTTCCCCTTATAAAGATTGTCAGATGAGGCTAAAGGAGGCAGGGAAGCTGGCCATCACAGTGCTTGTGAGCAGCAGAAGAAAACCAGATGCAGCACAGACTGCAGTGGCAGCAGTGGCACGAGGCAGAGCAGACTCTGCATGGCTCTGGCCCCACTCTTAATTGGGAGCACAGCACCCACCAGGACACAAGAGCAGGGGGAGAGCAGACCTCTAACATTCCCAGCTTACTTTCTGGCATGTGAATTTCACCACAATCTTCTCTCAGGCTCTAGAAGGCCCTGATGCAGGTATATTATTACATGTTCAATTGTAAATGACATTCAAAGCCATAACTCCCTTCAGTGCCAGTGACCCTTGGGGTGGAAGGGGCCTTCTCTCTCTAGTGTTTTTCCACTATTATTGCTACAAAAAGCATTTTGCAGTGCAACAGTAGCAATTCCACTTTTCATGGCCCATATATGTCTCATCCTGGGCAGTTACAACTAACCTAAAGCATCTGAATGACTGAAGAACTACAGAATAAAAAAACCCAACCAAAACAACTCTGACTGTACAAAGAAAACAAAGGACACCAAAAGTCAGGGCAGTGGCCAGATTTTTACTGCTCATAAAGTCTAAAAGCATTCTTCTAACAGTATAAGAAAAATAAATGATAGTTTTAAAATTGTTCTCTCCCACCCAGAGCCCAAATCCCACTGTTGGACTCACAATTCTTGTGCTCAGTTCATCCACTGCTCACAGAACAGCACTAATGACTGGCAGTATTTAATTAGTTGGAATTTTTTTTCTTTTCTAAAATATTAGTGATAAAGGACAGGTTTTTCAAGAGACCTTGAAAAACATATGAGCAATAACAGAAGTGGCTAGATTTTGACATGAAATGAGGATGGCATGTTGGGTCATGAGCATCTTTAAAAAGAGCTACTCTGTCAGCACCTGAGCAATGGGAAAAGGTCTGCAAGCAGAATGGGTTTGAAATCTGCTTCTTCTAAATTATTCAAAATAGTTTTTAAATTGTTTGAGTTGGTCCTTAAGGAAGTGAATTCAAATGCAAGATTTTTGTAGTGAAGTTTCTGCAGTTATCAAATCTGCCTCATTCAAATTTCTGCCCAACTGCTCAGTAATGTAATAACCATCTTCTAATTTTACAGGTTACGCAAATTACTTTTAAGTAGAAAGATATGACAGACAGGCAAAGAAATGAACCTGAGAATTATCTAAATTATTCTTTACCTATCTCGACATTGCCTAGCTTTTCAGAGATACCAGGGTTGCTGGAGTCACACCTTTAATCACTTTGTGCCAGGAGTATTGGGCTGGAGAGCTGATAAATGTGTGTAGTTTGCAGAAAGATTAAGAAAAATAAGTACTGCCTGGATGCCATGGTGATAAGTGAATGACAGCCTTACATTGCTTCCCACCAAAAGTATTGCTGCAGCTGCAACCAGAGCTGGGTGCAGGGCTTTGTTTTCACAGTCACATAATTAATCTTTGGTCAATAATTTAAAAAACAAAAAGAAAAAATTCAAAAGTACTATTTTTTTGAAGTGAAAACTATCGTCTTAATTCTGGTGAGACTGTAACTGCTACTGTGCCTATGTAAGTTGGCATGTTTGCTCTGGGTATATATCACTATAATAGTGATAAAATCCTGGTCTTTTACACCCCCAAGAAGAATTGAACATTTTATGCTATGGCAAGATGTGAAAATTTGAAATTTTCCTGATGACAAAGAATTTTCATAAGGGGAAAAGACTTACAGGCTTTCCAAGGCACTGAGAGACATCCACAAAAGCTGCCCTTAGTCGTGGGGCTGCCTGCCTCCTGCCTGCTACTCAAAGTGAGTCCTAGGGAGTCCTTCCCTCCCTTGGCTATAGGGCGGCCAAGAAAATGAGCCCCACCAGGTGAAAGTGAGCCTTTTTTCCTAAAACTGCCTCACAAAGGGATATGCCTTGTGTGGCAAGTGTAGCCCATCACAAAGCCAAAGAGGTGCAACCCTTCTTCAGTGATCTGTACTGAAACTGGTGCCAAAAGATCAAACCTACACAGACCAGCTGATTAATGAGCACCTGGTCTTGCAAGAGTTACAGCCATGCCCATGCTTGAACAGAGCTGTAGGAACCCCCAACTCATCCCATCCCATCCCAATGAGAGCAGGAGCTCTCCCCATAGCCTGACAGTTCAGCTCAGCCCCAGTGAAATGAGCTGGGAGAGAGACCCCAACTCCAGCCCCTCCTCCCATACTCCTGAGCAAACAGGTCTAGTGGAAGGTATCCCTGCCCATGGGAGTGGGGTTGGAATTAGATGATTTTTAAGGTTCCTTCCAATCAAAGCCATTCTATGATTCTATGTTTGGTTTTTTTTCCATGTACTGTTTTCTTCAAATAAGTATAAATTTATCCAGATGTCATTTTTTTCTTCCTGGATCTTTTTGTTGATTCTTAATATTAATTGAGTTCTGCTGATTCTGTCAAAAGCAGACACTAAACTGTAATGGTAATTATTGCCATTGCAAGCACAGATGATCAAACTATTCAGTGCACAAAATTTGTGGTTTTCAGCAAAAACATCCCTATCTACTTACAGCATTTATCTAAATGTGTTTTTAAAACAATTTGGCAATGGAGTAATTAGTATTGTTTTCATAACTATCAACATCCCTTTTCTACTATCACATGATTTTCATTGAGCACCAACAAATAAGAATGGAATAAATAAATATTTGAGTGATGTAGGTTTGAATATGTAGACACATCTTCATTAATAGAGTTGAAATTTCTGGGATGAGGCCTCATGAACCTGTGCTTGTTTGGTCCCTTTTCCTTCGCTCTTCTAACACCACAGAATGTCTCATAAGTTTTTTCTCATAATCTCTCCAAAGTTGAAAAAAACATAGAAACATAGAATGGTGTAGGTTGGAAAGTGTCTTCAAGATCATATAATTCCAATGCCCTGCCATGTGCAGGGACACCTTTCCCTTGTCCAGGTTTCTCAAAGCCCCATCCAACCTGGCCTTGAACACTTCCAGAGATGTGGCATCCACAGCTTTTCTGGGCAATCTGGGGGCCTCACCACCCTCATGTAAATTTCTTCCTAATATCCAATGTAAACATGACCTCCTTCAGCTTAAAATCTTTCCCCCTCCTCCTATCACTGTATCTGTAATCTATTTTTAGGTGTTTCTGGGAGTAAGTGTATCTAAGTCCTGACATCCACAACAGCACTACACCAAACTCTGGGTCTCTGGTCCTATATGCTGTTCCTGGAAAGCTATCAATCAAATATTTCAGAGCTAGACACTTTTAAAAAATTAAGGTATACATTGGGTTAATGTACACACAGGCTTTGAACCACCTGGAATAAACTGGCATTTCCAAGCTACTTCAGACTTAACAGCCAGGTATCTACATTACAGCTGCCAGGAAAATAAAAAACAAACCTTATTTTCCTATCATTTCATGAAGTATTTTATAGAATGTAATCAATGTGCACTATGGTCCAAAATTTATTACCTACAAAGGCTTGAATTTAACTCCCAAAGCACACACTGTTGCTATACAATATAGCACAAGTAATTTCTGGAATCATTCTCCTGTCCTCTAGGATTAAATTCAGTGTTAGTAAATTCCCCACATGCTTCAAAACAAAAACTGTGTAAAAGATGGTAAATGCTGAGGTTTGGCCCAAGTCCATTACTAAAATAATAAACAATGACAAAATTTATTGTGTATTGAAAACCAGTTTTCAGATCACTTCAGATGGGAAATGAATCTGTTGTGCCAGAAAAGGAGATAAATGTCTCCCTTAATGTATATATCTCTTTTCCCTCCAGCAGGGTAGCAGGTTATATTTAAACTCTAGATGACACCATCACCTTGCCCCTCTTGTTGGTAAAGATATTAGCCACTAAATTTGTTCCTAAACAAGTCAGTATTTATTAGGCTCTTGTCCAAAGGCTGACATTCATGAAGGTCTGCACACAATTCCCGTATAACTCTCTAACTTGCACCATTCTTGCAGAGCCAGGGTTTGTGTTTCAATCAAAAGTCTAATAGGTGATGTCCATGCCAGCCTCCTCGTCTCTAGTGGAATCCTCCTGCCATCCCTCACTGCACACTGGCTGCTCCTCCACACTGTCTTACAGAAAAGCTGCTGGTGGGACCCTCTGGCACTGCTGCCTCTGCTCCTGGTCCACAGCAGGGACTCCTTCTGGCTGCAGAGCTTGCATGCACATGTCTTCCTGCAAATCCCACATGGGTCAGGTGGCAACACAGGTGCACAGAGGAATGGCACTCATCTCAGTGAGACGGTCCAAAAAATAATGATATTCCTTATGTTCTCTGACAGTTGAGCCTAAGTCTGTAAATCAAAAGGGAACATGCCCAGACATACTAAATTTGCAGCTGTCTAGTGCTGAATCACCACAGAGGTGCCTGGCTCAGTTTAGGTCCATGCTGTCCAGCAGCCTCCCAAAAACTTCCCAGGCAGAGTCTGGGAGTTGGGACAAGCCAAGGACCATTCCTGATAAACAGCTTCTCTTTTCTCTGTCATTGCTTACAGGAGATCAATGTGATCAGTCCACATATGTAGATAAAAGGTCAAATTTCCCCACTTTTTGGAGAACATGTTTGTGTGTAACGCCATCATATCTCTCAGAAAAACGTTATGCAAAATTTTCAGCCTTTTTTTCAATATGGAGCAGGAAAAGAGAAAACAAATCCCAGCTTCACACTCATCAATGTTTTCCTATTTGCTGGTCCCTAAAAATTTTCCAGTAGCTACAGATTCCTGTAGGGCACAAAGCCCGTTGACAGGAAAATTGCTTTTCTTAGACACTTCCATGTTCCTTCTGAAATAACAGCTGATGCCCCAGTGACCAGACACCGGCTAAAGCCAGATGTCCAAGCACAGTACTGCAGTTTGGGGGTGAGGAGAGCTGCTCTTCTGTTCTCTGCGTTTTTCATACTGTACTCAAGCTCCCTAAAAGACAGCTGCCTTAATTCTTTGTGAACGTTACATGGCAGGAGATGACTCATTTTAAACTAGCAAAAAAAAACCAAGAAAGAAAATGCCAAAGTTCCCAAGTTCAACATTCCAAAAATGACTTTCAATTTGACAAGCATGAGTGGAAAGAGCTCTTCACCAGACTTTGAACTGCATCTCTGCTTAGCTCAGGAGCAGCAAAGCACAGGTCAGGCCAGTGAAATACACAATAGAGAGCAAAACAGAGAACTGACAAGGCATTTACATTCACAAAAGAAAAAGAGAGGAATCATTCTAACATAAATCTAAAAAACCAGATGAGCATTTTGTTTTTAACAGGAATAGAAGAGGGGTGGTACACAATTCAGTCTGCTCCCTAGGAGTAAAGCTGTTGCCATTCTCCAGAGTATCTGATTTATGGTGCATAAATCAAAATCCTGAAAGCAAAATGAGGTGATTCATCTCTCAGATGGGCATCTGTCTTGCTGAGAGCAATGCAGAGTAACCAGTTACATTCCTGGAGAAGGTATTCTGAGGAAACAGATTTATAAGCAAACTATCACCAGTTGAAGGTACTTTCTGGTGACAGTGAATTTTTCTATATCTTGCAAGATGTGGTATTTTCTCAAGCCCTTAATCAAATTATTACATTCATATATTTCTGAAAGCCGTGATGTGGAATGATAACCTTTCCAAGAACATTTCCTGGCTTGATTTCAACATCCTGATAAAGAAAAATCAACTTAAAGGTAAGTTTGCGCTCCTGGGGGAGGTTGCATTAGTGCTCAGGTGAAGCAAAATAAAACACCCACATTTTGGGCATAGACAAATACATCTTCAAAACAGAAATGCAACACAGCATCAATAAGTTTGGCTGTGTACAGTGGGCATGAACCTTCTGTTGCACAAGAAAGCCAAAAGAACACGATGTGGAAGAAATTATCTGTTATCTGTAATAACCTAAAACAAGCTAACAGGTAAAAATTTGTGACTAGAACTATGTAATTAATATAGTTTAGTGGCTCTCTGGGCATTTTTGTCTTTGCTTACTAATGTATCTTCCATTGTGACCACAGTTAAGATTTTAAAATGTCAGCAGCTTTCAAAGAACCACTGTGTCTTTCAAAGTGAGTATCTTAAAACAAAGCATCTTCCCCAAAGTTCATTAGTAATACACCACTGCTGCAGTTATTGATGTTTCATGCTGATGAGGTGGAAGCATTGTGAACTAGCACATTTTTATTTTATCTTAAATTAGAGGAACCACCCCATGAAGGCTCACTGCAGGTTAAGGATGACTGCCCAAGCTGAGGGACAGCCCTTCCTGTTGCAGACATAGCACTGGACAAGAGACCAAGGACAAATAATTTGCAGCCAGCTTCACTAAAGAAGGTTTTACATGGATGAGAACAGCTCCAGAGCAAATAAATGAATGACATGATGACAAGTAGATACACAAATGTATTTTTTTCCAAAAGACCACAAAAACCCTGTGATGTAGGGAAGGCCTGCAAAATGCGCACAAACAGGAGTCTAATGAGCTCTTCTTTTAGCCTCTCCACAAGTCCAAGCTGAAAATTCCTGTGGTTGTACCCAGCCAAGTGGTATTTTGTAAAACAGAGTGGAGAAAGAAAACCTATTTATGAGTTATATGTCATCTGTCAATAACCTTGCCTATTTTGGAGCAGGCCTACCTGGTAAGGTAAGTCATGAACTTATGTTTTCTCTATCCTTGGCAGAGCAGCATGAACTGCAGTGAGCATTTTAATGGCTTTAGACTAAAGGAGAATAAGTTTAGACCAAATACTAAGAATAAATTCAGCAATAATTCCATTCCTCTTAGCCATGGCTTGCTTCATTTTGAAGATCAAAAAAACACAGCTGCAAAAATTTGCATCACATAAAGATTTTCTAATGGCCAGCACCTGAGTATAAAATATCCAGGCAGGAAAGCCACACCTGAGCTGCTATGGTCTAAGGCCACTGGAGGAATTTGAACCTCCAGGGCAGGGAACACAGCCTGGCCTCCAGGCTGAGGTACAGAGGAACAGGCTTTGTGTCTGGCTGCCATACTATGGGAGGACTCTCCAGAAGGGGATACACAAAATGCCCACAGCACGTGGAGGAGAGCCGTCCTGAGGTGGTGCCAAATACATGTTCTTGCATTGAAGCTTGGACCTCAGTTCTGAACTGTGAGATGGGTGGTGAGCTTCCCAGCTTTGGGGTCCCGAGACTGGGAGCTGCTGGGAACATGCCAAAGAGCTCCTCTGAACTCATTCCCTTCTTTGCCTCTCACCTGGCATACAGAAACCTGGTTAAAGCACACCAAAAAGATCTGGATTTATTGCTTTACTTTTTTGTGAGACAGGATGTTGAAATTTCAACTTCGCAGGAGAAATTTAGACAAAGCTGCTAAACATTTCTACAACATTGCTCAGGCTTCTGTGGACATGCCCCAGGTGTCTTCTTGATCTTTATCTCTTCAAACTAAAGGAAAAAATGTGTCTTTCTGGCCCTAACTAGGAATTGCTATGTTGCCAGCTCTTCCGTTCAGATCATGACTCAAACCTGACAATCATGAGAAGGAAAAATCACCTCCTAGTCTGGGGGAAGCTAGGATGGTGAAAAAATTTATCAAATTTCATCACTAGTCTCTCTACCTTTCTATTTCACCTCCCTTTCCCACATAGCTGTGATAACTGTTAACATGTTTCCTTGCTAATTGCACAGAGGGTGAGTTTACTTTTATTCTCTTCAAAAGAAAATTACAGTAATTTTCAATTACTCACTTGATTTGCTTCCTTCTTAGTTTCTTACCTGCAGTGCATGAACATCCTCTCCAATATCCCCCTTGTCTTCCTCCCTACTCCTCCTTACCTGCAAGCCCCCTGGCAATGCCAATCCAACAGCAAGCCCTTGTGCTCAGGGCCACGCTCTGCTCTCTCCCATTCCTCCCTCCTTCCTCCAACCTCCTTCACCCCCTGACTGGCCATGGGCATATCCCTAATTCACACTGAAGGTGAAAAGAATCACACTAATCCCCCAAGCCACAGCCAGTCCTTGCTGTCCCAAGCTGTACCTGCAGCCACAGGACCAAGGTCAGTGTGATGGTACTCATGTAAAATGACCAAAGTTTGGGATCATTCACAAGGCTCAACTTTAGGGAAACAACCTTTTTCAGAAGTTCCTGCCATGGAACGTGATCTTTTTTTGTCCTTAAAAACCTGAAAAAATAGGCATGAATGAAAAATTGATGAGTTTTTCTATCCTGGATGCTGCTTCTTTTTTTTATTGTTATTATTATTTTTTAGAACCAGTGTGAGATTTACCAGATAGATAGACAGATAGATGTGAAATGTGTAGTCCACTCTTTGCACTTCACTGTGAATCTTCATGATTGCACAAGGTGTCTGACCCTGCACTCACCCAGTCTCCTCTGCCCCTAGTACTGCACTAAAACAAGTGATTTACCTCCTCTACTGTTCAGTAAACTCACCCACAATGATAGCTACAGAGTGACCAACAGGTAATGGGAAAATAATGGTATCATCAGGGGATTAGTTAAAGCAGAAAGACAAACATTACCTGAAAATGTGTCTACTTTTGTCAGCCTGGTTTTTATTTGAATTGGAAAGAAAATTTTAAAAATAATTTTTTACTTGGATTTGAAACGGCTATCTGAAAAATAGCTTCTAAATAAGAACAAATGTAGCTTAATAGAGTGGTGAGTCAAATTGGTGAAAGAAATACATAAAAATTTCTTTTTGTAACATAATGATAATTCTACTGGCATTAAGTATCTCTCAATGCATGATTGAAGGTAATAGACAAATGTCTGCATCACTAAAGACATAATAATGACCCATAAATTTGGGGCATATTCAAAAACTTGAATTTCATCAGATCATCCATGGAAACAGCAAATTTTTCAAATCAGCCTTCCTTCATCTTGCTCTTCCCACCTACAAAAGACACCATTCATCATCTCTTCGCTTTCTCAGCTTCTTTTTCCTCTTTTAAAGGCAAGTTTCCCATTCTGGCAGGCTGCTGGGCTAAGATTAGATACACTGTGGCACAAGGAAAATGACAGGAGCCCTTTTTGCCCACCAAGATCCAGCACAGAACAGGTGCCAGAAGCTCATGGTAAGAGACATTGTGCCCTGCCCACCCCAGTCACAGCTGCCTGTGCCTGAGGATGGGGGCATAGGGGGTTCTGCAAGCCCCAGTGATTTCATACAGCTCCCTGGGCTTGGTAACATCCCACCCAGCTGCAACTGCCCCTAGCAGTCTTGTCTTTAACTTGTGTTTTTTTGTAGGGGAGGAAAAGAGCTAGGGGAGCCATAATACTGCTGGTGGAATTTCCTATCAATCTGGCAATCAATGGAAAAATACAAATTACTTTAGATGCACCTGAGCGAAATATTTTTACTTGAATCTTCACATTTCAATGTCTTGTTTGAAGTCCGAGTTGTCGTGATTTGGATTGGGAAAGGGGAAGAGAGCTTCTAGACTCATCAGATCTCAGCTGTCAGCTGCACCTCCAAATCCGTGGATACGTGACAAGTTCACTTTTGTCATACGTCATCGGCTTTAGAGCCAGATTTGTCCTAAGAAGGATATGGAAATCAAAAACCCACTCAGTTACAAAACTAGTCAGTCACTCCCACTAGAGCAGGGTGCTGCAGTTACTCTTTTGTTGTTGCAGTTACCTCCAAGTTTTAACCCTGAAATAGGTAGTCTTCTGCATTTCAGTTGGCCTTTTCAGGGAGCCGCACACGGTGGCTGCTGCAGCTCACACACCCACCAGTGCAGGACAGGGCTCCAGGGCAGCACCATCTGCAGCACCTTCTGCCATTGAAAATCATTGATTTCCTTCCTCAGCCTCATACTTCCTTTTTTCCCCTCTAAACTCTGCAGCTATAATCCCCCAGGCAAGGAAAGAACACTGGCTGAGCAAGGTTTTTTAATGGCATGTTATCTGCAAGTACCGACTCGAATAAATAATGATGTATGGGGATATTAAATAAAAGTTGCCATTTTCTTTTATCCGGCCTTTCACTCCCTAGATGTGTAATTTAAAAAATAACTCCAATGTTTTCCCAGATCTGTACAGGGCAAGGTAGTTACTCTCAAAACTTTCATAAGATTGAAAATAAGATGGGAAAAGAAAACAATTCTCTGTTCAATGTCTCTGAGTTGCATCAGCGAGTCAAACCATCTGAACCACATTCCCTGCTTCTCTTTTTTTGTTGTTGTTGCTTTGCTTCTCTTCCTGATTTGTAATAATCTATTTTAATTTGCATCTGTGCTTTTACTGAGATTACATTATATGTATATTACATATAATATATGTAATTAATGTATATTACATTATATATTAAAATGGTGTAAAAGTGCAATAATTCACTTCCAAATCAGGCCTGTAGTGTGCCTAAGATACTTTACATAAATTAGGGAGGCAGAACTGTAGTTGGGCACAGATTCTGCTCAAGAACTATGAGAGTCATAAACAACTCCACGGTAAAGTGTAACTGAAAAGTTTGGAACCATTTATTTTAAAAGCACAGAAGCTCAGGAATACACTAGACTGGGAGGGTTTGGTCTATTTGCCATGTGACATTACAAATAGGGAAGCATAAGATGAAACAGAAAAGCAGTAAATCAAAACCTGATGACAGGAACTACTTCTTCAGTTTGACATCCTCAGATTTGAAATGGAAACTGTAGTGAACTTTTAACACCAAGCTGTGTATTTAGAAAATCTTCAGCAGTAGTTACAACTATAGAGGAATTGCTGCACATCAGGGCTACAAGCACAGCACTATCTGTAGCAGGTGGTGATATCTTTTATCCTCTATGACAGAGACTTTCAAGCACAAACATGTTGCTTCACTAGATACAGAGGCAAAATACTTCAGACCTGAAATAGGGTTTTTGTTCCCAGAAATTTGACTGTTATTGTATTGGTTAGACAGAACATATCATAGCTTTTTGGGGATTTATAATACTCAATGGCAACAAAAATCAGGGATGGACTATAAAATGTCATGCCTCAGACACCAGTATTTTAAGCAGAATTTAACAAGGAGCAGCTATAGAAAGGTAAATGTCTTCATTTTGAGTTATTTGAAAGGGTTAGACAAACCATGCACACAACTTACCAAGGGTAACAGTTCCTTTTGTCTCATATTTCAGTGCAAGATCTTCTTGAAGACATCAGCAACCTCCCTCCCCAGTCCAGGAAAGAATTACTGGCTCTTTTTCAAATGCCTTCGATACCAGACTGGCAGACAGGACATAAACTTACTTAACTCTGGAAGAAGTTAAAACTAGCACTTCACCACACCCACGTTATGGCTTATTAAAAGTTTGATAAGTGACATTTAAGTCACTTTTTGGTGCTTTTCCTCTACTTCTCCCTATAGGAAGAACTTTGTGCTGTGGGAGTACAATGATTTATCTTATATAGGTCACTCAATGGATTCCATTGATCCTGTAATCACTAACCATGTCTGGATTTCAACCAGAGGCCAAATACAGGGATATTTTGTATAATCCACCCTCTTAGGTATTTTGTGTTGCTGTATGAAATATTGGCTAAGAGGTGGGAGTGGGAGGAAGCAGCTGAGACTGAAATGAAGCCAGAAAGCAATCCAATTACTGCTTGCTAAGCCTACAATATTTTTTGTTGGGCTTCTTTTTTTTCCCTTTAACTTTTTAAGCATAGGTTTGTCAGCCTGGACATCTCATCTTTCCTTCTAATCAAATTCAGAGGTTTACCAGTAGGGAGGAAATTAAGCCATTGTTGTGCACAATGTGGGCTGCACAGCAAAGTAGTCAAGAGGGTAAAAAAAGCATCACAATTTACATTTAACTCTCAGTTTTGGAAAACCAAAAATGAGTGGAATTTGGATTGGAATATGGGATTAGGTATTCCAATGGGATTGGAATACCAGACCACTATTTATATCACGGACTTTTGATCTGGACTGGGCCTTTGAACAGCTGGGAACCATATCTGGACTAAGCTTGCAAAGATTATTCACACCAGGACCCTCTGAGCTCTGCCCCCTGGAGAGGAGAGCTGGACAGGGAATTGCTGCCAAAGTTAGTCTGGGTATGAGCTGCTCCCAAGCCTGTCCTTGAAGGAAGGAGATACACAGGTGAAAAGCCAGTCTTTGTGGTCCCAATAGCATGGGCTATTGGGACCACAAATTGTTAAGTCTTTGTGTAAATATTCACTTTATCGTATATTTCATCCTTCTTTCCTGTATTATCTTTTTGTGTGTGTATATTCTAATTTACAAAGACTGGCCATACTATGTTGCTCATCCTGTAGAGAAGGCAAAAGGCAGCACATGAAAAGACATTTTCACTCTTCAGAGCCCTGATGGATACAATCTGGGTCCACAGTGTAGACAGGTAGTGCAGGTCCCACCACCTCCAACAAAGTCACTTCACTGAATAGATGAGAGCAGCAGGAATTTCATAACCTGACACAAGCAACACATGAGACCTCCAAGGGCTCAGGAAAGTGTGCTCCTCTTTTCTCAAAGGAGAACAGATTCTTAAAGGGATATAGTCTGGCTCCAGTACTAGACAGAACAAACCTGATGGACCTTGAATGTTTCATCCTCACTTCAGTCACAGGTCAGTTGCAGATAAGCCAGACTGGTCTGAAATCATCGCTGCTTGCCAACTAGAAAGAATGCCCAAAGAGGTGTTTTCATATGACCTGGAAGGTACTGACTTGAGCACAGAATGAGACATGCATAATTAAAATTGCCTCTGAATTTGGAGTTCCTTCACAAGAAAAAAGAATTTGTGAAGGATAATTCCTGGCAGAGAATCCTTTGTAGCTATTGAAGGTGAAAGAAGAAAATTCAATTTGAACATCAATAGGCTGCAGAAACTGGTATGGAGAACCAGTATCTGAATCCAAACTTTTGACTCTCAAGCAGAAGCCTGCTACTGCAACCAGTACAGACAGATAAATTTTGATAAAACCTAGACTGAACTGAAGTGCCACATCCTGAATCCTCTAGAAACAAAGAAGTGTAAACCAGTCACCAACTGGCTGATCATGCAATGTGCTTCTGTGGTGCTTGGGGTTCTGGAAAGCAGACATGGTGCGGAAAATAGAGTTCCCCAAAAGAAGTCATCTGGCAAAGAAGGCAGCACAGAGAGAAGAAAGATGAGATCTTGGCTAGAGGAAAGATCTAGAAAGTATGCTTCTTCCATCTACTGATTAGCAGCCCCTAAGGAGATTTTCTGACACTTTCAGGACTGTTTATAATATCAGATGAAGTAGAAAAAAACATTTCTTTCTCTACCAAACGACTGTCTCTAGTGCTTCAGCTAATATGCTTGGAAAGAGAGGAGAGGGAGAGGGGAATGGAGAGGAAGAGGAGAGACAAATTTAGAATGGCAGTCATCCCTTTTAAATCAGCTTTACCACTGAATGATCTGTCCTAGTAGATTAAAGTTATAAAGTTTGTATTGCTGCCATCACTGTGTTCGTTCCATTTGCTTTTATACACAAGGCACTGAAGCATACTATCTTTTAAAAAAGCAACTGAAAGTCAGCTGTGTCTCTTTGAGTCACAAAATAAACCTCTCAGCCCAGAAATGTGAAGTTAAGGGCATCTCTTAGGTTCCCCAAGGCTGCCTGAATGCTCTGCAAAGAGGCACTGATGTAACACAAGTTGCTCTTTGGCCAGCTCATGTTGGGGAGCACATCACATAGAATGGTCCTCATTTTACATCCATTGGTCCCAGTGCTGCAAAATCCCGCTCCAGGGTGTTTTAATAAGCCCTGTACATGAATCAGTGCAGCAGTATGTGGGAGGCAGCGGTTGCTTCAGCTTACTGTGAGAGAATTTAAAGCAGATGCTGAACCAGGTGATGCCCACAAGTGAGAAGGGATGATCCTGCCCAATCGGAATTTACAAAGTCATCCACTTTGTGCATACACACTTATGCTGCATTTAAAGTCTTGGCCAGCTGGGATCCAGATTCATCTGCAACATCTACAGGTGTACTTGGGTACATACATCTGTAACCTGGAAGGTATTAAAGTCCTTACATTTTCATTTACATGGAATTTAGGTACCTAAGGGCGGGACAAGAGTCTTGAAAAAATCTTGCTTCCACACCCAGATGATTTTTAAGGCAATATTGTCTCCATATGCCTGAAGCTGTGCCATCACATACACCCCATTGGTCTTCATTTTTGCTGAGACATCTTCCCACCAGCTCTGGCACCTGCAGACCAGGTGTTCCTGCACTGCTCCCACTTGATTTACTGAGCACACTCAGAACCTGACATTTAACTTGACTCAGAAACATGCAGTAAGGAGAGTTATTTGCAATGTGTATCACACTCTAGTGGTTAAGAGATCCTGCTGAAAACTGATTAAGCTTCTGTAACCTCCAAGGAGAGCTGCTGAGCAACAGGGTGAGCAGGGGCACTGTCTCCTCAAACCTGGGGCACTACTGGGGTGTGCACAGATCCAGGAGGAGTGCAGATTTGAGGTACTGAGCTTTACTTGATGCACGGCTTTGTGCTGACATGGGAACATATTCAAGCAGAGGTATTATCACCTCTCTTTCAAACAATACATAAGCAAAACATTTAAGTTTTGGAGTTTGCTCTGCAGATCTCTGCAGGCTTTTACCATCACCTGGATATCCTGAAAGAAGATAGAAAAAGACTAAAAGAAAAAAAAAATACACATTCTGCAAACATGTAAAACAGCATGAGCATTGCTACATCATATACTAAATTTTTCCTATTAGATACTACATGATATATATAAATATTTATGTATTAAGTTAAGCTTTCTGTCCCTTAGGCCCATTTCCAGCTGTCCCATCACTGTACAAAACTATCTTTATTCAACAGGCAAAAATAACAGAACTTGGTACCTCTATTTTTGAAAAAAATACTGCTAATACTTTCATTTAGCAGAAAGCAGAACCCCCACATCTCTTGTTCTTACAGGTTGGCAGATTTAGGCTTGAGTCACCAACAGTCACTTCCGTATCTTCATGTTACAAGTCAATACAGGTCAGCTTTTCATAATGAATATATACATTTAATAGACAGCACCAGATTTTGACTATGTTCCTAATGCACCTTATTTGCACAGATTAAAGAAATCATAGCACTGACACACTGAGGGCCATTCTACCTGAGATTTCAAATAAGCACCTTCAGAAAGTTTCTGGAAGACAGACTTGCTTCTAGCAATCCAGCAGAAGAAAGCTCTAAAATGCCCCAGCACTGTACAGTGAAAACAGCACCATACAGCACAGCAAAGCCCTCTCTGCTCTCCCCTCCTTGAGGCAGTATTCCTTGCAGGATTATGTTGGGTGTTGCTGTGGAAGTTACTTTCCAAGCTGTACCACAATGGAGTAAGTGTGACAGCTCTTTGTCTGCTGCACACAGTAGACAGGCACTTGAGTTGCATGTGTTTAATGGTAAAATGCAATGGCATTATTGAAGTTATTCAGAAGTGGCAGGAGGGGATTGCACAGAGCAGGAGAGTCTGCAGATCCTGGGAGGTGGACAGGACTCTCAGCCCTTCTCTGTTGGCTTTCCCATGTAAAGCTCACCCATCTCTGTATGGCATCCCTGAGTCCCACGAGCCCTTAGGGACAGTCCCTGCCCTGGCCCCATCCTGATCCCTCCCAGTCCCCTTTCACCTCCTTGCTCCAAAATCTACTGACCTCTATTATCATCCCTGCCTCAGCCACTGGGCACCATATCAGCTCCTCCTGGCCCCTTGCCTTCTTCAACCACCACCAAATTTATGGATTGATGGACTCCCAGCTGCTTTCTCTAATTCCTCCCTAAATTCTCTCCCTGCCTTCCACACAATTATTTTCTTTCCCATGCTCAGACAGAGCTCTGCTATTGCCAGGAATTTCAATCCTGTGACTTTTTCCAGTGCTGCTGAGCTGGTCCTGGAATTTGCATTTTTATATCTCATTTGACCTATGAAACCCTATCTGCAAATACTATTTTTAAGAGAATTGCATTATTTGAATTATCAAAGTAATTGTTCAATACAGAAAATTCTTCTACCTAAGAAGCCATTAAACATTCAGACACTGACTTACCTCGACTGCATGTTTGGAGATTACGCAAAACATTTTATCTTCTGATGAAGCAGAAATTCTTTGCACACTCTGAAGAAGTTTGCATCTTTGTTTTACTGATCCAGAAATTCAAAAGTGTTGTTTAACTTCCATTGTTGAGAGACCTCCAGAGGTACTTCTAAATCATCTTTTCTTGCTGTCTCAGAATGCTTATAGATAAAGATTGATTAGCAAATCCTTATAAAACTGCTCTGAATATAAAATAGTTGAAAGAAATTTGCACTGGGATGTCTTATCTGGGAAGACTACGTACTAGTATTTTATTCTTGTAACAAAAAAAAAATTAAGATCAGACTTGGTTCTTCTGGATGAATTTATACATTTTGTATTTATATAGAGAAAAATACATTTAATTACCCCATAAATATGATTGAATAGATTTTTAATATATATAAAAGAACTTATACATGCAAGTATATAAAAATCAAATGCATATACTCTTCACAATTAAAATACTCAGCCTTTATTTCTAGGAAAGCCAAAAATTAAACCTTTTGTAGAAAAACTCCATTACCTCTATGTCTAATACTGATGCATTCTCACTTTGTATTCTCAAACAAAATCTCAAAGAGCTTTTAAAAAAAATCCATTTATTCTTGTCCTCTAAATTATGGTTTTGATGAATAATCTTGTGTTGAGAAAGGAAATGTTGCTTGGGAAAGAAACACAACTAACACTAACAACAACAACAAGACCTATAAGATCCCCTCTGGGCAGAGAAAAAACGCAATTTAAGTGTAGCTTGGGGTAGTGCCAGATCTGGTGACAATAAGGTACCTGAGCAGCAAGCTCCATGCCAGGAGCTTCTGCTCACCAAAGGAGACTAATTATAAAAGTCAGAGAAAGCAAAAAGTAAAGGCCAGAGGCTAGAAACTTAGATTTTGAATCTTACTGAAAACCTTTCCGATTGGAAAAATGAGGTCAGAGGGAAAAGCAAGCGTGCTGAATTTCCTGGTTTATATTTGATTCATGGGACATTTTCCAAACTGCATCAGGTGAGCTGCAGACCAGACTTCTTCAACTCCTGAGAAACAACCAAGCTCAGGCTGTGGTCAAGGCTCATCTCTGCTAAGCAAATACCAGGGTCTCTGGAAAAACTCTGTGAATTTAGGATTGGATTTCTTCAGCTGAATATTGGGCCCCTAAACCATGACCTACGTGGAGCTCAGACACCAAAGCCCTGAGCAGCCCTTGTAGCCACATCTGCCCAAGCCACAGCCAGACCCCAGCTATGCTGGAGAGGCCACGTCAAGACAATACCATCTGAAACCACTTCATTCAGAGCATAACCTCAGAAAAGAAAATGTGGTTTCTCTTTTATTTAGCAACCTGAGAACATCTGTTGTTTAAAAAGTTCAGATTTCCTATGCATCACATGCAGACTTTGAGCACCCATCCTGGGAGCAAGGGGTCTACCATGGAGCAGGCATTTGTGGTGGAGACTGAGGTTCTTGTGTCAGGAATGGCTCCCTGCCCTGCAGTCCCCTGCACCAGCTGGCTGTGACACCAGGCTGATTTCATGCAAACTGAACCCATCTGCACACACTTTTGCCATTTCTTTCCTTGTTTTCAGATCTCCCTCCTACAGTGAATCACTAGATTAATAGTAGAAGGTTCAGATTTCCAGTTTCTTCTGGTAGCAATGAGGGTGCCGCTCTCAATGCAAACAAGTATTTGCTGTTAACTGCAGGGAAACATTCACAGGAAGAATTTTTTTTCACAGACTGGAATTTTTAATTTTTTATGATTACTGCATAGTATTTTAGAAATCTCATAAATGTGACTGTGATGGCTATGATACAGAGATTAAGTCCATAAAAGTATTTATCCTCCTTAAATAACTGCCTACTATAAATATCATCAACTGTTACCTCCATTTACAACAAAGAGTGGATTTCAACATAAAGCAATATAAAATCATCTTGTAAATTTTCTATTAAACTAAACTATCCTGGGAGAGACAGCAGGTCCTCTGAAAGAAAACAATCCATCATCTGCTTCAGATAATATTATTTATATTTCTGCTCTTGACACACCTAATGCTATTACTGTTCACTACCGCCAACTGCCACAATAAACAAAAGACTGAAGAAGGAGACATATTTTTGATAGCCCATTAACAAGAATATCCTCGTTTATAGTTTGTTTAGTGCACATCATTGTTTTTAAACCATAAGTATATCCTAATCTTTAAAAACAATTTAAACTTGGAGGGTAAAATTTTGTCTATAAATATATAGTGCACTATACAGTTAACAAGGCACTCAAAATGCAATAGTTGTTGCTGATCTATGATCAAAGTGGAGGTTCTCTGTGTGGACTTCATGAAGCTTCTGAGAAGTTTGAAAAGTCTTCCAAAGTTTGAAAACAAACAAATACATCTGAATTAAAGAAAATATTTCTGCATTGCAGTGAGTGAAATGTTTTGTTCAGTGTGCCAACTTTAACATGACTTCATCCACTACCCAAGAATACCAGGAGCAATATTCATAAAAAGCAAGGAGAAATAATTTCATTGCTCTGTGACCTAAGCACACATTCATCCCTGAGGTCTTCTGCTGAATTAAATAGGCACTGAATATTTTCAAAGATGTTATGAATTCAGTTAAACAGTAGCGAAGATGGCCTCAGAGGAAAGAAAAATCTCTGCATAATTATTAACACAGACATAGGTGTGTACCCTGGCTTCTGTGTGACACTGACATAAATGGCCTCCTTATTTAAAGTGGCAATTTTAGTATACAGAAATAGCTGAGGAACTTGTGACCTCTCAAACCTCCAGTCTGATGCATGTTCTGAACATTGCCTCCAGTCCTGTCAGTCTTGAATGCTGAGTTGATACATGATTGACTCCTAAATGGTGTAAGAGTGTGCATAGTGACATTGCTACAAGAACACTTCCTAATTTAAAACCCTTTTTTGTTACATGTTACAAAAGTGCAGGAATTCTCGGCAGGGAGCCTTCCTGCAGACAAGCATCAGATGTGGCTGGCAAAAGTAAAAAACACAATGAAAGCAAAGCGATAAAGTACCAGACTTACCAAAAGTTACTGCAGTAATTTTTCTCTCTTTGGAAAGTGTTTTATTTGTGTTCACCTTTCAGAAAGACACCTACTTTTCTTCAGCTTGTGGAAAAGAAAAAACACCACAAAAAACAAACCACTATACAACCCAAATCCATCGTTAAAGCCAGAGCTGTTAAAAGCTCTTTGAGGGTTTGAAGAGTGAAAGTGTTTATATAGTGTTTTCAGTATTTTACATAAAACACAGTGCATTCATGTTCTCCATGTCCCAGCTTTGTAAAAATTAAGATACATTCCCATGTTCTGTTCTTCCATAGAAGACTCAAAATGACTCATCTGTAACTTCACACAAAAACTGCAAATACACTGGCCCTCCTTAGGTATGGTGCTATCCAGGACTAACAGATCCAGCTGGCTAAGAGGTAATTTAAAAGTGAAACAAATTGTAAGGTAAGATTTCCAAAAATAATACAAAACAGAAACTGAAAACAATCTTGGACCTTGAAGATCAGCCACCACTCAGGACTAGATTAAGTTAAACTGTATCATACATTCAAATTATTTAGGTTCAAAAAAATTGCACTTCCAGTGAACTCCACTCTATGTATAGGCAGATGCATTAGTCCTTAAGAGGGTAACCATTAAAAAAGTAGGGCAGCAGTTTCATCTGAGAGAAAAAAGTTACAACAATCCTTTTGGGGATGTTTTCATTAAAATGGAGCTGCCCCTTTTTATAGTTCAAGGCAAGATGCACATTTCTTTTAAAAGTTTATCTTACTAATTCTGAAGTAGAACTCTAGCTTTGTCAGTGGTGATTAAGACATATTAAAATGCAACAAATTGTCCCTATGAGTTAAGAAAATATTTTCTTTCAGAACCATAAGGTCAAGCTCTGCTTCCAGCAAAAAAAGTACCTTCTGTCTGTCTTTTGAAGCAGAAATATTCCCTTTCTGATGCTCCCAGGCTTTGAAAGATGAAGCCCCATAACAGACACATATTTCAAGACGAGAGATTACATCATAGAGCCACCATCAGAAATCATTTACCAAATGAAGTAATGAAATGAAAATTACTAATGGAAAGTGGCAATTTGGCCAGTTTTCTGTACTGCCCTAATCATGCTCACAAAATCTAGGGGCTGGCTAAAAAAACGCCTTCCTTCAAATCTAAGACAAAGACTCTTTCTAATATTCTGCACAAAGCTGTTACATAAACCCACCGATGGGGATGTCTTCTTACATCCCAGAGCCAGCCCACTCACTCATTGCAGAAACCCAGGCTGGTAAAGCCTCCACGAGGAGAACACAGGCCAAGGCGATGCACTAACACCTGCACATCTACCCCTGTGCCACACCTGCAGTGAGCTGGACCCAAGGGTGCTGTCACACCCCTGCACAGGGATCACTGGGAAGCAGAAAGGACACAGGGACAGGTAGGGTGACACCTTCTGCTCTGCTGCTCTGCCGCTGGAGCAGTGGAACCATGCAGCACCAGGCTGCACACACTGCTGGCATGCAGGTGCTCAGGGAGAGATCGTGATTTCCCTTCCCATTTCCCCAGGCTGCTTCTGATTTAACGCCAACAAAACTGGAAAAAATGCAGGCATTTTCCTGGGAGCTGGAATCAGCACCAAGTGCCTGAACTTCTTGCATCTGGATATCACTGGTTTTTCACACAAATCCAGTTTAAAATGCTGTACTAGCCTCAACATTCGAGTAGTAACTGGAAAATACAAAAAAAAAAATCTGGATTCAGGTTGGGATAATTCATTTCTGCACCACCAGAAATACTTTTCTTCATTTTTATTTGAGAAAATTATTTTATTCTGGGCAAGTTTATCTAAAAGGCAGGACTAGAACTGTGGTTAACTCTAACAACATATGATTGCTTTAGCATAGGAACAATACCATATTCACCCTTGATATCAAGCCTTTCATTAGTAGGTTGAACCTGGTTATGGGCATGAGATTTGTTTTTCAAGCTTCCCTACAACACAGTCACAATACCCTTCCCTAAGGACAGCTGTAAAGGGATATTATACTGAGATTTCATATCAACAGCACAGAAAATGCTCAGGTAGATGTCAATCTTCAGTGACAAGCTATTGAAAAGGTAATCCAAGATGATATTACTAATTAATATCAAAGACTAAATACGGAAAACGTTGCTTGCAGACCAGATTGCAGCAGATGCCACCACAAAGGGATTTCAGCCACATGTCTCCTGTACTCCTCCCACCCCATATCCCCAGGGGGTAGAATATAATCCCCAAACCAGTATTAAGGGCTTGACTTCCAAGCAGGCTCAATAATAAGCCCATAACACACACAAGTTCCATCATCTGGTTAAATGATTTCTCCTGAACCATGCAGATCCCACTTTTCCTCCATACATCCTACAAGGGCCTTCAGCTCCCAGTTAGGCAGGATGGGGAGGCCCCAGGTCAGGGCCCTTACGAGGGAGGGCTGCAGAATCCACACCTACAATTCAATGTAAATCTCCTCAGGTCATGGCACAAGTACTTCCAAAGGGTAAATTAATTCAATGTTGCGAGCCAAAACTTGAAATAAATATGGATATCACTTTTACAACCTTTGATCATCTGTCTTGGAAATAGCATCACTTTTGATTTCTGAGCTGGAAGCTTACAACTATTTCTAACACTCCATTTGATGTAAATGATTCAGGAGAAACAGAGACTAAAATAATCTTCAGTTTTAAAGATTGCTTTAAAATATTTAGTATAGTTAAGTACTTACAGCACCTTTAAATTCCAGTTAATAAGTAACTAAAAAATATATTAATCGAATTCTTTTCTTCTTTCAGTGTTAATGAGTTCTCTAGTGTCTACACTGGGAAATGATGATTATTAATATCATTTTCAAACTTTTTTTTTAAGATACACCCAGCTCCTAATTTTGTCACCAAACTCTTTACATTAATAGCATTTTTTAAAAATAAGTTCAGGTACAGAATTAAATGGACAGTTTTAATAGCTTATCCATATGTATACTTGATATGCTTGGCTGCAGAAAGGGATCAAAATATTAAAGAAAAACAGATATAAATCTAGCTGTAAGAGTCATATAAGCAAGTTCATCTATGTCAAGAATTCCTATGAGCCTTGCTTTTATTCAAAAACTGTGTTTTCTATACAGACTATTTGCTTTTAAAATAATAGGGTTAAGCTGTTAGTCATTCTAACTATTTATATAGAACGTTAGTTGGAATACTTGTTGTAAATCTTGTCAGGGCGACAAATGAAAGATAATAAACCCTTGATCAATATAACTTTTATTTATTCATCCAGGAACAGAGGATAACATAGGCAACAACGCCGCCTAGGAGAACAAGGATTTCACATGAACTGTTTTGGCAGAAACACGCATTTAAATAATCATCCAAATCACCACCTCACTATCTCTATCTTTAAAAAAAAAAATCAAAACTAAACAAACAAAAAAATGGAGAAAAAGAAACATAAGGTCTGAACAAACAGCCCAGAATTTTTATTTAATGTATATGCCAGCTACATCTGTCCCTGATTTTAGAAGTTGTAATACTTAGCAGTGACAATGGCACCTTTCATTTACAAGCACGTTATAAACATGAACTGACTGCAATTATACCACAATACCTCACCACAGCTAATCAACATGACTGCTTGGTCTGCCCTCAGCCTGGGAAAGTGCTGATTTAAGTTTGTGCTGCCAGCCCCCTATATGATAGTGTCTACATCCTGCAAAGTTCTACCCACAGAAGTGAATTTAGCATAGACTGACTGACCAAACTACAGCACATCATCAAGCAGGTTTCTCCACTCAGTGCTAGTATTTTCTTTTATAATCCAAGAAGAACTGACCCAACCAGGATGCAATTTAATGTAAACCATTTGGAGTGAAAGGTGTTATCTTGCCTAGTGAAATCTCCCCCTCGCAGTCCAGCTCACAGGCAGAGTCAGTGGCAACCTCATGGTCAGGAGAGATCTGGGACATCCTATCAAAAGGGTCCTCACGATTTTCCTCACATTCAACGACATTTGGGATCATGTTAACATAAGCAGTCACTATCTCCTTATGGTAAAGGGTGTCCTGGTTGTAAGAGATAAGCTCATTGCTTATATTAACAGTCTCCACTGCAGTACCAGAGCAAAACTGACCACATCCCAGGAGGTTGGAGAAAACCTTTCTAAAGTCAGCATTGAAGGCATAGATGATGGGGTTAAGAGAAGAGTTAGCCCAGCCNAAGATATTAAAGGTGGTCTCACTGACGCAGGGGAGGCCAGCATGGGGGTCACTGGGTGGGCTCTCACAGAAGGGAACCATGCAGTTCAGGATGAAGAACGGCAACCAGCAACAGACAAAGACACCCATGATGACAGAGAGCGTCTTCAACACCTTGGTTTCTTTCCTGATGGAGGACTTGAGGCTTGTGTGATGGTGGCAGTCAACGTGGCTGCTCCTGCAGCTCTGTGCATGCTCGGCTGCCCTCTCCAAGGAAGAGATACGGCGAATCTGCACCTGGGCAATGCGGTAGATTCGAGTGTAGGTAACTATCATGATAGCCACCGGGATATAAAAACTGATCAAGGAGGAGGAAATAGCATAAGTCCTGTTGAGGCTGGAGTCACAGCTCTCCAATGGTCCAGTGAGGGTATCATTGTTGCCAGAGGTCCCATCAGAGGGTCTCACTGCTGCTAATGCCACCCATGTGGTACTCATATCTTCTGTCCAGGTGGTGACAGCACCGGCTGCTGCCCAAGCAGTGCCAAATCCATCTCCAATATCAGCAGCAGCAACAACATCCCCACCTTTGTGCCAGTTGAGCTGGACAGGGATGAAGGAGATAAGCACGGACAGTGCCCATGCCACGCCGATCATCACCAGAGCCAGCCGCTGGGTCATCTTTCTCTCGTAGCGGAAAGGGCTGGAGATGGCCCAGTACCTGTCCACGCTGATCACGCACAGGTTGAGGATGGAGGCAGTGGAGCACATGATATCAAAGGCCACCCAGACGTTGCAGAAAGCCCCAAAGGGCCAGTACCCAGCTACCTCTGCCACCGCCTTCCAGGGCATGACCAGCAGGGCCACCAGTAGGTCCGAAACAGCCAGGGACACGATGAAGATGTTGGTAACCTTGCTCCGCAGGTGCCGGTAGCGGACGATGGCCGCGCACACGAGCACGTTCCCAAAGAGCGTCCAGAGGATGAGCAGCGCTAGCAGGCTGCCCGCCGCCACCTGCCCCGCGCCGGGGGAGCCCGCCGGCCCCCGCGCCTCGCTGGGGGGCCCCGTAGCCGGGGGCAGTGGGCTCCGGCCGCCCCGCAGCATCGCTGGCGGCTCCCGCCGGCTGCGGGGCGGCTCCGGCCGGGATGCGCCGAGCAGCCAGCGCCGCCCCGCCGCCCGGCCCCATGGGGCCGCTGCCCCCCCCGCCCCGCCGCCACCCCTGCCGGATGGCCCAGTTCGGCCGCTCAGCGCGCACCGGGCTCCGGGCTCCGCGCCTCGCCACTACCGTCGCGCCAGCCCCGCCGAGGTCCCCCTCCCGCGCTCCGGGAGCCCCGCCTGGGATCCCCGCCCCGCGGCTCAGTGCAAGTACCTCCGCTCGGGATCCCCGCCCCGCGGCTCGGTGCGGATCCCCCCGCGAGGTCTCCGCCCCGCGGCTCCTTCCAGGGGCTCCCGCTCTGCAGTTCGGCACGTCCCCCTGCTCGGGGTCTCTGTCCTGCGGACCCCGCTTTGGGTACCCGCCTCGCGTCCTTTTGCTTGCGCTCCCTGTGTCGCGGCTCAGCGCGCTTTCCTTTTCCTCAGGTTCCCCGCTCCGCGGCTCAGCGCGCACCCTGCCTGTGGCACACGCTCCGCGCCCGCTCCTTCTGGGTTCGTTCTATGCCCCCGCGACTCCCGGTGGCTCCCGCCTGGGCTGGCGGCTCAGCTCGCCCGGTGCCCGTCCGGCTCCCAGCCTGGGCTGCCCGCCCGTTCCCCGCCGCCCGGGCCGGGCCGCCCGCCCCCGCCGCCCTGTGAGCATGCTCCGCCGCCAGGGACGCGCCGTCCGGGCCGCTGGGCACCGCGGCTGGAGGGGACGGGACGGGACGGCGCAGCGGGGGCAGCCGCCCTGCCCGCTCCTTCCCTCCCTCCGAAACCGAGTCACCCTCGCAATCGCTCGGTGCCGTCACCGGCTTTGTGCGGCGGTTTTGCGCAGCGCAAGAGAAGAGCGCGGTCCCCACCGCGGGGAGCGGGGAAATGACCCCCAGCATCACCGGGGCAAGAGGGGCTGTCCAGGACGGGTACGGACACAGCTCGGCCGGCCTCTCGCTGGGAGCGAACGGGGCTGAAAGGTGCGGTGTGAGGAGCGGGACGGGCCGGGTATCTGCCTCAGGGATGGGAAATAGAGTGTGCCTCCGTACTTGTTCCAAGGGCTTCTACTGGATGGCTGAGATGTATTATAGGCAGAAAGCCCGGCAACCGAAAATCCGGTTCTCTCTCTTTCCAGCTGTATGGGATGAATCATTCCTCTCGGTAGGGCTCCAGCACAACTAGAAACACACTATGACCATGAGCATTACAGGTGTTAATGCTCTTGGACTCACCGTGTGAAAATGTCATGCTTGATTTTCTTCAGAGAACATGCCTTAGTTATTTTTATTCAAAATATAAATAATTTATTTCCTCTAAAATTAATTTCTTTTTAAAACCTTTGCCAGAGATCAAATGAGCAGCCTGTTTTGGCACTGAAAGGGCTGAAGAACTGATGCTTTTCAGGGACCTTCCAGCTGTTTCTCCAGGCAGATCAGGAAGGACAAGAATCACTATACCTTGCTGGATCTGCAGTGACATGAAGAAAGATTAAGTGCTAGAGTTACTAAATACACAGGGAAAAGAAAAATAAATCAAATTCTGAAACCTTTTAGGTAATTTTATAAATTGTCACAAGAAAACTGAAGCTTCACTTTAGCTCTCGCTGAAGAAATTGGCACTACTTTTCCACATTTAAACAGAGTTAAATTTAATATTGGAGGGAGAATTTAGCTTTTGTCACCACTGAATTCTAAACAGTGTGACTAAAGCTCTGGTGCTAAGGCAATGTGTTGCTTGCACAAACTCTGCTTTCCTAAGCAATGCCTCCTACAATTTCTCTAAACGAAGAAGCAGATTGCACAAGTATTTGTGGACATGCCTGTTGAAGCTTCTAGTCATGGGGATATTTTGTAATGTAGTTAATGGGTATATTTTATGTCAAAAAGCAATGATCAAATTTTCTTGTTTAGCTTATATTCATTGCTTCAGCAATGCAGAGGTGCATGCATATGCTTGTAATGTGGTATCTGTATCTATGTGTGTATTCACACGCGTGCTGCCAGTACACACGAGCTATTTAAATAAACACATGTGTAGGTATCTGTCTTAATAACAAAAGCAGCCCAATAGAACAGCCTGCTCACAACTCAGCAGGCCCTTGCCCACATTGGTAGCTTAGTACAAATCAGAGGTGCAGGTGTGTGTTATCTCCTGCCAGCTCTGCCCAGTGTGCTGGAGTCAGGCACAGAGGAGGTGTAAGCAGGTGGGAAAGATGCCTTAGCTCATTGAAACAAAAATTGTAAGAGCTCACTTGTCAGGTGTCTAAAGAATGAAGTTTTGCTATGCTTTGTTCTTAACTGTCTGCAATAGGTGGACCCAAAGTGGAGGACTTTCCAAAGTATCCCATTTATTGGCCAAGAGTTGCATTTGGCTGTCTGGATCCTGTAACTCAGAATTAAGAGAATATAATATCTTTTCCCACCTTTTTAATCTTTAGCAATCATTCTTGGTTTCCAGCTGGTGTGAACTGATGTTCACCAAAGCTCCCTGTGGATAAAGATCTAGCATTGAGCTGGGGGAAGATTTGTCACCCAAAGGTGCACCTGTCAGTGGGTGCATCAGTGATACAGTCTCCAACGTTGATACAGCATTTCATGCATGCATGTCCAAAACTTTCTTTCAAAGCAAAGGAATGCATTAGGGGATCAGGAATATTTTCAATGGTAATAAAAAAAAAATACTAGTTTGTGATGGGTTGGCATGTGCGACTAAAACCCCCGTGCTGACAGACTCAGTGTGTTGGGAAGAAGAGGAGCAGGAAGGAGCAACAGGATAACCACTCTGTGCATTTACCAGATCATTCCTAACGGCATCAGGTCAGAAAAAGCATCATTTAATGGGGACATTTGTGGTGTGTTATAACATTCCATCCACTGCCATTGAGCCCGAGATAAAAACCCTTCGCATTTATAGGTTATTAGCATCCTTTTTTAACTTTCTGTAGGCAGTCTGCATATAAATCTCTTTTTAAGAATAGTCCATTAAACCCACAGCTGTCACTTGCTGAGAGATTTGGGGTGGGTATTTTTTCTCATACTGAAATCATCTTTGTAATGTCTTTTGTGCTTTTCCTTCAGAGCTTTGACTCACTTTTCTTTTTTTTATTCACCTGTTAAAATTGCAGTTCTCTCTCACAGCTGGCAGATTGAAAGTAATGGAATTTAACTGCTATTGCAACGGTTCTGAGCCAAAAAAAATCTTTTTAGTTCCTGATTTTAAAAGTGTATGTTTTACTAGCTCTTTCCCTTTATTGTCACATTTTCTATTTCCACTTCAAAATACAAATACCCATTGTTCTGCTCAATCATATTTATTTAAAAATCATCAACGCTCATAAATTCACACATTCTCTCATCTGAGAGATACTTGATGTACAGAGATAAAATATAATTAATGCCAAAAGCAAATTAAAATACAGAGACACAGGTGTGCCACTGAGGTTTAGGCTGTAAAAGCATCCCATCAAAAACCTCCCATTACAGCTAGGCTCTAAAACAGAGAAGAAGAGGTAGTAGTAGTGGTGGAGGAGGCTGGAAGTCACTGCCTTTTAGGCCAGTTTAACAAAATCACTGCGCATGTTCTTAAGTGTAGAAGGATGCTCAAGTGGAGCTGTATTTAGGAGCACGGCTGAACACATGCTTAAGGTCAATCAGTTTTATTCACTAACACTGACAGTCTTTATTGCACAGGTGCAGGTGAGAGTACTGAGGAAGGAGGGAGATAACTGGTATCACCAATTTATGGACTACAGAAAAATCCATGCAGACTGGGTTGGGTTCTGCTGTTCATGTTTCAAACAAAAAATAAACATGAGCAATTGGAAAATTATCAGAAATGCATTACAGGAATTATGTCTGGGAAACTTCCTCAGCTGAGCAGAGGGCAACAGGAGGGTTAGAACCAGCTGGTGATATCTGACAAGGGGAAAAGTTATCTATAACATATGACTTTTAATATTTCAGGTAAAGTTATAAAAACTTGAGAGGCTAAAACCTGAATCTATGAGAAATCAGGGTAGAGGTGGGGTACACATTTTTAACAGTGAGGATGATTTATGGCTGAAGCAATTGATTTTGGATTGTAATAGATTTGTCATTATTTGCAACCTGAAAACCAAGGCTGAATGCATTTCTCAGAGGCTGTGCCTCAGCTCACCCCTCAGCTCTGTCTTGATTCTGAGAGTACCAAACAGTACTCTGTAGTCCACGTTGTGGGAAAAGTCATTTTGGATGACTACAGTTACCCCCGCTGACCTTAAATCCTACTTAAGTTTTTGTTGATGTGATTAACCATACGTAACAGGATCTGTAATGAGTGTGATATGGTTCCTTCACCAGCCATTGATCACTCAGGGAAATCATGAAATAATTGATGTTAACAGGAGAAATTTCCACAGTTGTTGTTTTGTTGTTGTTGGGAGGTTTGTTGTTGTTGTTTTGCTTTTGCTTTTGTTGTTGTTTTTTTATTTAATACCAAGCTTCACTTCATTTAAACCAATGGTAAAAGATAAAAGATGAATGCCAGCCAGGGCCAAGACCAAAGGGAACATTTTTGTAAATACGATTCCTACTATACTGCCTTAGTTCATTTTGGGTCATTTGTCTTATATTATCTTTTATTTTTGGATATTTATAATCGTGTATTGAAAATAGTCCTTTTTTTCTCTAATAAATCAGGAATTCACATGATTAAAAACTAGTAAAGATCAGGCACATTTGAAACAAAACAAATAAAAAGAGGAAAAACCCTGTTTTTTACAATTCAGGAATTTTATTCATATTCTCTGGGCGTGCATGGGCATATCCCAGGGGAATGACTGACCTGAGAAAATAATCAAGATGAAAAAGGTGATTTTAATTTTCTAATGTTGAACACTTCAAGATTTTTATTTTGTCTTTTGCCAACTATACTGTCAAACTGCAAATAAAAGTCAGGCGAACTTAGTTCCCCAAGAAGCTGCTGTAACTTTGTATCTGGTTTCAATAGTGTAACAATTTGCCCTGTGGAGTAATTTGAAAACAAGTTTCTTTTCAGTGTACTGATTTCTCTGTTTCTCTAACCTACAGTACATTAGGAGGATCTGTGAATTTTATATTGAATGTGTAAATTACAGGCTTTTTTAGTTAAATAATTTTTATTGGAACTTTTACCAACAACATCATTTATCTTAGGAATTTACCCTGTCCATTAACATAGCATGAGATTATTTTTCACAAAAGGAGTAGAAAAACTAAATCCTTCATGGACTCAAACAGCAGTTTCAGTAATGAAATCAGACACTATGGTGAAGACTGTTAAGTCTGATAGAAAAGAGGGGGCTCAGCAAGCCAAAGTCAGCAGCTGGGTGTCTGCCTCTGGAGGAACACAGATGATGTCTCCTGGGGTCAGACAGTGACTCGTCCTTGGGCTTCCCTCCTTCCAGAAGGCAGCTGCTGCATGAAAGGGAATGGGGTGGGGAAGCAGGACACCCAAACCTCATCTGTTTCCCTGGCACTGTGGGACACCTTGCAGAAGAGCCTGTTGCAAATGCTACATGGAAAGCTGCAGAGCAAGGTTATTTTACAAGTGTGTCAACAGTTAGAGCTGATAGGGTTTTAAATCTGTACTTTTTAGAGTCATGTAAGACCAGCACTACATTTCATAGTTCAGGATTTATTTGGGGGAAGAATTCCAGTTTCAAATTTTTAAACATTAGTGGTAAGGATGAGCAAATTTGTTACTTAGAGATAAACAGCAAAAAACTGCTACTTTTACTTATTTCTGCCTTTTTCCCCATTTAAGCAGTATGTAAAATAACATGCTCCTTTAGAATCCTTCTGGTTTCTTCTCCAACACATGTAACAAGGCTCAAAGGAGTTTCAAGTGCAGAGAGTATCAAGCACCACTGTAATGATTTAGGACCCCCCCCATTCTTCTGGCTGATGCACTGTAAATCCAAGGAGGGAACATACACTTACAGTTGCAAACCATATGCTCAAATAAATCAAGGCAAATGCCCCAAATTCAGTACAAAGTCAATGTATTGCTGCAATGGAACAAAGTTCACAAGTACAGGCACAGCCAGCTCCTCTTGATATAGTGAAGTTTGGGTTCTTGGCTCTTATTGGATTGGAAAGGTTTTTCAAAATGGAGAGCAAAGAAAATAAAATTAAAAGTTTAGAGAGAAGAAGGACATTCTGATGTTTGGAAAGGATTTGAGGACACTTTCAAAAGTCTGTTTGGCTAGTGACACATCTTTTAAAATTATTTCTTGGTAATTAAACTATTAGATTCAGGCAGAAAAACCCTGCCTGGGAAGCAATGCAGGCATGCTTCTCGTACCTGGGAGAGGAGCAGCAGGAGGGACAAGGAACCAGCTGCCATTAAGATGTTAAAAAGCTATTGCTTACTGCATCGTTGTTCATTGCAGCCTTCCTACAAAAGGAAGGCATTTCCTGCTAAAAGTGAAATTACTAAATTCAGAAAATGATGGACTCAAGTCAGAACCAGACACAAAGTGTGGACTTAGCCTTAGGTATATTAATCGCATCTGTGCATTCTTAAAAGGATTCTAATGCTTTTAATCTTCAGTTAAGCCTGGTAAATATTTCATAACACAATAAATTAGAATACAGGAGTTATGGGATCCTTGAAAATCCTGGTCAGCCACTCACTCTCTTCCCCAGAGTGGGATGGAGGAGAGAATCAGAACAGTAAAGGTAAGAAAAATTGTGGGTTGAGATAAAGACAATTTAACAGGTAATGCAAAAGGCGTGTGAGCAAGCAAAGTGAAACCAGGAATTAATTCACCACTTCCCGTGGGCAGGCAGGTGTTCAGCCAACCCCAGGAAAGTAGAGACTTGGAAAGACAAATGCCACCACTCAAAATGTGTGTCCCCTTCCCACTGCTTCCTTCTTCTTCCCTCAGATTGATGCTCAGCACGAAGCCATATGGTGTGGGATAAGGTGTGGAATGTCCCTGGGTCAGCTGGAGTCAGCTGTCCTGGCTGTGTCCCCTCCCAGCTCCTTGTGCAGCCCCAGCCTCCCCACTGGTGGGGTGGGATGATGGACAGAAAAGGCCTTGGCTCTGTGGAAGTGCTGCTCAGCAATAGCTAAAACATCCCTGAGTTACCAGCACTGTTTCCAGCACAAATCCCAAACACAGCCTCACACGAGCTGCTCTGAAGAAATTTAACTCTATCCCAGCCAAAACCAGCGTGTGGACAGGAGCTGCTCCTCACTCAGATTAAAATGCTGATGTAGTTCACTGAAATTAATGATTCTAAGTGTGGTTTTCACAAGATGGCTTTTAATTCCAGATGTATTGCAGTGACATTCAAGCAAAGATTTATTGGAAACTAAACATAAAACACCCACTGCTTTGTTACAAATCAAGTAGAGAGATAGCAGCTGGTTTTCCTGCAGTCTGGTTCTTTCAAAACTTTCCACCTACTGCATCCATCTTTATTTGTACTTAGGCATAAATTGTGGTCCATTTGCTTCTGGCAAGAAAATGAAAAATGTGTTGGTAAAGATTTTACCAAAGGCCATATTTTAAGGATGAAATTCAGTTCTCTTTTAATTGAAAAACAGTAGTAGAGGAAGGCAGGAGGCATGCCATATAGAACTGTAAGTTTTGCTTTAAATGTCAGTCAAATTAACATTATAAGACATAACACACCTCCTATTTAAAAAAAACCAAAACAACAACAACAACAAAAAAACCCCACCAACCCACACCCCAAAGAAACACACAAAAAAAATCACAAAACCAAACACAAACAACAACTAATAATAAAAATACTCTAACCAAGTATCATCAACCTCAAGATGAAACTGATTCTTTAGAAGCTAATAGAGCCAAACCTCTTTTTTTAAGTTCTCCTTAACAATTGCAGCTGCTTCAATTCTGTTTAAATCCAGATCTCATTTTATTCATGCATGCATAGAATGAGGCCAAATGCTTGGGGACAAGGGTTCCCAGGGAATAAGTGATCCAATGAGCCATCTGTACACATCATGTCTAATAAGGGTGAGGTGGGGAAAATAAAAATTATTAGATTATTAAAATCTTGAAATTTGAGAATCTTTTTTATTTAATGGATTTTTGGTGAAGATTAATGAATTATTTTAGCTAGAGATAAGAAACATGCTCTTGCATTACTTGGGTAATTTCCCTCTCTGCTGCTCTCTGGAGCCATCTATTTCTCTGCACTTATATAGTCCACTCAAAGTCTATGGAACACAAGTGGACAATGCAACACACAAATATTTCCAAAATTATCAAAATGGACATCATTTTTTGCATGATTAAAAGAGAAAATTCAATATATTGAAAAATATTAGTAAAAGGAATTAACTTCTTTTAGAAGGCCTCAACCATGAGTCTTCCATTTTCTTCTATGTCAGTGTCATAGACACAAAAAACCACTTGGAAAGTCTGTGGTTGTGCAAGTTTAATTCTTCAGGTAAATTGAGGACTGTAGTGCTCTTTTTGCACCTTGGCAGCCTTTAATTCTGTACACATATGAGTTTAAATATAACCCAAGCATGCATTATTGAATAGATAAAATTATTTAGGGAAGAAATGGAAGGAGTGGAAGAGCCTAGCAGAAGGATGAACATCAGAAAATAACTTTCTAGTTAAGATTATACAGGAAAAATTCAGAATCCTTTGCATATCAAGCACTATTCACTAAAGAAATTCCCTTTTAAAAAGGTCTCTTTAAAAGTAATATTAAATTGGGGCACCTCAGGAGAATATCAATGAGCAGCTGTTAGAACTCTCTCCAGGGTAAGCAGGCTCTCGTGCCTCCTGTCACATGTTTGAGCAGATAGGTAGGCAGAAATAGAGTAGTCTTGTACCATTTATTGTATTTTCAAACCTGTGATAAATCAGTATTGTAAATACATATTAGAGAAAAAAAAAATTAGATAACAGTTATTTGAGAAAGCCCAGGTTGAGCATTGAGCAGAGAGCTAGAGGTCACACTATGGTAACTACGTTAATCTAACTATTTTTCCTTGTCCAAAAATTTATGTTTCTTAAAAATGTATGCCTCTATTTTTCCTGGTTCAAAAATCAATATTTCTTAAAAATGTATATTCTCAAATATTCAGAACTTCACGACTCACTATGGTTTCAGGAGTAGTTGAGCTAAGAGCTGCTTCCATAAAATCCTCTGTGTTTGGATGAAACAATATTTTTTGAGGGAAGTCCTGTTGTGAAAACCTCTTAGGCATGTCAGGTCAAAATCAAATCTCTGGTCCTGAAACAGAACCATTTAAGTCAGCGGGATTTCATCAGTGCAGCTCAGAATAGAATTTACCCATTAGCATGTTTAAAGCATTTGCTCACTGCCAGAGTGCTACCTTAATTCACTTTTCTGAATAAACTTCAATTTCAGCACTCAAAAGCAATTTAATTTTGTGGGCAAAAGAAATTATTTCAATCATAATGTGAAGAAGCAGAAAGGGTTAAGTAATTGCAAATGAAATAAAACTAAATTAGGATGTTGTTTATTTTTGTAACTTCAAGTATGTGCTATGTGTTTGTAAATAGAGCATATGGCCCCTTTTTGGCCTTAGGGATTTGGAGCTAGCTCTGCTTTGGCTGAACACAAATGCGGGAAAACAGCTAAAGGACACCAGTTCCAGCTAAAGAATGACATGGGACCCATCCCACAGGAGCAGAGGAAGAAGAAACAGGCTTCCTCTAGCCATCTTTATGAGCACTTAAAGGTTGAAATGGAATTTTTACCCCTACCTAGTGAAATCAAATTTTTTTCTCCTACTGGAATTAGCTGTAGAATTTGTCCAGGAAGGAAAATTAAAGATTGCTTTGGAAAGAAGATTAAAGCTTTATTTCATTATCTGGATGGCCCTATTTACTCCAACTGTAGAGAGACAACTGAGTGGTCAGAGTATGGTATTTAAATGGAACTAGGCAAGATCAAGCTACTGAGTTCAAGCAGAAAGATAGAAAATGTTACTGTCTAGAATAAATATAAGAGCCAATAAAGATGTTATAAAACAGCAGGACAGGCCACCGTAGGTGCAGGCAGAGATTACAGTGATGTAAGATAGTGCCTCTTCTAAAAACTGCTTAAAATCAAACTGAAATTGCCTTTCAGGAAAATAGGTGCTCTCATGCTCAGCCTCCTGATGCTTCATCTAATTTAGACTTCACCTGAGACTTCAGATGGATACTTCTTTACTTGATCTGGGCTCTGCAACAGGTAAAGAAGATAGTAAAAATTCCCAAGCTGGTTATGGCTATATACACCACAAAATAGAACTGAAAATTCATTACGATGTGAAGCAATTCCTGAAACATTCTGAAGCTATCGAATGGTCTGTGTTTGCCATCTAGTGGTACAAAGCCAAAATTCTTTTCTGCTGCATGAGGGCGGACACAACGGCTGAAATCTGTCTCAGAAGCAAAGCTTTCTCACAGGGAAATATTCCTGCTCTCGGCATGATGGTGGTGATAAATGTACAACTGTCCTTTCAGGAACAAGGAGCAGAAATTTTTCAGCCCTTGACCCACCAGATTTAGGACTAGGTCACCAACAGATTAGCAAGGGTTATCCAGTAATTAATTGATCTGTAGCTCCAGTATCCTGGTTACTGCTCCAGTCTTTCAACCTCGCAGGTGCAGATTCAAATAGGAATATTCAGGCACCCAACTTTTCACTGTTTTCTGTGAGAATTCAAGCAACTAAATATCACAGGATTTTGAGATTATATTCTAACATCTTCTCAACCGCACTTCTAAAACTCTCAGCCAAAGGCCCTCCAGATTTCTAGAGGTTTCAGCTTTGCTTTACAGGGCCTCTGTATGAAAACATGTAATTATTTTCCAACCAGGAGACTGATCTACAATGAAATTAGCAGCTCATTAAAAAACTGTGCAGGGAATAGGCACCATTCTGGCACTGGAATACATATATCTAAATACAAGTTGTAAGTCTATTTTTTTCTGTTAAAACATTTCAAGAATATTTGAATAAAGAATTAAGTAAAAGGATTCATTTTATTTCTCAGTTATGTCATAGAGTAAATACAAGAAAATTAATAGAAATATATTTTGTCAGAAAAAATTATGTACAGCATGATACCTAATCATACATGTTACACACCTGGATTTCTTGCTATCTATATCTATCCACAAAATAATAATTATATATTGATTTTTCATCAGTAATAAGGAAGTTTAAACTAATTCCCACACCCCAATTATCTAGCAAATATTTTAGGTTTTACTATTAAAAAAAACAAAGCTAGAAATTAAGAGTTGAAGTTTTCTTAATATCTGTGTGATTTAAGAGAAGCTCTTCATGGGATTTTCTGTTCTAAGTCATACAGAATTTTTTCTAAACCCCTTTCACAAGTCACAATGAATGAAAACAAAGCCATACAAATTGTACAGAGAACAAATCCCAGTTGACTAAAACAAAGATTAATGAGATTGAATTAACTTTACTATGTAGTGCTAATCATATTAACACTAATATGATCCTGAAAAGTGTATTTATACAATGACACCACATATATAACAAAACATGTGGAAAGAAAAAAATTACATGCTATTAGCTATGGTCCCTTCTTTAAAACAAATTATTGAATCTTCTATTTATTGGGCAGCTGCTGCGTTCACTCATTCATTCATCCACTCCCTCAACTGTTATTTATGTAATTAATTATTCAATCAATTGTTCACTGAGGGACCGTATATGATCTATGTTTTACAATTGACCTCAAAGAGCGAGGCAGCTGAATGCATCCGATAGAAAATAGAAAAAGGCATCGCAAGGTTCACAACAATTATCCAGGGTTCAAAGCCAAAAACTATTTCTTCCAGTCCATTGTCATATTCCGGGCGGCATCCGAACGCCGGTGGTATCCACAGCTGCAGGGAAAGAACGCGAGGACAGCGTTAATCACCGGCGGTACAAGTCAATAGCCCCTAATCACTGTGACTCCGCTATACTGCAAATGGGTTTCAGGAATCCCTAAGAAACCCCTCCCTGTTGCTACTGGGGCACGCTGCTGGAAGAGGGTTTCAGCTGCTGCTGCTGCTACAGTTTTTGGACCGTTACTGAAAGGAGCCTCCCATATTCCACATTTAAATAAACTTTGTTCTCCAAAAGCATATTTGCTTCTTCCAGAAGTAAAATTTACTGCCTACAAACTGTAAAACCATGCAATTTTAATATACTTTTCAGACTTGAAAGAATGGGAAGCTTTTGGGTATTAACTTGTGAACTACATTCAACATGTCTTACCGAAAGGTTGCAGAGGAATAAAAATGCAGCAATGTTCTTCAAAATCCTCCTCTTGTTGTTAGTAACTGAGTTTCTACTGCAAACTGAGAAATCTGAGGCTGAGTGCATGACCAAGCTATTGTCTTGACTTGTCTCTTCTTTGGCAACACCAGCACCATCGTTTTCTCTCCCACAGATGCTGCCCTTAAACAGACAGGGTATGTCACCGCTGTCACGAGCAGCTCTGCCATTGTAAATCTCTTTGTACAAGGGGGTGAGGGACAAGGTGGTCCCCCGAGATATGGTCACTATTCGAAGTGTTTTAATGTCATCATGCACCTTTTCCTGCTCACGGTGGATGGATTCAATGATAAAGAGGTTCTGAATATATTTCTCAATAATTACCAGAACGGAGTAGGGCAGGTTATACCATGTGTATTTGGGATGACCTTGGGCACAGATAATGGCGAGGATGGAGCCCCAGGACAGCAGCCAGGACCCTGCAGCTGTGCCCACCAGCAGTTCTGCGTCCAGTTTTCGAGCAGGATTCTTGGAATTATCCAGTGATCTCTCTTCCAGTCTGTAGATGAGAAGGGCGACAATTCCAGCTGTGCACATGAGAGCCAACACGAAGATAGCGTGCAAGTAAAACATAGTGAGTGCTAACTCGCTTTTGATTTTTGAACCTCCAATCTGAATTAAATACACAACAACTATGGCAATTGTGCTAGTTAACACGATTAGTCCAAAAATCATTCCAACCGTTATGCCATGAAATTTGAATGGAGTTTTGTTTTGCTGGTGGTGCTCAACTTTACGGCCAATGTTCTTCCACAGGACATAGAGCATGGTGGATGCTAGGATGTGGTACTCGATATTAAAGGGATATAGGTAATATATCCCTTGAGAAAATATCGAGCAGAGAGTTGTTGTCGTGCAATTGCATTGAGGTGCATGATCATCTAGAACTAAAGGAGAAGGAGAGATTAGTTATGTGCATTATAAAGATTCCTTGGTTTAAGTGAATAAATGAAACATAAATAAAATAACGAAACACAAAAGGTAAGATTTCAGTCAAACAACACCCCGTTACCCACCTAGGAAAAGGCTTCCCCATGCTTCACTGGAGTTTGAAAGCAGAAGGCATGCCTAGCAGTTGTAATAGAATGTCCTGGGTTGGAAGGGAGCTAAAGATCATCTATTTCAAACTCCCCTGCTGTGGACAGGGAGCCTTCTACTAGACCAGGTTGCTCAAAGCCCCATCCAATCTGGCCTTGAACTTTTCCAGGAATGGAGCATCCACAGCTTCTCTGAGCAACCTGTTTCAGTGTAATACCACCCTCATAAGCGATGAACATTTTTCTTTATATCCTCCTTACTTTAAATGTTTGCTGAATACAACTTGCAGCATCTCGTCAATGGAGAAAATGATTCATTAGTAAAAAAAAAACTTCCAGAGCAAAGTCCTTGTCTTGTAAAACAGCACTAATGGATAATTCTGTTCCTTTGAGCCATCCCACTGAATCCTGTAGGACCACAGGCTACATGCTATCACTCTCCTGGGAAAGATTTGCAAGATTATCCATACTTGGTTTTTTATTAATAACTTAGTAAGTAGTAAACTCTCTTTTTAACAGTGGTATGTTAATTTATTACTGTGATGTAGTAATACACTGGTTCCTTAGTGATGTTCCTCAGTGCTGTTATTCCTCAAAAGAAATGTTCTCAAAAAATCTATTTGTTTGGAACTTAGAAGAAAACTACTGCCTTGAGCACATAGATGATAATGATCATATAATATTTCAGTATCAGCTAATTACCATGTGCCCCAGAATGACTATGCTGACAGTCATGGATGACTCAGCTACATCCTATAATAGACAGTATTTTGTATGACTGTGCTAGAGCAGGAATTTCAAAATGCACCAATCCTTTAACTTACCTATAGTTATGTTCCCAAAACCAAGTGTGATTAGTCTTTCCTTATGTTCATTCAATTGATGTTTTGACTCGGTTAACACGCCATTTGTCCACAGGAGCAAATTTGTGAACACGGAATGGATAACACCGAACCTACAAAGTAAAGTAATTATTGCAGGAATCTGCACAGACTGTATCTCGTGAAATATGTGAAATAAAATTAAATGGATTAACTTTCTGTGTACAAGATATATGGCACTATTTATTTATCAGTGCACCGGGAGGGTTGAAAAATCATCACCAATCTCTAAAGATGTTCTGCAATCACTGAACATCAGACTTCCAAAACCTTACAGAAATGTAATATATTAAATAGCCTAATGTATTAAACTATTAAAATAATGATTTTATTGTTTCTTATGCTCTCTTATGTGATGGGTTTTATTCTTTGGGATGGACAAGCTTCATGTTAGTGATTGAACAAGATTATTTGTTTGCAAACCCTATTTCACAGCCTTCTGCAGTGCTCTTTCATATTCTGTGTCTGATCTTTCTTCACAGATACCACCACCTTCTCCAACTTCTAGCCCGTGCATTTTGGTCTCCTGGAGAAAGCTGAAGCTAACAGAGGGCTTTATTCCATTCAAAGTGCTGGTAATAATGAGGGCAGATCTCCATGCATTTTTGAGACTCGTGGCCTCCAACAAGCCATTTCAGCTTGGTAGAAGAGAATGGCGTTGGAGAAAGAAGTGTATTAAAGGTTCTGAACTTCCTAATAAAATCCAGACAAAAATTGTCCTCCATTGCCAAGCAGTCCCTTTTCTGTAGGAAGTCATGTATCTATCTCTTTCCTAGGCACAATACTTTCACCTACCAATGCCAGGTGTTCTCCTGCACCCAAGGCTGTTCGTGTTTCTTCACCAAGAAACAGTTCTTTATTACAGCACTGTTTGCAATGATAAACTTGCAGTTAGAATTTTTTTTAATCTATGAATCTTATAAATCTTATAAGCAGAGCTGGTAGCACCAGCTAACATTGCAAAGCCTTCTGTAATCACTCTCTTCCTGCACATGGGGCTTGAACACTTACCCAAGAGAGCAGAATGACATCTCCACCACAGATGACATTTCTGAGTAAATTTATTTTACCTCCTATAGAAACTGGTCAGATCTTTGGTAACTTTAAACAGGTACTTTGAAAATTACCATTTGCTTCCTCATGTTCCATGTACAGACAGATTAATGTACATTAATCTGCCTTCTCACAAAACCAGAAACACATTGGATCTGATTTGGTACATAGGATACCACCAGGGAGGTTGTGTATCCAAATGCATTTGCACAGCTGCATCTACCACAGCTGCGAAGTGTGGTTGACATGCCTGAGGGATGGGATGCCAGAAGGACCTGGATGAGCTCAAGAAGTGGCCCTATGGGTTCAAAAAGGCCAAGTGCAAGGTCCTGAACCCGGGTCAGGGCAAGCCTCAGTATTAACACAGGCTGGAAACATTCAAGGGCAGTTTAGATGGACCTCTGAACATCCTGATCTGGGTGAAGGTGTCTCTGGCTATTGCAGAGGGGTTGGACTAAATGGCTTTTAAAGGCTTCTTCCAATCCAAACTATTCTATGTGTCTAAGACCTAGTTTTAAAAAGGTGCTTTCCATAAAATCAATACAAAATACCTTAGTTACATTGCATTGACTCCAGATTGGTGATACAGGTTCCCTTTCAGTAGCTAAATAAATAAAACATAATATAGTGCATAGTCTTAAAACATATACATAGTGCTTCCTTCTTAAGTGACTCTGTGGTATCATAAATTGCCATTTTCCTCTCTCATGTCCTCACGCTCTTGTCCTGCCCAAGATGTACCCTAAAGGCCTTTCAATCCGTACCTACTTTATTCTCTAGCTCTGTCTAGTCTCTGTTTCAGGTCAGCCTTCCCAAGGCATCAGTGGGAAAAATATATATATTTTGTCACTGTTTTGTATTACAAAGATTCAGTGCAGTTTAAATAAGGGTAAATGGAGTTACTTTCTGTTAAACTGTTTCTTTCTACTTAATGCAATCAAGAGGAGAATCAATCTCTATATTTTCACTGTCCCTCATACAATAAAACTTCGGTGTTAAAGCACTGTACACACATACACCTATCAACATGCCAGACGAGGATCAGATCCACATTACCTTTCAAGTGTTTTGAAAGACTGGATAACATCCTTTGCATGACACCACAGAAAGTACACCTAAACAGAAGAAATACAGAGAAATATCATTACAATAATGAGCATCTGCTACACTCAGAAAGGAAAGTGCACCTGTAGACAGACATTCCAATGGTTGTAACTTCTGATGATTTAAACAGAGGCAGCTCCATCTCCACACATGTGAAAGAGCTGATGATTTCCTGTGATTATTACACAGAACCTGAGATTTCTTACAGGAAAAATCAGTGACTTAACAGTAGAAAGTCTAACTATCACTCATCAAAACATATTTTCCTTCTGTACCTGAAGAGACTTATTTCAATGACAAATGAAATAAAGCCACTGGCTGTGGACAGAGGTATGGTTGCTGCAGGGCATGGTGATGCTAAGTTTGAATAATTTATGAAATATATTAAATTGTATGGAGAGAAAGAGATGGATGAAAGGATGCCAGACTTGACTAATAAAACAACAGGTGCCCAGGAAGCATGAGAGAAGTTTATACTAACTGCCTGAGAGACAACCCCATTAATTGCGCTCAAGGATAGTGCAGAAAACTCAAACAAGGAATAAAAGAGAGAGATAACAATAATGAGTTAGAAAGTCAAGGGCAAAGAGGAATAAAATTAGAACTCTCTGTTCATGAGAGCATAATGGAGACCTCAGAAAGAGATTGCTGCTGAAACAAAACCAAGTGTGGATAGGTTCAAGAAGAACTATACCAGCAGCTCTCATGGATGTTAGGGCAACACTGGGAGTCTGTTTACTCCCCATAGATCCTAGGATACTGAACTCATCTGTAGGTGAACTATCAGGAGAGAAAGAGTCCTAAGACTTCTCTTAGAAACCCTCCTGGTTTGGTGTTCCAGAAATGGTCTGAAAAGTGATAAAAACTTTGGGTTCTTCTTCAGCAACCAGAGTAACTGGAAGCCTGTTTTTCCACAGCATCCTTTACTGTAGGATGCCTTCACAGTCACTGTTTCTGAGGCATTCAATGCCTCATTTTGGCAAAAGGTAGGCAAATGCAGTTCTTTATGGCTCACCCATGGTACCCAGCAGAAACAATTCCCCTAATGAAGCACTTATCAATGAGAGGAGTAGCTGCTGTAAAATCCTAGATGTAAAGACTAAAATATTTCATGTAGGCTTCAACCAAAATCAAATTGAAATCACCTTAGTCTCTAATGCCATATTCAATTTCCCATCCTGGGATAAATGCAGTAAAATCTAACAGCAGATCTGAAACCATTCTTTAAAACTTATAAAAAATAAGTTTTAAAAATCTGTTTGGACACAAGATAGTGGGAAGAAATAGGAAAAGTCAGTAAAGAAAGAGCATAAAATCCAATTTTCACTCACAGAATACTCATTGCCTCAAGGGGACTTCTGCCTGCAGAAGAACATAATCTACAGCCTGCCCTAGGAGGGCAGGTACATGTTAGTTCATACATGGGTGCAGAATGTATTTATTAATGTAACAGCATGTATCAGGATGCCTCACTTAGAGTAGATGACAACAGAATCTGATATCTATCTGGTAGAAAACAAATTCTTTGGTTTTTAGATGACACATATTAGGGATGTTCTCTGCTGGGATTGCATCCACTATTTCAAAGACACGAGAAGATTTGTCTTAAGTAAGAGACATCTGGTTAATTACTTTTTAAATTTAACTTTTTCTTTGATTGTTCAGGCTAACATTCAAGGGTACAGTACTTTAAGCTCATAGATGATAAATTCAGTGACACTAGGTGATGTAAAATTTAAATTAGAATTCTTGTTGCCTTTGCTCAGCATTTTTATTTGCTATTCTCCCACATTCCAGTTCATGGTGGCTGGAAATCTTGTCAGCTCTGGGTCACTGGCTGTAGTGAAGAATGCTGTGCTCAGATCAGCAAGGCAGAAGGGCTTAATTTCACTGGTTTGTTTCTCAGAGATGAAGTAAAGAAGTTGCAAGACATGGAGAGTGGATATTACAAGAATGTGAAATTAAGGTTACATCAACCAACTCAGAATTTCACCCTCAGAAAAAAACAGATGGGGTGAGAGTTACTGTTTAAATTTCAATATTTTTTTAACTGTTGAAAAAGCAGAAAAATGTAGGTTTTTCAAAAGCTCATCTATATGCAACCACAATTCCTAGAAAAACATTTATTTTTTAATGACTTAAACCTCTTGGAGAATTCATAAAAGTGCCTGGCTATGATTGAGTATCTCAGTTGAGTGGTTTTTTCTTTCCTTCTTCCCTACAAACCTGTGGATAGGGGTTCAGAGGAGTTAATGTGAGAAACAATTACCTATAGAGCATCACCACACACTGCAGACCCAAAGTCTTATAACAAGGAGGCAGCTGGAATATTTCACAGGAGTCACTGACTGTGTTTGCTACTGTGCAGCCACTGATAAGAACAACAAAATGCTTCCAGAAGGAACATCCATGTCATTTGTTGCAGGAAAGTTGTGCAAGTGTTTTAGAACCAGCTAGGAAGGGGTTTGCCCCCTTTAACTTACCAGGCTTACAACTCTAACCACAATGGAACATCAGGTTAGACAGACTGAATTCATCTTGTGTGACAAGTCCCACATACACAAGGCAACTGTCTTTAGCCAAAATACCCATTTCAGCCTGAAAATTCTGAAAATTTTGTATGCAGCTTCAACTAAACAAAAAGACCACATAACTTCAACTACAGAACAATTTTTTATTATTCTTTTTTTCAAACCCATATTTGAAACCCAAGAATTAAGCAACTTCAGGTTGCAAAGCTTGAATTTACTATACATGCACATGCATTTAGTCCTCAAAAGTATTCTGTGATATGCTTAGAAACAAATTACTGTTAAGTCTACTTAACAATAGACAAGATAAAATATAGTTTTGGTAAGAAACAGAGATTAATATAAAACTGCACCCAGTGACTTTTACCTGTAAGATGGTGTGGACAGCATGTGTAACAGGAAAAATGCCTTCAGTTGGGGACAAACAGTTTGAAAAATCAATATAATATCCAATTTTAAAGGAGTCCAGAATTAAAGTGATCACTGCAAATAATGTAATCCCACCTAAAATGAAAAAGATATTAGAAAATTTTAATGTATAGTTATAGAGTCTAGAGACTATTTGTAAAATACACAAAAATCTATTTAGGGGAATGAAAGTTGATGAATATCGGTATTCTTGTTTAGGAAAATAAGACTGGGTCAATGCTCATGAAGATAATTGAGTCCATTAAATAGGTGTCTCTAATTTGTGACAGCCTCTGGCCAGTAAGGTAAGCAGGGTCACAGCGGACAGTCCCTGCAGGGTCAGTGAGGAGTGACCAGCCCTGCAGTGCCCAGGACATTCAGCACCTTGCAGAGTGCCCTGCTCTGGGCAGGGTCAGCCTCCCAAGGGACAGTGGCACTGAAGCAGCCACAGAGAGCAGGAATTCCTGCCCTCAGCAGCCCCACAGCAAACTGGGCAGCCTTGGGGAGCTGAACAATTACCACCTGACTGTCTCCCAGCCCAAAAGTTCAACAGTGAGAAGCGACACAATCACTTGGTGTGCCCTCCCCATGGCTCGGAGGGCACACTTCAATTCAGAGACCACAGCCACAACAAGCTGTAGGTGTGTTCTCCTAGGAAGGAACCAAAGATTTAATTTCACTATCTATATTTCACACACACACACAGAGATTTCCTAACATACTAATCTAAATACCCCAAAGAACTTTGAAATACATTTCCTTTTTTGTTGTTTCTTGTTTGTTTCGTTTGGTTTTTTGTGTGTGGGTTTTGTTTGTTTTGTTTTTGTTATTATTTGGGTTGTAGCTGTATGACTAAGTACAATTGGCTACAAGATTACTGAACCAAACTGTAAGGACTCCATTTCCTTGATTTTGATTTGTTTTGTGGGATTTTTTTTATTGAGGTTTGGTGGTTGTTTTCCTTTTTTGTTTTAGGCTTTTATTCAAGCAAGCTTTCACCTGTTTTAATTTGAATTTATTTGGATGAAGACTAAATAAAAATATATCCATGGACCTCCAACCAGACCTTACGATATAAACCAGCATCAGTATCTTAATCATTCTTTACAATTCCTCACAGAGTAAATAACACCAAGACTGTTGACTTTGATGAATATTTATCTTTTATATGGGGCCACAACCTAACTTCCATAGAAGTACCATGATTTCCACTTGACTTGTGGTAGTAAAAAAATAACACTAAATTTAAAAATTGTTTAATTAATACCTTTATTGTCAAAGTTACATTGATAAAAATTAAGTAGAAATTGTATAAACACACTGTAATTTTGTTTATTATTTCAGTCACTCTTTCAAATTAAACAAAAATGGACTTCTTCTTAATACAAGAAATACAAAAGAATACAAAAGAAACCTTTTTAATACAAGGGTAAGAATTCCGGTAGGATTTTATGTTTCTGTTTTACAATCCCTCTATAATGAAAACACTGTCAAATTACTGATTGATTGTAATTTCTACCAAGAGCTAAAAACATTTGCTTTTGTATTGCAAAATCTAAAACTTCAGCTCTGCACTTCATGTATGTGTATAATCCCATACAGGTTTTTTTTAATTTATGCTTCTTAGGTCAGCTAATTTGTATTCCAACACATGTAACAGGACTGGAGCCCACATTTTTAAATAGAGTTGCCATTTTCACTATGTATGAAAGCAAATGGTATCATAAAATATAAGACTATAGGCTATTCTTGAGACCAAATGATATGTTTCCTTCCTTATCTAAAGAATGTTAATAATTCTGAAATAAATTAGAATAGCTAGTTCTGATTATATAAGTGATTATAAATCGCTCTGCCTGAGGTAACTACACATGCTCTGAGCAAGGTGCTAGACTAGATGACCTTCAGAAATCCCTTCCTACATGAATTATTCTAACACTGATTTTGTGATTTATGGTTTATTTAGAAAGTATGCAGGAAACAGCCTATTTGTCTGAAATGTGTCAGTTTGAGGGACTTCACATGTGTTATGATAGTTTCAATCAGAAGGCAAAAGCTGTCTTCTGAAGCAAAAAGATAATTGATTAATCTTTTCCCTGACCCCCAGGGATTAGAAGACTTTATATGACTCTATTAATTGTAGATCTTTTTGTTTATTCAAATGGTATTTAGGTATTTCTGCAATCACCCAGGTGTCCACACTACAAATATATACAAAGTGTCCAACATGATTATATATGGGCTTCAAAGAGAATGATTGCACTAATTTCCTTAGTCAAAAATCAAAGCACAACCATAATGACCATGCATATGGTATGCTAATAGTTTCTCTGTCAACTTTTTGCAATGAAAACTTCAGTAGTATGTACTAATACTAAATGCACACCAGTAATTTCAAGGAAGATAATTCCACCACTTAGTTATTTCCATTTAAAATTTTAAGAAATGTGAAATGATTGCTATTGAGTGCTGGTTTATTATTTTTTCTTTTCAAACATTTGTTGAAACCTGTGTGTCTTAAGGGCTCAATAACAAGATTCAAAATATTGCTGAGTGCTGGCTCATTTCTTCCTAGTAACCATCAAGAAGAACAAAAAAACATAATGATACGGTTGCAAAAATACCACTCTCATTTTAAAGTATTGTTCAAATAACTGGCAATTCAATGCAGGCAGTAAAAAAGATACAGTCTGAAGTCTGTCAAGAGCTTTTAAGATGACCAGTTGTCAATGCTTTAAACAGAAACTGTGCTGTTAAAGAATGTGATAAAATAAAGCTGTTTGTGAAGCCAACTGATTTTCATTTTGTGTTCTCTGGCTCACTTCACTGAACTTCCCCAAAAAATGGTCAGAGAGCTTTTCCTAGCAGGAGAGCTTACTTAGGGGAATAACATTTGGAATAAGTCAAGGAAAGACTTCCTAAGGTTCCCTGTGGTTATTTGGGTCAGGATAACTATGTTGTATTAAAGACACAGCTCTGCTACAAACTTTTTCCACACTCTGACTCTAGAAGTGGTTCTTGGTCAACCACACAGGTGGGAAGACAACCAAGCTCAAGGGTTCCCACAACTGACACCTTGGTGCAGAATGGCTCGAGAAAACCTTCATGTGAGCAGTTCTTGCAAACTGATCATTTGTCCTTCTAGAGTTGCTAAACATGTACAAGGAGTCAGTTATAGGAGGTTTTTGTTAAATCATTCCATTTCAATATTTGTCAGAGCAAAATGGTCTAAGCAGGCAATTGCCACCACTTTTACTAAAATGATATTCACAATTTGAAAGGATTCATGAAAATACACTCATTTTATAGTGTTTAATACAAGGACATTTGCTCTCACAATTACAGCAAGGAGATATTCTTCAAAAGTAGCTGCTAGAGCTAGTAAAAAATTGCAGAAACTTTCTGTGGAAGAACCCAAACAAAATATGTCTGTCCCATACCATCTTCCTCTTTCCTTTTTGGACTTTTGATCTGTCACGTAAAAGATTTCTATGACAAAAGCACTGATAAAGAGGAGGGCAAGGAGGATCTTGGCAGAGGAATTGCCACCTGAGCTTTTCCTTAGCTCAAATAAGTTTTCTTTTACCAACAGAGGTTAAAGGAGTTGTACAGAGTTGTTGTAACTACAAGAAACTCCCAAGAATAGGAAAGTGTAGGTCATTCCCTAAGGGCAAATTTGTTGAATTGCAGCCTAGACATCCAAGAGAAGCCATGGAAGCTGCACCACTTGAGAAGCCAGTACAAAGAGCCATCCTGTGCTGGTAAAATAAATGAAAAAGGTAACCTAGTAGTTCAATCCAGGATCTTATTTCTAAGTTTCTGTGACTCCTTATATTCTGTAGGACAAATGAAATGCTGTGAATGCGGCGCCAAAAGAAAGAGGGCAAGGGATCCTGGGGTACTTACCCATGCTAGGCAGTATTTAGTCCATATTTAGGAGGGGGAAGCTACCCTCTGAGTAACAAAAGCTTAGCTTGGTCCAAGGTAGGATCAAATTAAGCCTTACATGAATTTCAGGAGGTTGTGAGCCACATAAGCTAATAAATGAAAAATGCTTTAGAGATGGATGTTCCCTTGAAAAACAATAAATTATCAAGAAAAACCATTCAACAGTTGGTGTGTGAACTCCATATATTTCAGGAAAGAGTTTTCAGACCATGGCTGTACATTAGACATTAAAAAAAAATAGCTTTTCTGTCAGGAATTCAAACACAAATGTTAACAGTTGTGAAGAAAATAAATGATACACAAGCACTGAGACAGAACAAACTACATTTCCACAGCACAACCTTACTTTTCAAAATATTCGGGTGTCATGTGTTCTTGAAATTTTCATTTAGATATTTCATTAGCTGCTGTGAAAGTTAGCTGTTGTCTCATTGTTAATAGGTAGAAAACATTTTACGGGAAAGTTGTTATAACGTTCCACTTAAATACTTTCCAATCTATCATTTACAGTGCCGAGACTGGAAGAGACTGGTAAAACTAGGATTGCCTATTATTCCACAAGCACTGATGTAGGCTGTTTCTTTTCCTTGGTACCCAAAAAAACAGCATTCCTGTCACTACGACTGTGATGTGCTCCCCAAATACCTTCTCTCAATATACCTTTATATCCTCACTCTGGTACATGCCTGGCTCTGCAGGTAAGGGCCAGCACATCCCACCACTACCCTCACAAACTTGCATCCCTTTTTCTGCAAGCAAATGCTCAGTTCAGATTCCTTGTTTAACTGCTTGATGTACTAATTACAAACTGATCTGCTCAGGGATTTTGTCCTCTTCTGTCTAACTGTAGATGTTTTGAAAGCATCACTGTACACATATAAACAGGAATCTCTGATACAGAGAGGTTTTGCTCTCTGGTATAGAGGACCTTTCTGACTGGTACTACCACAAAGTAAATTGCATTATACCATCTGGGAGAGGTGATAATTCCTCCAAAAGAGCTGCAAGACACCAACAAAATTGCCTCTTCCACTAGCTATATTTTGTAGGAATAGGGTAAAAAGCTGGCCTGTCATTTCTTCTAAGTGCAGCTAGCAAGTAATCTGTAATTTCCCATATGAAGTTGTTTTGAGAATGAGAAGTTCCTTTAACACAACAATCCATTCTGAGGGTGAAAAATAAGTGCACCTGTAATAACAAGGGATTTGTCCCATGAGAATCAGTAAAGAAAATATGTAAACTATCCGAGAACAGATAGATTTGATAGACAAGTAAAATGTCTTTTATTAGCCAATAGAATAATTAACAAGAAAGCCATTGACCAATTAGAAGTCGCCCTTGAGGTTTGTAAAAACTGTATAAAAGACAGCATGCCAGCATAATAAAGAGAAGCCTTCTGAACTTTTATGGTGTCACTCTATGTGTCATGACCATCCCAACAACAATATTTCATTTGTCAAGTTTCACCAAACCAGCCTGGTAAGGAAGAAAGGCGCTGGAGCTTTCAGCACTATAGATGGTAAGCTGGAAAGTGAGCATGTTTAACAAACAGCTTCCCAATACAATCTCCTAGTACGTTCAGGTTATGCATATATTTACTTTAGAGTGCACTGTGTGTGCATTCAGTTCATAAATACCAGGATGCCTCCCGGTAGGGATGGAGAGGATAACAAAGAGGCAGCAGACACAGGTGATGGTACAGGTGTCCCTTGTGCGGTACCACTCTGTGCCACCGGCCCGTACTTACACTTCAGCCAGCGGGCTCCGGCGTGTGTGTCCTTGTCCCTGATCAGCCTCCTCTGCGTGCAGCTCCTGCAGAGGTACCACAGCATCCACAGCAGCTGGATGAGCATCAGCGTGATAAGGTAGGAGAGCAAGTGGCTCTTGCTGATGCCCACGGCATGCACAGCCCAGGCGAAGGTGAGCAGCAGCCCGGCCAGGAAAAGGTTGATGCCGTACTGGCTGCTGAGGATCTCGGCGTTTTTCTGCGGGTAGCTGCCGCCCACCGCGGGGCACCCGGCGGCTTGCTCCATCTCCCACGCCGCCGGCCAGGTGCTGCAAGCAGGCGGCCCCGCTTTCCCCGGGGAGCCCCGAGGCCGCCGCTGGCCCGTCCCCCATCGCGGCGGGGGCGGAGCGGGGCTGCCGGCCCTGGCCGTGCCCTGCCTGCGGGAGGGGGTCCGCGGCTGCAGGAGCAGCCCCGCGCTCCCCACTGCGGGAAAGGCTGCTGAGGGTTGTGCGGGACATTCCCATGGAGAGACTGACAACAGCTGCGGTCCGGATCAGGGTAAGGAGAAGTCACTCGGACGAAGGTTAGTTAGTTCGGAGACAGCCTTGCCCGGCTGGCTTTGGTGAAGGACACGGGATTATGTCCGTGTTGAGAGACCTGTGCGGTGTAACACATTCCCTGGACAGGAATATGTGGAAGACACCGCGTGGTGAACAAACCCCTGGCCCGACGGCTGGAAAGCCGAGGAACAGCTAAAACCTGGGAGCCAGCGAGGCTGGAGCCTGCCCTGCAGCCCAGGAGCCACCAGGCGCTGATGGAACTCCTTCGCACGGTGAGGCAGAGGGATCACACACACACACAAGCGTGGAAGTGTGTATAAACATTTTCCCAATGTTTATACACTTCCAGTATTGACCCTTTTCTACTTAAACTGAATTCTCTTCACTTTAGGTATTTGGGTGCCAAGCACAGCGTGGAGGCCAAACACCAAGATAGGCTGGTCCTTGTCCTGGCCAAGCAGGTCTTATATTTTTGCTCTGTACCTGTTAGTCACATATTGGTTACCCAAAACATTGTTTTTTACAGGGAGTGACCCACACCTTGCATGAAATTAAGCCACTAGTTCAACTGAAATTATATATATATATATACATATATATATACATTGAAAATACAGCATCTATTTTACTCCACTTCCTCTGTCAAAGGAGTAATTTTAAGTGTTTCTCTTCTGAAGCCAGAAATTAATATAGGGGTTTTTTCTCATATAACAAAGGACACTTTTGAACTTGAATGTTAAATGCCTGGGGTTCACAAGCTTCTTAAAGAACAGGGAAGAAAAATAAAATGGCAGAAAGGTGGAATGAGTGAATTCTGGACAATCAACCTATTTAGGTAATAAAGAAATAGTAGTTCCTGTCCTTTATTCATTTTGTCCTGTTCTTAAGAAACACATATTTTAAGCCACCTGCAAATTTTCCTTTTGAGGAATGCACTTAACAGGAAGCCAGCCCCATGTTTCTGACTGGCCTGTTAACAGCAATATAAATCAAAAGCGTAACTAGTCAAACTGTCAGGCTTCAAACACCCCTAGCTCACAGCTATATCCATCATTATCAGAAATGGCATTGTGGAATTGCAAAATCCTACTTCTATCTCATATGATGTAACCCTTAAAGAATAACTAAGGAAGATGCTTCCATTTTACAGAGCTTCTATGGGTAACTGTGATAAATATTCTTTACTACACGGACTATTTTACTTCAAATTATCCAAGAGCATCCCTTTGTCACCGGTGAAGGAAAGCTCTTTGATGCTGGTACACATTCTCACCTGGAAATGAAATCATGTAAATGGATACAGAAGATACCTATGGTGGTCTGTACCAAGAGAATACATTCAAGCTTTAGTAGAGGTGGGGATTTCAATTGCCTCATATTTTTTTCAGGGAATTATTATGCTACCTCTTTCTACTCTCTTGCCCTAAATTCTTTATTTGGTGGTAAGGAAAACAACAAAAGCAAGGAGTTCACAGAAGTGGCAACAGCATTGTGTCGGGTTACAACAATTAAAACAAGCATTGTTTTACATTCTCACCAGATTTGCCATTACATCCTTTTGAGTATGTAAGTGAATGAGTGTTGTGTTGGATACTCAGAACTGCTACTGAAAGACTTTGCTGGACTTTGTACGGGCATATCCACCCAGGATGCTCAGAAAGACAGCAAAGTAGTCAGAAGGCAAACAGCTCTCCAGAGGTGAACAGTCTTATTACACCTTCAATAAACCCAGCTGAGGGGGTATGAAAGACAAAGATACTCCAAGTCAAGTACATTATTTAAGATCTACATTAACATCTATTTTACAGAAAAAGCAATGAGATGGGGTGGAAGTCTCCAAGGAAGTGCAATTAGATGATTAAACAATTAAATACTGAACAACTACTGATCACTTTTGTACAAAGTTTATTAAGATGTTCAGAAGAATGAACTTGAAAAATCATGTAGCAAATAGTAATTTTAATTCTGATCACAAGGCAACTTAAAACACCTAGAGCACTTATATAGCTGACAAATAAAAATACAGATATAATAACCATCCCTGAGCAATACTGCATTTTAAATATTATAATAAAGAAAGTTACTCAAATGTACCTGTGTATGCAGACATAAAATTGTTAAAACCTTTTAAAAGATGAAGATCTGAAGATAAGCAACTTGTACTTTAAAGATATGAAGCATGACTGGTTTTGGCAAACTTAAATATTACATTTAAACAAGTCAAGCTGTTAACTTACCCTACAAGCTACTTCAAGTAGTGCTGAATGCACTTTATTCTGGTTTGTCTGATCCTCTGCGTTACATCCTATTAGGTCACAACTTTTTTCATTAATGGAACAGTAACAGTCAAAGACAATGTGTATCTCTTTCATTACCAAACATTCCATGTGTTCAGCAATGGTGGGAATTTGGAAGTTGGAATGAAGAACACAGCATCCTTTGACAGTCCAGGCTTTAAACAACACTCACAAAGAGTAGATTTTAACAGGTTTCAATACTCAGTTTCTACATTCTCCTATTTTCCACAAGGCATGGTAGGAAAAGTATTTACACAAGGATCTACATAAAGTGGTCCTGCAACTAGATGGTGCTCAGGTCTTCAGAGAGTTAAGTATCTCAGTCAACACGAACAGACACCTAATAAAAATAATGTTATTTTACTTTCCCAACTGAGTATAACTAGTAGCTTTTAATTTAGTATCAGCCACTTCATTGCTGAGGAAGGAAAATGGCAACTTCATTAACAGGCACTGCTAAGAACGAAAAGTTAGTTTACAGAGAAAAAACAACCTGAATACTGAAAAACAGTGCAGATATCAAAAAAGAATTTAATGTGTGTTCCAGTTTTCTTGTGTAGTGTTAATATTGTCCATTGTATTGGTGGTTATTCACAGCTTGATCATTCATCTTTGGCTGCGGACAAACTGTATGAGCACAAGAAGAATTTATTTATTTAATTGATGGCACTGCCAAATGTCAACCAGCTTTCTCTTACCCCTATCCATACTTTTTTTTAAGCACTAGCAGATCTGAATTTAAGACATTAGATAATAAAGTATTTCCTACATGGTAACACATACCATTAGAAATTTAACAGATCAAGAAATGTTTCCTCTAAGTAAGTTTACAAGTACAAATACAGGTTCCAGACAACAGTATTTTACCTGTCAATTCAAACGGAAAGGATATAGTATTAAAATCCCACAACACATGATTTAAGCATCACTTACTTCCAAATCAAACAACATGATTTGAGCAGGAAGTTCGAGTAGGTGACCTCTGAGGCCCCCAGAGATAATATTTAAAGGTCCCTTTCAACATTAACTATTCTGTGGTGTTATTACTTACTACGCATGTGCTTAATGTTCAAATGTAAGTAGAAGCTTTACAAAATGAAAGGCCTCATGTAACTAAGAGATGTAAAACCGATTTATCTTCCAGTTATTCACTAATCAGTTGCTTTTTCCTATGGTTATGTCCATTGATTTATAAATCAAGTAGATTAAGAATTACTGTATTAGTTAGAGCAAACAGGCAGTATTAGAAACAACAGCAGAACTGGAATGTAACAAAAGTGACATACACTTAACAGGATTACAGTTACTCGAGTCCTTCACAGGAAGCTGAAAAACAGAAAAAAAAACAAATCCAATTTAACAAAAATCTTTGAAGGGTCTATACACTGCACAACATGTATCATGTACTAAATGAATTGATGACTTTGGAACACCAAGTAATAACTAGTCCCTAATTATTAGGAAAATAATTATTTGGCCTAATACAGAATTTTCCCACAGCCTTCAAGTGCCCAGATGGAACACAGCAAATGATACAACCAACAAACGTGGATACGTTTGTATCAGCAAGTGTGACTCAAGTTCCCACAGTAAAGCGGTTCTGAAATAAGTATTCTACTTTTCAGAAGTCTGTTTTGTCAGAATAGAAGTTAATTATCTCCTTAAAAATCAGGTCTCTTAATAACTCAAAAATAGAGGGGAAAATGCAACAGTGGTTCAGTTTGTTATTAAAAAAAAAAAATCTGAGTTTCACCATCCCAGACATTAAACAGTTTTTTTGCTACAATTTTGTCAGTACAAGAGGCTACACTCTAAATCCAGCAATCCAGCAGTGTCTTCTTTTTGATGTACTCCTAAAAATGCTGAGGGATCTCCTCACCAGAAAGGATTTGTGATGGCAAGCAAAGCCAAACAGGTTTCCTCCCTATTCCCTTGAGAAGTACAACAAACAAGACCTGCTGAAGGAGCAGCTTCCCTGGATGATATGAGACAAATGTGATACAGGGTACATCCTTTACCCTATTGACTGAGCTGCATTTGATGTCTTCCTTAGCTTTTTACAGTTCACTGGATTCATTTGAAAAGTATATCCTAACAAAAGGTGTGGCAACTATAGAGAATGCATTTTTCAAGTCAACAAAGCAGATGAGTTAGCCTTTGAAAAGTTCTTTTTGGAAAGAACAAAGAACTTCTCATATCTGACACTTTTCTGCAGGTTAATCTGGGCTGTGCATCACAGAAAATGAAAACAGCACACTTGAAGACAAAGATATGACACAGATTTTTAATTTAGAAAAAAGAGAAACATGGGTGTTGATGTCTTCTCCCCTTTACTATCAGGTCAAGCAGCTTTACTAAGAAATTCTCCCAGTCTAGGTAAAAGCTTCAAGTTTTTGGCCTATATGTCCCCAAACCATCCATTCTTACTAATGTTTCTTTTCAACATCTAGAATGGACTTTTAGAGAAGTGGAAAGGATGCTCTTCCCCTTTGGATAATTGCATGTTCTCTGGTTACCCTATACGCCAAAAAAGTCACAATTCATAGAGAATGTACACAAAACATAGACAAGGAATCCCTAAATGGCCTCCCAATGCTTAAATGTCTAACAAAGCAGTTCTCCCAAAAAGATAAATACTTTTATGTGCTTAAAAAATTCAATTATTTACCTGAAGGGCTTATCCAAGGAGTGACACAAGCATCACAACACCCATGAACTGAATGAAGAGCAACACAGGCGTAAAAAATGACCAGACAGGCCACAAGGCAACATTGAAACTGGGAATAAAAGCAGAAAGTATTTGGTAAATTCAATTGTCATATTACAGAAACACCAGACATACAAAGGAAACATGTCAAACGAGGAAATAAGATATAAGTTACTTAACCTGGAAATATATTTCTTTGTTTCTGAAAGCAAAACACATCAAAGGTAAAGGGTAAAGATACCTTTTACTTTCAGAAAATCTGTATCTGAAGACCCTGAAAATGACCTAGTCTTTGATTTTTCCATGGACATACATGGCAGCTGAGAGAAGCCTTAATCTGAACTTTCATCCAGACAGATTTCAGTTAACTGAAGAGACAGGGGGAAAACCAACTTATTTTACAACTGACTTACAAGAATTACAGATTTGACTAATTATAAACCATAGGAAACCTTTATTTTCTTCAATCTTCCTTTTTTTCACCATTGCAACAAATACTGATTGATACTCCAATACAACAGCTAAACAAGAGGAAATCAATTTTTATGCAGAAAGCAAATAAATATACTGACACAATGTATGAAATTTTCTTCATTTACATTTGCTCTGTTCTGACTCATATAGCTTCATAAGTAAAGCAACTCTTACTAAAAGTACCATTCTCAAACAAAATATAAACCCTTAAAGCTCACATGGTAATAGTCAGAAATCTAACATTTTGTGTATGTTTGCTACTTATAGATTGTTTGATAATGAACTCTGACAGAAAATGATTGAGATTTTTTTTTCAGATAGAGATTGTACCTTTGTCTTAATTTGTAAACTGCACAAGTAGTTGTCAGAGGTGAGAAATTTACACTAACAAAGATAACAACTTCAGTTTCCCCCTAAATTTTCAAGAAAGAAAAGATCCAGTACATCTCCAAGTACACAATATACAGTTTCAACTGTTGCCACTCTTGTTTTGTGGATGAAAGTTGAATGTGCAAGAAATTATACTACATAGAACTGGTATTGTCATCAACACACAGGGCAGAATTACAGAAATTATAGCTCTTATAAAATGAGCCCATTAACACGCAGACCTGCACAGGTTTAGCAGAAGTTTGCAGGCAGTGTTTGAACTCACCAAATTGCTGCTGCTATAAAGGTAGCTGTTGTGACAGGAATCAGGGCAGGGTACTGCTCATCATAGTCCTGAATTCCACAGTACCACTCAAGGTACAGTATGCAGTAAAAGGCAATAGATAAACATGTAGCCAATAACCAAGTGCCACAGGAAAGCCACCAGCTGTGGGAAGAAAAGCACATTAAACCATGTTTAACACAGTCACACTGCAATTTGCACAGTAAATTTCACTCCAGTATAGAAACAGCACAGGCAATATCTGTTACATACACAGATTGTGGCCTAGAGTTCCTGTAGGTTTTACCTTAAATTAATTCTATATAACACTTTTTGCCCTTAAAAGCTGTCTAATATAAACATCTGAGTTTAATTCTGCAATGAAACGCTCTTTTCATATATTGTCCCCTCAAATATTTTGGAAATTCAGTGTGACAGATCTTGTCAGGAATCTACTATATTACCACACCAAAACCACTTTGTCACTAATAAAATAAAACAGGCTCCACTGCAACTGTGCTTTTCACTATAAATTAGAGTGGTGATCTTTATGTAACAGAAATGCTGCAGAAAGCTTTAATATGGTTTCAGTTTGTGAACTCTCAAATTTAACAGACAAGAAGCATGAAGATTTTTCTTTGTAACTGCTGAAGAAAACCATGGAGAAATCCAGAATTTTAAACTCAGAATCATAAAAACATAAGGTATGTGATTATTTAGGGAGAGACACTTTTGAGCCTCTTTGAGGATACACTTCAAGACTGGCTCAGATAAGGAAACTTGGGAGGAAGATGCACTTTAATAAAATCTTATCTGAACGTGTATTAACAAATAAAAATTTTGAAAAATTAGTTCTTACCATAACTTGATTATTAAATTACAATGGTAATCAAGGACCTTCTTACTCAGGTAACATTTTCTCTGGAATAGTACAGCAAACATAACATGCTACTTCGAAATCTTGTTACTACCAACTGAGAATTCTGCACTAAGAGAATTGCTGCCAGGGCCTACCCAGACAAGCGGTGCAGTAAGACAGGGTCCTGACCCCAAATTTTGATTACACCTTGGAGTGACTGCTTTTGCTTTCACAGACAGGTGTATAAAGAGTGTAACTAGCCTGGGAGAACAGCTCCAGAGAACCTCACAGCACAGAGCCCTGTGCAGCTTCCATGTAACTGATATAACAATGACAACAGCAATGTGTTTTAAAAGCACTTCCAGCTGAAGCTATCTAAAAACATTTAACACATATCAATCCCATTGAAAAGAATTTAATAAAGAAGAAATAGACTAGAAATAAAAATTACTTCACAGAAATTGTTTCACCACTATTTTTCTGATCTACTCAAAATCATTTAGAGATCTTCTAAAGAAATTAACTTCTGTTTGACCTTTAAGGATTAATTTCAGAGGGTTTATTGTAAAAATAAAATTAAAACCTAAATACTTCCAACAAAATAGGCAGCTATTTCTTGGACTTAAGTGAAAAACTTGAAGGTACAGTATTAAAATGTCTGGTATCAGAGCAAACTTTCCATGTACAAAGATGGCTCAGTAGAGTTTATAGAGAAAAAAACAACTATAGCAAATTTTAAGCATTGTATTTACTTTAAAATTAGTTCGCTAATATCAGCTTAGGTGGTCATATGGTCCAACCTCCCTGCTCAAGCAAGCTCAGCTACTGCCAGTTGCCCAGAATCATGTCCAGATGGCTTTTGAGCATCTCCAAGGATGGAGACTCCACAACCTACCTGGGCAACCTGTTCAGTGCTCAGTCACCCTCACAGTAAAAAAGTGTTTCCTGATCTTCAGAGGGAACCTCCTCCACTTCAGTTTGTGCCCACTGCCTCTGGTCCTGTCCTGGACACCACTGAAAAGAGCCTGGCTCTGTCTTCTCTGCACCCTCCCTTCAGGTATTTACATGTATTGACAAGATGCCTCTGAGCCTTCTCTTCTCCAGCCTGAACAGTCCTAGGTTTCTCTATTCCTGCTGCAGACCTTGCTCATCCATGATTTAAAATACAGTGACCAGATGTAACAAACTGTGTAAGAGTAAGACTAAAACATACCTTTTTGTAAGAAAAGATACCTTACCTATCTGCTTGCATAGTTTCTTTAATGTTTTTTAAAAAATCAAAGTAGTATGTCACAGCTATTGATGCCAAAATCCAGAATGCAGAATGAATATTCAGTCTGTTAAAAGGCCTCATTGTCTTCTCTACAGCTGTAGACTCTTCTGTAAATAAGAACATAATTATAGCACTAAAGCCAGTCATTAAATGGAGTATGATTCTAGTTACGTAAAGCATGATGTTTTATCTTTCAATTCATTTGTCTTGGGAGATCATTCTGCTTATCGTAATACACCTTGTACTACAAATATTCTAAAAAGCACTGAACATTTACTGAAATGAAACAGACTAAGCAAGGTACCCTTTGATAAAAGGATAAAGCAGTAACAATCAGCACAATACCATATCTGTGTATCTTTTTAGGAAACAGCTGACTAGGTTTGGTAAGGGGTGTTTAACTAATTAAAAAACCCTGGTGTTATTAAGACATTTTTATTAATCTAGCATATAGAATTTCAGGTTGTTATTTCCAATTACTAATTCATTTGTACCCTTCTTAATGAATTTTAGTATTTGCAAAATGGTTTCAGGGATAAATAATTTTGTCCTCAACTGCAAATAATTCACAAATTTTCAGCTGCAGTTTCAGGAGCTAGCTTGACTTACACTGCACCCTTCCAGCTGGTAAAACACAACTATAACTGTGCAGGAAACTATCCTCTCTTTTTCCCCTCATTACCATGTACGGTTTTAGAGGGCGAGACATCAGAGCGAGCAGATGAGAAAGCCCTTTTTTGTGCAGTAACCATGTAACACAGTATTCATACATGTGGAATCCCTCGAACCTGTCAAAAAAGGTATCAGAGGTGGTTTTGATGTCTCACACTCTGAAGTTTATCACCAGCAGTTCCTGGTGGCCTGTGTGCCTTCAGCAGTGTCACATGTGCCGATTCCTCCACACGCGCAGCCACCAGCCGAGCGTACCCACAGCTCTGCCGGAGCTTACAGGCAGCTTTGTTTTTCATTTCCTAGATCCCTCCTCATCCAGCTGGAGCTTGGGCCCGGATCATTCGAGCACTTCATGCGCATCAGGCAGTCCGCGGCTACAGGCCCCTCGCGTGTCCCACACCCAGCTCGCAGTCGGGAGCGGACACCTGAGGGCAGGCGGGGCCGCGCTCCGCGCCGCTCTACCCGAGGCGGCCCCACCGCCGTCCCAGCGCCCGCCCGGCGGGGCCCGGCACCGCTCCCCGCGCCCCGGCACCACCCACCGGCCGTCCCGCCGCCCCGGGCAGGCGGCTGCGGCTGCTGCGGCTCCCGGGGCTCCGGCCCGCGCCGCCCCGGGCGCCGCAGCCTCGGGAGCGCGTCCCCGGCGCCGCCGGGCTCCATGTTGGGCCGCTCCGGCAGTGACGCGGCGGGGCGGGAGCGCGGCGGCCGCGACCGCCCCGGCAGAGGGGCAGCGGCGGCGCCCGGCCCCGGCGAGCCGTGCGGGGTACAGAAACAGCTTCGGGAACTGCACTGATCCCCCCTGGAAAGGGGGGGCAGTGCTTGTACATCCGAGGGCCGCAGTGAAGGCTGTGGTGCCGAAATGATTCAGAAAAAAAAAATATATATATATATATGTAAACTTGCGTAGAAATGTTTTCCTCATCTGCCAACCAGATGTTCACGAGGGCAGATGTTAGGGAAATCTCAATTTTTGAGACACAGACCAGTGGTGTAGATTAAAGATGATTGGAGCATGGTGCTAATAACACCAGGCTCGTAGGTTCGATCTCCGTAAGTGCCGTTTGCTCAAGGGTTGGATTCCATCATCCTTCTGGGTCCCTCCCAAATCGGAATATTCTGTGATCCTGTGAAATCCAAAGCTCTGGGAGGTTTCCAGGGCCACGGGAATCCTGTAGCACTCGAGACTGCAGCTCGTGACTGGAAATAATAAACACATTTGCAAGACAAACTCGGTAAAAGTTAAATAAACTAATAAAATGGTAAAATAGATTATTTCAGTGCTGTAGTTGATTTCTGCATAACTAGATATAAAGTCACATCAGCATGTTTCTGCAAAAAAAACCTTGAAACCAATTACATTACCGAGGCTTTCTTGTTTATTCACGTGGACAAAAGCAAAACTAGTCAATTTTGCTGGCAGATTAACCTTAGGATCTGGTCCTTATAAGAATACTATGAACATTAAGAGTACTGTGAATATGTGTATTGTATCTTCTGGGGTGTGTTCAGTGATTGAGCCATTAATATGGCTTTTGAAATTGAAAATTGTTTCTAGTAGTAAAGATTCATTCAGTTAATTAGATGATCCGTGTGATTGTTACAAAGCCTGCACTTTCTCAGAGAAAATTGTGTGGTGTAACATTCCGACTAAGGCAAAAATCCTACCGACTTCAATATGGAAGTACCTGTCCAATACAGCAGCTGTTATGTATAGCTTTTTTTATTTTTTTTTTACAGTGGGATTAAATGTAGAAATATTCAATGAAAGTTCAGATTTTTATAAGGGAGATTGATGAAACAAAAACCTAATTTCAGTATGTGTGTTTAACTTACCAAAATCAAGTTTACCGTCCTTCTAACTGTATATAGATTAAAGTTCAAAAATCCAAGTGTTTAATAACCTAATTGTACTTTTCCCCTCAGAAGGCAAAATATTTTGCATTAAAACAATGATTATGAGAAATGTGTGAAATTTTCACTTACCACATTCATTCTTTGCCTATTCTGCATCAGTTATCAACAGAAATGCCTTGCAGATACTTTCTCTGTAGTTTTATGTTGAGAGAACCAGAAAATCAAAAAGAATGGAATGTAGACTGTGGTTAAATAATTATGTATTTTATCAGTAAACCCTAAAAATTTAGGCCACCCTAGGGAAAGAAACTAACTGGTAGAAATTAATTAGAGTAAAAGTTAAACTTTCAGTGACTTGCACTATTTAAGCAGTTCTAAACCTGCAGGATAACTATATTTTCCTAAATATACTATTGTCTGTTTTATTAATGAGTGAGATTCTAGGGACAAAGGAAAACAGGGTTCTGGTTATTCTTTATTACTGCACATTGAATTTGAATAAATTCAGCCTGAAAGATACAAGAACAGAAAAACAAATTTTTTTTCTTTGCAGAAAAACAGGCCTTCGTTTTCATCTGAATTTCACATGAGAGGTGTCACAGTAAATAGAAATTGCTTTCCCAGACTTAGAACATGTATCACTTAAGGGCCAACCACATTGCATCGTTAATGACTACAAGGATTATTCTTTATGTAGTTCAGTTGAATATTTTGAAGCTAGCAGCTCATGGGGGATCAGAGCTCTGCTTTCTTATCAATGAAATAGAGGTTTCTTTGTTTTATTTCCTTTGAGTGAAATAACCACCTCAGCCTCCACTTTCATCTTAGTGATTCAAATAAGAAACAAAGGAAATCTTCATGCAATTTCTTTGCAAAAGCCGTTCATAGGATATATCTTTGATTTAAACTTAGCAATTAAATAAATATGTATGCTTGGAAAGGTTAAGATCTATCAGTGTTGTTAAACTGAACACTTCTGTTTACCTACAGAGTAGGTATTGTGCAAAGAGCTGAAATAAGAGCTTCCTTCCTAGACTCACTATTGACCTTAACTGAGACCGCTCATGTTCTGTGTTTGTAGAGCTGAGAGGTTTTCTGTGATCTTTCCACAGAGCTTCTCTGACTCAGAAATTATTAATCTGCCAAAGAATAGATAGTGATCAGGAGCTGAACCGAGACTGTCACAAAATGAACAACATAATTAACAAAGCATCTAATCAATGGGCCTGTTATGGATAATTAATTCTTCCAAGTTACTGTTTAAGAATCCCTGCACAAATGTAAGGAAGTATTTTAAAATGTGATTCTTAATGTGATTTCTTTAGTTAAAGGTCTGTGAAATTAATTTGTGAATTTGAAGAATCTGGGGAAGAAATGTACAAAGGGCAGAGTTTGCAGCAATTTTTTTGTGAACTGTATTCCTGGTCTCTCACATAAAGTGATTCAGTTTCGACATCTTGGGAACTGAATTCAACACTTTCACATTCTTTTATTTTAAGTAGAAAATAATGCTTTGTATGTTAGTTAAATGTCTTTAAATATTCAGGTTTTTCAGTTATAAGCTGAATTTTGCAATCTATTTGAATATTTTGAATTTTCTTGTTGCTCACTGAATATTTGCTTCTTAGGGATTATTTGGTTATATGTTGATTTACAATTTTTTATGGCACACAAATATGGTAGTTTTTTGTGTCTCTTGACTGGGTAGATATAAAATTTAGAACTGGAATTCCCAGTTAAATTCTCACTTTTAGGAAGGCAAATTAGTTTTCTAGTATTCTAGCCAATATTCATAACTTTTTCCCTATCACAGAAATCAATAGCTAAATTAGTTATTAATATATGTTATCTGTTCACAAAAGACCTGGTTGGAATTTTCTTCATTCCATATCTAAATAGGGCAGGCTCCTTCCTATGTTATTTTTTAGCTGAACTAGGTTGGATACACTATAGACATTTTTTCATTTTGAGGAAATATCATGCTATATAATCTGTGCTTTCTGTCCATGAACTAAATAATAATAAGGTCAGTAGTAATCTGCTGCTTATCTTCCACTACCAGGAGTGAAAGATTGGATGAGTAGAGATTCTCAATCCTTCCTGAATCTTGTCCTTCGACTAAAGTATTGTGCATCCTCTCTTACATTGGGTGGAAAAGTAAATATTATCTGACTCATCTAGGTAACAAAAAAACCCTCCAAACAGTACAAACAGTTCCCTTGCTTTCATCTTGCATTCTTTTAACTATTTCAAATTCAGTACAATGGAAAAGGACTTAAAAGCACTTGGTGTTTTTGTGAACTTAATGCAGATCTGAAAAACAACTGCCGGGTAAAACTCAATTGACTCTGAATGTGGTCCATATACAAACTCCTGAACTCAAGCTGAATTCTCATGCGAGTATTAAATTGCAGTGCAGCCTTGGATTGACCCTTTAGGAAAGAAACAATACACAGAATAGTGTGTTTGATACCAAAAAGGCTCTATATTTAAGCATGCAAGCATTTGAACTTCTCCATGAAGAAAAAGAAAGCAGGAAAGATAAAGGCAGGTTAAAAGGTGAAGAGGGCATCTAGGAGAGCAGAAAAAAATGCACCACATAAAGACATCTAATTTATCTAGGTATGCTATTCCTCACCTTGAAAGTTGTCAGCAAATTACAGAAAAATTAGCTGATCTGAAGTATTTATTTGATAGAAGACCATCTTAACCCTTAAAGATGTTAGATAGTATTTGACACTTGCCTTTTTATAATCAGCAATATGAATATAAGAAGATCGTTCTGTTCATTCCATCTTCAAATGTGCAAACCCAAAATATTTATCCAAATTTATCCAAATATCCAAAAATCATCCTATTCATCCAAAATAAATCTGGACAAACCATTCTCCTAGAAGTGGCTAAGTAAATTTTCTTACTCTCTGTCTTCTAAAGCATTTGTTGAGTTTAGTTTCACTTAACTATGCTTACTTTCTTGCGGGAGTACAATTGCTCTCAAAATGTTTTCCCAAGACTACAGTTTAATGATACAAAGCACTTGGCAGCAATACTCCAGCTATAATTGTTCTTGACTACTCAATCCCCAGTAGTGGTATATAATACCTCTCAGTTTGAGGATTTGATCTGGTTTTAAAAGCCTGCAAAAATGCAGGGGGTGGTGGGGAGGCAAAAACAAATGGCCAGATGTGGGAGAGTGGGAAAGAGAACACTTGGGACTTACTGAAACCGATTTCTTTACTTTGAAAAGGTCTGTGCTACCATGCATCTGTAACAATATGAAAAGAATTTCATACTTAGAGAATTTAGGAACATCCTAAAGTGTGGTTTTTGAATAATGAACATCAGATCCAATTCACACAAGAAAGTTTATCAATTGTGGGAATGGGCATTCAAGTGCATCATTCAACATTTACTGTACAGGAGTATTGGTCTCTTTCAGTGTGACACTTTATTTCTCTCTTGGTAGAGATTAGCATTATTTTAGGCTGTGATGAAATATTAACTATTGTTTTGGAGATGTCTAGTGTCACCACTGCCTGTGATTTGGCTGATGTACTAAAGCAGGGACAAAGCTTCTTGGGCATGTGGATCTCACTGTTAACAAGATTGGAAAGCACAGTTCAGCATAGCAAAATCTCATTGCTGTGTATAGTGTGGGATTCAGCTCATGCTGTTTCTGTGGAGTCTTGAAAAAAATAAACACAACACAAAGCTCTTACACACTTCATTCATGGCAAAGTGAATTCTTTACCATTGTCCTTCACAGTCCATTACCACTTACATATTCTGTAGGGTCAATTTTTCATGTATTTTGAACAGGTATTGTAATTCATTGGACAACAGAGTTAGGAGGAACAGTGAATGCTAAACTGTCCAAGATAGACAGGAAGAGAAAGATGTTTCCTTTTTGAAGATTGAATTCAGCAATTTGAATTTTTGGCTGGAGGATGATAGTACAAGTCCCATTACTATTTTGCCTAACCTGTGTAACATAAACAGGTCTTGTTTATGAACAATCATAACATAAGAACACAACATAAGAACATAACATAAAAACATCAGCTCAGCTCAAATTTTTTCTTCTCATGGAAAACTTAACCAATGCTAACCTCTGGAACCACTTCATTTCTGAAAGTTCACCAAAAAAGCTGAAACTTTCAAAGGTATAATAAATACCTGAGCAAGAATTGTAGGAGCAAGAAGCAGGAGGAAACATATTTTCATGATATAAGACATAGTAAGAAAGAACGGTCTAGGAGAAAATCCTGGTCCCATCTCATCCACAGAGAACATGAGCCTTTGTCATGTATGGATACTATACTGTGTCAATAGGTGTGTATTCCTCCTGGAATTTCTTCTCATCAAGGGAAAAGGCCAGCAGAAGGGCAAAAAAAAAAAAGAGTATAAAAGTGCACTTTGTGCTTTGTGTTTATACATTAATGGCTGTACAGTGGAACTTCATTGTGTGGCTACTGCAAGGAACAGAATGAAGGAGTAAACACTGTGGTTTGAGCCACTTGCAATGCAGATGGAGTTCTGGTTCTTTTTTATTCAGGTTTTTTCTTTGTCACCAAAGTGAGATGTAGTGATGTGAATACTTTCAAGTGGATTTCATGATGCCTTAGAGGAAGATCCCATTATGTTTTAAAGCACCTTTTTTCTAGTAAACTAAATATATGTGAGTTGAGCTTTACTGTAATGGGACCTTAATTAGGCTTTTTATACTAATTTTGTACTAATGCATTCCACATAGAAGTTTGAGAAGAGGAGTTTAATTGGTGCATAGGCATACAGACGCCATTTCTGGTTTTCTGTTACTTTCAAGTAATTTCAGGAACTATAAAACTACTTCTGTTGGAAGTCAGTATTTTACTTCTACTGTAGCTCAGGTATGAAGCTGTATAGCAAGAACAGTTTTGACTAGAAGATTCTAATGAGAAAGGCAAAACACACAAAAGACTGGACAATTCTAAATCTCCTAGAAAAAAATTAAAAGGAAAGATAAAAAAATGTGTTTGGAAAAGACTAAGATCTGAGATCTGCAGTTTTGAAGAAACAAGTCCAGTCTAAGCAAAAAGCTTGAAGGTTTTCAGCCTTTGCTGTCTGAGAGCATAAAAGTATGAGGATTCAGGTGCAAAAGGAATTACATCCTTTTTGAGAATTGCAAAGAAAAGCAGTAGATTACAAGGAGCAAAAGGAACTGTATCTTAAAAGTGCAAGGGAAAGTTACTAGTAAAACTTCCTCTAGTCCAAGTGAAATTTAGAATTCAATATAAAGTAACCCTTCCTGTAAAAGTACTAATGGGAAACATAATATGCAGCTTTTCTTGGCTGACAGAGCAGAAAAGAAACTTAGAGGGCTTATTCCTGTTTTTTTCTTAAAGGCTAATCCGGGAGAAGAAAGGGGTAAATGTTGAATATATTGACTGAGATATCTTGTAACCTGTGAACACAGCTCAATGTACAGAACAATATGCCTTTTTCACTTATCTCGCACAAAAAGTTTAATATTTGCTCTCTTATTTCCTTAATAAGGGTGAGTGTTACAGCCTTAAAAGTTTCCGAATGAAATCATGTATCCTGTCTCTGTATCCTGTGGTCATCAGCTATGAGCCACTACTCATGTCGGGCTCTGACTACATTGTCCTGATGCAACTGGATTATAGCACCAGGTGGGAGGATCAGTTTTCACTGGAGAAAGAACAAACTACTCTAATGCACAAGGACAGTGGAGGGTTGAGCACAACAAATAAGTAGCTGTCCTTTGAAGCTTTTTTTCTTCCAGTGATTGAAGTCCCTCCTTAAGTGCTTATGCTATACTTATAATGAAAGACACTACTTTAAACAATTTTCTAATTTCTTCCTTCCCCACCCTGCCACAAAGACACTCGATTTTCAATATACTATTTTAGAAAGGAAATATTTAACAATAAGGTATAATTATGGAGCTATATTATGCTGTTTAGAAAATCACTAAAACCTACTCTGGATTAAAACAATATTGGTAAATTGCTTAATTATTGAATAGAAATTAGAGAGATCTTGTTCTTTTTCTGTCTTCTTGAAGGATTCTCAATGATCTGTGAGGGATTATGCCTCCCTCTGAAACAATTACCACCAAATTAGTAGTAACTTCAGTCTGGTCAAGACATCATTAGTTGCAAGGAGTAAATGAAAGTCCAGATCTGTTGTAAGGGGAAAAGTCAATTTCAGTCCTCTGAGTACTTTATTAATTGTCTAATGAAAAAACATCAAGTCGGGTTTTATACAGTGGAGACCTGCAAGTCAATAATGCAACTATGCATGGACTAGAATAGCACTTGAAGCCTTCTGCAATCAGAGGCACAGACTCATCTACCATACTACAGTACTCCCAGGAACACCCAGAAAGAAAAATATGCCTACAAAGCACATTGCTCCCCCTCCCCTTCTGTCAAAAGAGCAGGAAAAGGAAATACTACTGCAGCAACATACACTGAGGTTATACTATTGTAATTATAACAGGGCTTAGTTGCAACAGACTCCCACTAATGACTGTCAAATAGAGCCATGCATTAGATTCGTGTCTGCCAAATCATGAGGGGAAAAACTGAACATCAGCTGGTGCTGCTTTATGCTTCACACAGAGAGAGGAAGAATAATTTACAGTATGTTTACTACTCCACACAAGCACCACTAACCCAACCATGGCAATGCACAGGGGAGTACACCATTTGAATCTTTAAGAATCATAACAGTTAAAGGAGGAAAGAAAATTACAAGGTCACCTCCTACTCTGATAGTTCATCTGCGTAGTGTTGATTTGATATTCCTTATTTCCAGGTTTCAACTGATCCATACTGTTTGAACACTTAGTCTGCTGCTTTGCTTCATTTAGTGATCACTGCAGTAAACTCTGAGCACCAGACACCAGAACCTTGCAATGAGAGGAGTCAAGATTCTGGTTATCTGTTAGACTGAATAAAAAGAACTGCATAGCTTCAAAAAACAACTAACACTGAAGAGATCTTGAATTCATTAGGTGCTTTCTTGCAGCCTTTACAGTAAGACAAATATGTACTCAGAAAAACTGAACCTGGTGTATCACAGTTAATATTTTAGTATTTATACCTTTAATATATTCTATATTTCTATAAATGCAGATATTTTTACTAAGAAGTTTTATAGAAGTGTATCACTAAGTAATTTTTAAAAACACTGTATGACTGACTGCTTTAAAATGCTGTTTTAAACAGACTATGTCATAGCAAACTTCTTACATGAATGTAATTTTGCATTTAAGTAAAAACTTATAAAACTTCAAGTAACTTTCCCCAGGCAGCTCTGTCTCGTACATACCCGTAACATTTCTGACCGAGCTAAAGTGTTTTGGTGACAACAACACAACAGCCTCTTCAAATAATTTGTGGATTTATTATGCAATTATAAAGTGACAAGATAGATTACTTTGAAATACAATCTTAAATATAATGTATCTCATCAGTCAATTTTTAGTCCACGTAACCACTTCTATTGAAGCCAGTGGCATTACTAATCAAGACTTTCAGTAGCAATGCATATACAGGTAACTCAGTCTTTAAATTTTCACTGAAGGTGCGATATTGCATACACAAATCTGACACTTTATTTATGCATTTTACAACATAGAATCAACAGTTTATTAAAGGATGCATACACTATCCACAGTGCATCAAGTGGGTATCAGTCATACCATTTTGAATTTTAGCATAACAAAACGTTTATTCCACAGTGGGTTTTTGAATATGAAAATCCTATTTGCTCTGAAAATAGTTCCTGCAAAAAGCCACACAACCCAGGTCCTGAAAAACATTCATTCCTATAAATTATATTCATTACTGGAAGAATTTTAATAGAGTAGGCCAGCAACTATTTCAATGCCTCTTAAAACTTGTACCAAAAAATATACATTTTCTGTAAAATCAAAAAATAAAATATCTGAAAATGTTCTGTGATAAATCTAGAAAAAAGGGAGGAATCCAGTATTAAAAGTTAAATTCTGCTTTCACATACACAATTTAAATTGATACTGATGCATAGTATCTGTACAGCTGACAGAAGACTTTGACTCTGTCTGCAAGATTAAAATGCAACAGCTATGTAAAGTATGCAAACTGTTTATTTCACAAGTTTCACTTTGTCCTTTAGAACTCTAAATTTGGGATTGTTATTCACTTTCTTATTGAATATGACTAGGATCTCCTCTTCTGTTTTGTGACGTTCACCAGCTACTGCATAGTATTGAGCTATCACCTGCACAAAGACAGAGAAATGGTTTTTAGTCCATGAAGATGATTCCATTGTAAGCAAGAATACATTTATATTACTGCATTAAAAGTGGCATGGAAGCTATTGTACTATTATTCCTTTGCAGAACTAGCACTGAATTTCTTGCGTAATTCAGTGAGCAATAAAGAATCTGTCCTTCAGCTGACATTCTGTTAATTGATATTCCATTAAAAAATGTCAAACTTTTTTGTTTATGAAAGCCAGAATTTTCTGAGCTTCAGCATTACACGAATAAATTCAGAAGACCACAGGAGATTAAAAGAAACATGTTGTACGGTACCTTTTTTCTTAGTTTTTTAATAGAAATTTCATTGTCTGGAGCCTGTTTCAGAACTGCTTTGATGGTTCCTTTCCAGTTGAATTTACCTAGAAAATAATTAGGTGTACAACATCATTAGTAAAAGCAGGTTTTCTGGGTCTCCTTCTCTACTAGTAACCAGCCATCAATCTCCTAATTTTGCAATCAGTTTGGCTACCACAACAGTTGTTACCTTACTGACCCTACCACAGGAGGGTGCCTTAAGCACAAAGTCATCAGCTGTTCCTGAATATATAATGGAATAGAGATGAAGAATCAATACAGTAAAAACAAGAAGTTTTTACTTCTGCACTTCAGCTATTAAGCAGAAACTCTTAAATAATGCAGGAATAGTTAAGCTCCTGTCTCTTCACACTTAAAGCACAGGCAGTCAAATTTGAGCATACCACCTTCAGAGATCATTGGTGGTTTCCAAATAAATGATCTGTATGTTAAAACACAGTCAGAGTGTGTCAGGTGACAGACAGAAGCAGGTTTATCTAAGCATAAACTAAGGTCCAACATATTGGAAGTGCAATTTATGATTCACTGAGCAAAAATGGGGATATTAGAGGTACCAAGAGGTCTAAGAGTAGTAGTGTGCATGGCAGCAGGGGAGAGACCAACCGTGGTGAAACCGGAACCAAGCATCATCAAAGACTGCCAGCACAGCACAAACAACAAATAAGAGAAGTAATTTGTTATCAGGTGTTAGGAGTAGCACAGGCTACTTTGGAACAGATGTGTATACTGAGTATACACACATTTATGTATACTGAGACACACTTTATTTCATGGCTTGCTCTGGAAGCTGTATTTCTATCATGCATTAGGTCTTTTGCAGAGTAGTTTTGTAACGATCTAAATTGCTCCTTTAAGAATACCTTTATCTGCTCCCACATTTTCTTCATTGTCATTGATGTTTTCTGTTTCCATGTCTTCTGAAATGCTTTCAGTTTTCATTCTCTTTGTTTTGGTATGAGGTTCCTCTAGAGATGGAATTGGATAAACATACACAAGAAAGATTTAAAACTAGAAGTTCTGACATGACTGAAGTTTTTGTTCTTGTAACATGAGTTTGTATTTGCAAAGTTGCTCAGATTTTATAAAAGAAATGTGCAATCATTGTTAAAAATAATCCAATTTGTATATCTAATGCACTACTTTAAAATTCTACTTAGGTAGTTTATTGAGCTTTGGAACTGGGAAAAAAATCTTCAAAACAAACAAGAATATATGAGGATACCTTCTACATGTTTATGTTTTCGTTTCTTTACATTTGTTTCCTTTTCTGTTTCACTGTGATTGTCATTTCCATTTATTTCAAATTCATTCTCCACGCTCTCTTTTCCTTTTTTGGACTTTTTACTCTTTTTCACTTCTGTCTGGTTTTCTAATTTCAAATCTTTTTTCTCCTTCTTTTTGCTCTTTTGTCTCTCTTCTTTTCGTTCCCTCTTACTCTTTTTTCTCTCAGTTTTTGCATCTGTAATTCCATTTTCTTCTGCTTTTGTATCTTCCCCAGTTTCTGCAGACCGCCGTTCTTCCTTCTGTTGTGGTTTGTCTTGTTCTTTTTCATTTGAAATCTTTTGTTGAAAGAGAGATTATTACAGTTTTTACATGCATTTTTTGACATTGCAACTTTCCTCTACTAGATCACTGGTAACTGTTCAGAACACTGATATCCTGAAATCAATTAAATTGCTCACATGTGATGTCACCAGTTACCCGAGAAGCAGCACTAGTGTAATAATGTGCCTGATTCTTGTTTTAATTTAACAGACTAAATGCTAATTAACACCATAGAAGAAATGTTATCTTACAACATCTGTAAATTCCTAGTTGAAGTAAGTGTCTATTGTGTTTTAAATTATTTGTTAAACGTAATTAAGGAAGTGACAACTCTTTGATTTACACCAACAGAACTACAGCACATTACAGCAAGATGCAGAACTTATTCCCAAATACACAGCCCTTGAGTAATAATCTCTTTTGCCATCCACTTCCCTGTCTTGGATGTGTTGGGGACAACAAACCGTTATGGCATGATGCCAAGAAAGGCACTCCTGGTTGTTTTAACACTTTCACTTGTACTTTTCTCAACATATTTGGTTTTCTTTTAATGTTCCTGGGTTTATAATGATTTTCTTGTAGAATAATTAATATATTAATGAAATATTTAATATTCAATTGAAACTTTAATTATAATAATAACAAGAGGAATACAATTACTGAAATGTTGGTGTAGCTATTTAGAAAAAAAATAGATCTTTATACAAGCAATTTAACATCAACATTTTTATAAAGAGTTATTTTAATTAAATTTGAATCCTACTTAAGAATTTCCATTGAGTGTATATACACTCTGAGGTATGTATTACAAATGATATCTTAAGATCTTTTCAAGAATTCTTGAAGCTGAATTGAAATGTTGTGTTATATATTTTACTTTATGCTATGCTCTATGGATACTGTAATTGTTTAAATTTGTGATTAAAGGTTTTCAGATTGAAGACTTTCTTAAAAATTAGTTTAAGTCAAGAGAACTGCTTATGACTTTAGTGAAATAGTATCTACTCAGTATTAATGTTTGGGCAAAACCATGTACTTCAGTGTACAGAATCTGTGTTATGTTCCTATCCTTTAGTAAATGTGTTTCCTTCTTTCCTGGCTCTTATATTTGGTTCCCTCAGAAAAACTGAAAATAAAGTTAGCTGGAATCATCGAATCAGAAACACAAAGCATCATCAACAGGGGGTGAATGCCAAAGCTATGCCTACGCTCTTCCTCAAAAGAATGGGGGGAAAAGTGGGGAGAGCACCTTTACATCAACTGAGAAATGAGCTTCTCCAACAGCTTTTGAGTAGCAGCAATAGATGCAAACAAACAAACCAACACCCTACCAAAACATGCTAAGCTAGTAATGAAATACCAAAGAATTAGGCACTGACAAAAGGTCAGTGAGTCCACAATTTGGACAAAGAAATGGGAGGAACTTGTGCCACAAACTGGAAGATCTCTCTCCCTAGTAATGAAATAAGTAAACTATGCGCTTGTTAATTTCTCATTCCAATACAAATAAATTTGAGACCAATAAACTCTGAAAGATGTCTTGGTATATGCTAAAAGATTGGAACAAAGATAAAGGCAGTGCTTTTTCCTTCCTTCATGTACTAGTAGCATAAATTAGCCTTCTGATTATCATGGCACAATTGTGTCACCATGTCCAAGTTTTCAATCACAACCTACCCAGTATGAACAACTACTTCAGCAACAGTTTTGCCTTCCACAAATAAAAATTTAGTCAACAAATATTACATTGTAACATAAGCTATTTGAACTATGGGAGACAATGTTTCCACTAACATATACAAAGGGAGTCTGAAAGGTTTTCCTTCAAACATTTTGGAGTGCATTCCCATTTTATAATGTAGTTCCAGTTAAACTTACATTTCTGGTTGCTTCTGAGAAAACATCCCACACCTGATCTTGCAAACTGCTGTCATTAATTCTCAAACTGTTCTTGATCCAATTCTGTGCATAGAAAAAAACAACAATAACTGCAAACACGCACCTCTGATTTTCTTTCTACTTTACCGTATAATTAGTTATTTTTTATTTTTCATTCAAGAATCTAATCACTGCTTTTGACCAAGATCTGATTAGAGGGTACTCCTATCTCAAGCCTTCTTGCTAAATTGTTTCACATAATGTCTAGGTAATGTTAGGATAGTAAGTGGTAAATACATACAAAAGATAATCCTCAAGCTTTTGATCCAAATGGCTGTTAAGGCTCTACCAAATCTTCTGAGTGTTCCATGAGTTAAAACATTAATGACCTGATCTTATTTATTTGTGTACTGGACATATGGTCACACTCCTAAATGGATATCTTAGTTTATTACAGGAGAGTATAATTTAATTAATATCTCAATGCAAACATTTGAAAGTTGTTTGGGTTATTGCAGGTGTTCCTGATGAAAATGAAAATATAGCAGTAAATTATGCAGTTCACACTATCTGCAAGAGATCAACTTTTAGAAATGTGGAATTCAATGTTAAATGTAATGTAAAGATTTTTACATTGCAATGAAAACCCCAGGAAAGGTACATCAGTAAATTGGAACAATTAACTGCAAAAACCTTTGATCTTCCACTTCAATGTATCTTATCAAAAAGAGAGGCTTCTGGAAAATACCATTTTTCCTGCTCAGAACACTAATTCTGTAGGGAAATACTCTAACCTTCAGCTTGTTAGCAGCAATTTCACCAGAACTCTATTAAGTTCTATTTGAGTGCTCTGGAAGCAAGCCTGATCTTCTCTCACCCTCACACTCTGAGGCACAGAACAGAGAGGGGGGGGAAAAGTCCAGTTTGTGAGTAATTCTTTACTTTTACTGGAATTCTTCACACACAGTAAATTCTCCACATCTGTAATTTACTTTAGTGAAACATGCAGAGCTGGAGATTCTGTCAGAATACTGAGTAACAGGAAAACTCTCAAAACATGATCTTGCCTTCAGGAAAAAACAAAGCCAAAGAAACAAGATATCTCTAAAAGTATGTTTAAGAATTTGGACATGCAACAGAAATAGCAAATAGTCAAAAAAGAAAGGTGTTGAAAACAGAACAAATCTACATATGGAGATTAAACTTGTAAGTCTCTGGCTTAATACCTAATTCAACTGGTAGACCCAGAGTCCTTTTAAGCAAATAAATGTATTTTTCAATCACTGCCTATTTGAAATTCAGTTATTACACAATTTATATGAATGCCCAAACAAGCAATTTTCCCCGCCTTTGTTAAGAGAGAAGCATTCCCTAAAAAAGTCTATTTTTATGCTCACTGCATGAATTACTGCAAATCTTTATTAAAACATACCTGAAACTTTACTTTTTTTCTTGGAATGTTATCAAAGGTACGTATTTGCTCCAGGATGTTCCGCACTTTAGGGCTTATGTTGGGCTTCTTCATTACTTCATGAATTTTCTGAGTGAAGAAAAACAATTAAATCAACAAAGCAGCATAAGGGTCAAATGGTACATGTCAGGTGTGCAAGCCTGAAACACACGGGGCAGAAATCATCCAGCACCTGCAGCTGGTATAGTTGGCTCATAGGAAGTGTTCAAAATACATGAGAAAAACACTGACCTTTAGTTCTATCATAGCTCATTAGATGTGTCCAAGTTATCTATATAAACATTTATACCTATGTAGTAAGCAGAGGCAAGCAGGACTGCTCACCAGTGCTTTCTGATGAATAGGTTACAAACTGTAATAAAAACATTTCAAACTAAAGTAACTATATGGCAGAAGGGATTCTTGCAGCATGAAAAAGACCTGCGTTAAGAAAGGCAACTTTTTGTTTTTGGAGTTAACTATGAAAAATCAGGCTTACTTTTGATGCCACAGCTGACATGCATTTCTTCTAACAGAAGAGGCAGCTTCAACATCTATCCCTATATGACAGCTCTGGATATTCCTGTGCTATGGGTATCAGCATGAGAGAAGAGAGATTAGACCAGGGCCTCATGGCAGTCCCTTGAACAGCACTGCTGCCCATGGGGGGAAAACAGCTCTGGGCTTCCCAGTATTCAGAGTGTGCAGCCACTGGACACTGTAGAGCCCGTGTGTACTTCTGAAAAATCTGATGACTGAAAGGCTTTGTGAAAATGTTGAGACTTTCAGAAAAAGGTGTCTGATAATGATCCCTCATCCTTCTACATAGGAATTACTTACTATTGAGGCAGGCTACCAATGCTCCTAAGCAACAGCACTCACATCATGCTGCCTTTACAAATGTCCTCAAACAGCGTTCAATCTCAACAAGAGCACCCATCTCTGACTTTAAGGGAATTCATCATATGCTTCAAGTACATGTGTAGCTTAGCACCTTGTTAGCATGTGTTCTACACAAGAGAAATCAACAATTCCATGCATAAATGTGACCTAACTTATTACTAATGAGGTTTAAAAGATGTGTTTGAGGTCCTTCCAAAAACCTTAGAAGGACAGCCATAAGAGGGTAGGTTCTTGTGTAAAACTGAAAGAGTAGGATATATTTCTATCCATGCTGGAGATTCTCCTGCTCAACATATTTACAAAATATCTGACAAGAGGACAGAAAATTTTCCCAATGATAAGATGTTATTCAGGATGAGGACTATGAGGATTCCAGAAAGATTTTAAGAAAATGAGTGACTAGGTAATAAAAAGATGAAATACGTTCAACACAAATTCATGTAAAGCAAGATGAAAAGGAAAAGCAATCCCAATTTCACATCTAAAATGGCAGGGTTTAGTTGACCATTGGAGCTTAGATACAAGATCTCAGGGTTAAAACAGCCAGTTCCATGAAAATGCCAGCACAATGATCAGCAGCAGTGAAAAAGAAACCAAACCAAAAAACTACCTAAAAGTAGATTAACTAACAAAAAATTTAGAAAGGAAGAAAAGACAGGGAAAACATAATTATGACATAATTATATCTATGGTTCACTCATATCTTGAACAGCATTTCACAAGCATACAGTAGAGTAGGAAAATTTTAGAAGACCAAAGATACAATCTTACATATTAATAACAATTGAGCAGGGTACAATTTTTGAGCCTTGAACAAGGAATATGAGCTGGGGAGGGATGCCTATAGACAGAGGCCTACAAAAGCATAAATGGCATGAAAAGGACAACTAGCAATGTCTCTGTATGCAGTAGGGAACATTAAACTAGATCAAATCAGTATGAGATAGATTCAAAACAAAAGACACATTTCTCACCAGAATAAACACAGACCTACCAAGGAAGGCCAGAAGATAGCTGGGGATATTGATAAAAATACATCTCTGGGTTGAGGCAGTAGAGGCACTTTTCTGTCTCTAATAAGTACAGACAATAGTTACTGTAGGTGTATGCAGCACAAACCGTACCTGAATCCACTCCTGCTGTTTAGCATCTCCTTTGTTAGTTTTGGCTTCAAAGCCTTTCCCACCATATTTCTGGTCTTCACTTACGCATTTCACATGTTCCTTATAGTCATCACCCCTGAACATAAGAGATTTTTAACCACAGGTCACTGAAATGCTTCAGTCTTCAAACTGTGCAACACTTAGCTAACCAACAAGCTTAAGCAATAGATGATTTAAATGAATGGATCATTTAAACCTTATTACTGACAACACTTAAAATTATTAAAATGTGATGTGCTTAAAGTACATGCTTGTAAGACCACGGACATTTGTCACGCTACAGCTTTCAGTGAAAGTTTCTGACTTATATTCTCTTGTATTTGTGACAAGAGTGAGCAAGTGAGTCTGCAGAGCGAGCAAAGCTATTTCCCATCCTTTACATACCAGAAATCCTTGCCACAATCCATGCAAGACAGGCACTGACAGTTTCTACAGATGTTCACATGCTTTTCAACCTGAGCTTTCTTCACAGCTTCTCCACACGCATTGCATGTGAAAACTACCATGCTGGCGAGTGGTCAGGAGCCTCTTCCTTCCCACAGAAGCGCAACTCTAGGAATACAAGATCTTAATTTACACCTTGAAAGAAACACTTGGAGGGCCGAAGCAAAAGGCACCAACGCACTCACTGACACAGAGCACGCAGCCCGGAGCTGCATCTGCAAGAGCTCGTTTCACCTGATGCCCTCCCTGAGAGCAGGGGAGACCAGTACCCCGGGAATCAGGAAAACCTGTATCCGCCACTCCAACAGGGAACCAGTAACGCCTGCACCCATCACCCAACGGGAGAACCAGTAACCCCCGTATCTGCCACCCCAGCTGGGGAACCAGTAACCCCCGCACCCGCCATCCCAAACCCGGAACCGGTAACCCCCACACCAATCACCCGAACAGAGAAACCCCTGTACCCACCACTCCAACCCCGGTGACCCCCGTACGGCCGCCCACGCAGGCGGCGTTCCCCATCCCCCTCATTTCCCCCGCCGCGCCGTCCCGCTCCCCGCAGCTGCAGACCCGTCCCGGCCGGGCCCCGCCGAGCGGCAGCGCTGGGGGGTGGCCGGGCCACACGGCGTGGGAGTCCGGCGTGGCCGCCACCCGCGCTCCTGGGAGACAGCCAGGGCTGCTGCCCTGCCATGCCCTGCCCTGCCCTGCCCTGCCGTGCCGCCTCGTCCCCGGCCCCACTCCCGCTCCCCCGCACCTCATCGGCCGCCGCCGCCGCCGCCGCCTCCCGCAGCCGCCCCGCGCGGCACGTGCCGCACCGTCCGCTCCGGCCCTCGGCGCCCCGCGCCTGCGCCACCCCCGCCCCGCGCGGCCCCGCGCAGCGGAAGGGGAAGGGGAAGTGGAGGGAGCGGCGGCGGAAGCGGCCGCAGGCGGGGATGGAGCTGGGAGGTGGCCGGAGCCGGTAAGCGCTGGGGTGGGCAGGGCCGGCTCCTGCCCTTCGGCCGCAGTCCCGCCCGTGACAGGCCGCGCCGCGTTTCCCCGCTTGGGGCTGTGTGTCCGTGTGCTCCTCCCGCCGCAGTCTCGTCCCCCGACCCCGCCGCTGGCCGCTCGCCCGCCCTGTCCCCGGACAGAGGCGGCCCGCAATGGGGGTTTTGCAGATCCTCCCGCTGGCCCCTTCTCTGTGCGGCACCTCGAGCCTGGGTTCCCCCTGGACAAAGCCGAGGGGAACTTACCCGTAAATCGTGGCTGTGCCGGAGGCGGCTCCCCGTGCCCGTCGGCCCCGTGGGGAGACACGCACCTGAGGGATGAGAGGCAGGTCACTGTCGAATTAATTGCAGGATGCCGTGGTGGGAGATGTTCACGGAGAAAGCAAATTGATGTGCTTTATTCATTTTAAAGCCTCGTCAAAACATGATAAGCATTAATAGAGAAAAAGCACAATATAATGGCTCTCCCATTTAATACAGCAGGAGACAGGGAATCACAGAGTGAAACAGGATAAATTAAAATGTGGAATCCTTATCGTTTATGAGATTTGGAATGGGGTGACCACTGTCTCGTCATGCTTAACAGAAGGTGGTTTTCCTCCTTCATTGCTAGTTAGAAGACTAGAAATTCTGATTGTCCTAATAGCTGGAATTGTCGTGTTTACAAGCACACAGGGGAAGCATTACATCCTTGTTAGGGGAAAAAAAAAAAGGAAATATGGAATTCAATGTACATGTGTTGTGTTGGAAGGTGACTTGTCTTTTCAACCTGTTAAGAGGGGATTTTTTTAAATTTATATATTACATTGTATTAAAAAATACTATGCTAATGTGTCTAATTAATCAGATCCACAGTGGAAATGTACATAGCTAGAACAGCAACAAATGTCTCAACTAGTACTATGTTCTCCCTTTTGAGTTTAGAGGATGAAGAAACTGAGGTTTTCCTCTACAAATGCGATTTTGTACATGCGACATGTTTTTGCATTAGCATCTAATTATTGTGGAAGTTGTCTAAATTGGGGTGCATTTTTTTGTGGTTATGGAGCTCAGTTTATTGGCAGCACCATTAGATTTTTGCAGATGCTCTTTGTTGTAAACAAAGGCTCTGTTAAAATCAATATTTCATATGTGTATTGCTGTGTATCTGTTGGTGAGTGATACTGTGACTCATCTTTAACCAGAAAAATGTCATTAATGATCAAATTGCGTGTGCAAACTGAAGTATGTTCCCTCAGAAAGCTAAAATAAATTGTAAAAACATTCTTAATATTTTAAATTAATTTTGCAATTTAATATTCACCTTAGCATTTTATTTTATTGTAGGTAATTTAGGTGACTTTCTAGCATGGACACTGTTGCTAGCCATAGCTGTCATCTTCTCCAGCAGCTCCATGAACAGCGCATTCAAGGGCTTCTCTGTGACTGCATGCTGGTGGTGAAGGGTGTCTGCTTCAAAGCACACAAGAATGTATTAGCTGCTTTCAGTCAATATTTCAGGTATGTGGTAGAAAATACTTCTCTTTAAAAAGTTAACTAAATGCTGTTGGCTGAGGTTTTCTCTGAGAAGTTTTTGGGGTTTTTTTTCTGTTGGTCACTGGCTAAATAACTCTTGGGAGTATAAGGAGAAAAGGGAAATTGTTTGTCCAGAAATAAAGCTGTGTCAAGTATTCATAGTATGTTCTTTGATTTTGACATTTTCTTGATTTACTTGCTTATAGTGCTTCATATAATGGATTCTGACATGGACCTGCATTCAGAATTTCACCAGAAAAAGATAACTGCTTACAAGGAACATAGTAGAGTATATAAACAGAGCCAGATAAGGGATATAATTGATAAAACGTTATCCATTTCCAAATAATGGGACTTGTTTCATCAATCACATTCTAAAAAAAATGTGACCATATAGGTTATTAGCAAATCTCTGCTCATTCTGATTCTCATAGACAACAACTGTGTTTTAAAGTGTACAGCTGGTCCATTCCTCCCCTCCTGTACTGTCCTCAGTTGTGCCTCCAAACTTTGGAGCGTGCTGGATCTCCCAGCTTAGTGTTTTATATTAGTTATGAGTAAGCTGTTAGATCAGGCAGTTTTTAGACCTCTCTAAAGCTTGACTGCTAATTCGTTTGTAAGAAACCTATTTTTATGTTATGACCAGGGAAAAAAGATAAGAGGCTCCATTTTCCTGCTCTAGTGGTGTACTGCTGATGAAGTGCAATTATGCTCAAAGACCGAATTTTTAAAGTTGTTAAAAAGAACTGAGAGCTTAATTCCTATTAAAATTCAATAGGATATAAGTGGCTAATTAATTTAGGCTCTCAACCCAGATCTGTTCATTATAGTTCTGGTTTTAATTTAGATAGGATGATCTAGATTTATGAAAGAGTTTGGATGTGGGCACTGACTTCAGAGTATCCCCTGCATTTCTGAAGTTTCAGCATAGACTCACATTTTCTTAAGATTTAGAGCTTATTGATATCATGCCCCCCTTTAAACAAAACCAAATTTGAGATTTAGTCCACAAAGAGAAACCATCAAGTTTGGGGCATTTTTTAGTGTAGGAAAGTAACTACATGTGAGTGACCTGACCCCATTTATATGTCACTGTTTACTGTGGGAGTATCAGTATTTTAATGGGAAGGTATAAAGTTCTTGACTGAGAGAGAGTATGAACCCACTTAATCTAGGACTGCTTGTGCATGTGAAGAACTACATCTGTGATGCTGAGAATACTTTACATCAAATAGTAAGAACTTTTGTGAATTCATTCACTTTAAGGATTTGGTGACTATTTGGTGGGTATAGGTTGCACTGCTATTTTAGGATTATGTACCTGTACTCTTCATTATTCTTTTACTTGATTCTTATCCAGTACCAGTAAAAAAAGTACCTTTTTTGATATGAGAGAATAAATTGAAAATAATGCCATCTTGTTTAATGTTGCCATCCTCTTGTGTATTTGTGGAGAAAGAACTAATTCTAAGAGCTTTGGTAGGCTTACTGATGGAATTCAGTGGACAAGCTCAGTTGCCAGAGAAGACTTTTGCTGACTTTGAGCTCTGTCTTCTCCATTTTTCTAGAAAATTTCTTATGCCCTGTTTGATTTGCCATGATGAAAGGAGAAAAACCATTCTGAGTCAAGCAGTCCTACAAATTGTCCATGAATACACCACTGCATCTAATATGTGAAGAGCAGTGGATAAGAAGCCACAAGCATAGGGTGTTATTTGAAAACTTTAAAAAAAATACACAATTAAAGTTAGATAAAGGATCATTTACTTTGATTTATATTTCAAGTGCACTAATGTAGGACTAATATGTAAGATAAGTAATTGAGCAATTTTGAGAAATTCATCTTCAAAAACACAGCAATCTAGGTATGGCTTTAGGGTACAAACTTGCTTCATACCAAGCAGCCTATTGAGATGTATATATGTTTTTCTTATTGAAGTGCTTGTGAATTATTTGTGTTTGTATTTGAATATTTGCCTTATTTTATCAGGACCCTTTTCCAGAATTCTTCAGGCCAGAAGAATGATGTGTTTCACTTGGACATTAAAAATGTAGGTGGCATAGGCCAGATCCTGGACTTTATGTACACCTCCCACCTGGATCTTAGTCAGGACAATGTGCAAGCTATGCTGGACATTGCACAGTGTCTCCAAGTGCAAAATGTGCTGAACATTTGCCACACCTTTTTGAAGTCTTCCACAGCTGTGGAGCAGGCAGCCAGCATGCCGTGTAATAGTGTCTTTTCACTGCAGAATACTTTGGGTACAGATACCAGCTGTGCCAACGACAGCTATGGGACAAACCTATTGCCTGAGTGCTCAGCTGACACACAGACTAGCAAAGGCTTGGCTGAGCACCACTCACATGCATCTCAGTCTGTCAATCTGCACACTCCGTCAGGTGATGGACAGAAACAACCACAAGATTCCTTAGATGGCAACTGCACGGAGCTTCCATTTAAACAACCAAATTACTACTATAAACTGCGCAACTTTTACAGCAAACAGTTCTATAAACAAAACGCTTGCTCTGATCACGAGAGAGGAGCAGAACCATCCTTTTCTTACAACACATCCACAGAAATAAACACCGTGGAGAATAATTCTTGCACTGTCAATCACTCTGAGTGTATTCTGGAAACCTCTGATCATTTACCGTCAAACTTTCTGGTTCAGTCTGCGAGTGAAGTTGCTCCAGACCAAAATGCAGAGGGCACAGTTGGGCAGCCCACCAGACAGATGCGCCTGAAAAAGGCAATACACCTCAAAAAGTTAAATTTTCTAAGATCTCAGAAATCAGCAGAGCAGCTGCCTGAACCCCAAAGACATGACAGTAGAATAAAAGAAGTAATTGAACCTGTAAATGAAAGTACTACGGACACGACAGATGTTAGAGTTTCTGATGAAAAAGAAGCTGAAGATTTAGTGAATTCAGAGAATTTTGAACAAACTGTTGAAGTGGAAAGATCTCAAGGTCCTTTGGAACAAGAAGGGCAATCACAGACCCTTCAGTCACAGAAACAATATACTTGTGAGTTATGTGGGAAGGCTTTCAAACATCCAAGCAATTTGGAGCTACATAAAAGGTCTCATACAGGTACAGTTATCAGTTACTTGGTCTGCAGACCAAATATTTCAATTACAGAGAGTATCTTGCAGTGTCTCTTGATTCAGAGATGCTGGTTAAAGGTCTACTTTCAAAAGGCTGTCGTTTGTAGTTTTTTTTAAATGGATAATCCTACAGGAATAAAGAACTGTAATACCAAGTTTTGCTGGGAGTTGTAGAAAAGATTTCTCCTATGTATTTGGGCTTTTTCAAAGAACATCATGTGAATTTGATGAAAATTAAATTTCAGTGAAAATTTTGGGTTTGTCCTGCATTTAGATGAGTCATTTCTAGTCAGTTTGTCAGGTGGCCTGGATGTTTGAGCCAGATGATAATAAAAGGTATAAACAAATAAATGGTGCTATACATATAGTAGAATATCTCTGTTCCCTCTGGTCAAATATTCATTCAAGTGATTGGGGCTTGGTAGTAATTTTTTTTTAACCTGTAGAAATGTGCCTTATAACAACATTAATTGTGTTTACCTAGAGAGTAAGGCTCTTGCAGGCTGCAGAGTAAATTGAAATTTTGAGTTAGTGTACTTAATTTTAAAAAGTCACAGGTAATATTTTTAAACCTAACATTTATTTCTAAGTATGTTTCTATTCTATGGAAAAACAAAACCTAGTTTAACTTCAAATTAATTAATTTGTCTGTTCAATTTAACCAGCATGTCTGATTATTAGATATGCTTCTTTAGAAAAGTTTTTAAGAATTACCTTGGCTAGGCAGGTAACACCTTTGATTCAAAGTCCTTGAGGTGGTATTACTCCTGCTTCCGCTGTTGAATGTTTTTTCTTTTCTTTTTCCCTGTATTAAATATACAAATGCACCACTCAATCTTGTCAAATAAACATCACTTTGGAAATAATCATAAATGTATTGGTACTTTGACACTAAATATGAAACTCTCTTAGCAGACATTAATTTGTCTTGTTAATTGATCCTTCAAATTAAAAGTTTCTTTTTCTATTTTATTCATAGAAAAATTTTCCCAGAAACTGAAAATATGAACATTTTGCATTATCTTTCTGAAGTTTTCAATTGTTAGCTTTAACTGCTTCTGTATGTTCATGTTTCTAGTACTTTTTTTTAATTTGTTCTCCTGTGAAAGAGTTGCATATGCCTCTTACCTAGATTCTCTTTTTGCCTTGTATGTTTTTTGAATTTTATTATCTGGTTTGAGCTGGTATCATCAGGTATATTTTAATATCCTAGATTTTCAGGAAAATAGGTGATCAGACAGAAGACAAAAGCATCTAGAAAAGTCCCAGCTAAGGGAGAGACTGCAATAACACGTCAGTTTGTGCTAGAGAGACCCCAGGATTCAGGAATTCTCTGCTGCTTTTCACACACCATCTTCATTGAGTAGTTTTCAAAAATTCCAGACTTGAATGCTAGTTAATAAAGTGTTAGCATCCTTCTGTGCATGTGCTAAGATGACAAAAGTGTAAGAGCCTAAGTTTAACAAATAATAGGCACATCAAAGGATGCAAAAACTGAGGCAAGGATATGACTAGAAATGCATGTTTGCTTCCCTTTTATTTATGGGAATTATTTCCTGTTATTTCCTTGTAATCCATGTCTATTTTTAAATACCCAACTGATGCAAAAAGAATGTTTGGAAAATTGCAGTGGATAGTGAATAGGATATTGATATTGGAAAGATCTGTAGCAGAAGGTACAGGGAACATCTGTGTTGTTACTGTTAGGTACACTGCTAGTTAAGTAATATAAGTGTATGCTAAATGCCATTTCTATTCATCTGCCACTTCAGAAAGCACAGCAGATTGCTAGCTAATCAATTTTATTTAAAAACATTCATTTTCTAGAGCTAAGTAAAAGGGTTAACAGGCATTCAAGTATTGGAATGCTCACTGAAAGCCCTCCCAATACGGCTTTACTGAAGAGATGGAGGAAGCTGAACTAGACATGTCACACTGCCAAACCTGTTTTCAACCCAAAAATGACAATTCTTTCAACACAAGTGCTGTGCTGGTCTGGTTGTCAAGAAAAAGCACATGAGAAATTCTCTCCCTGAACGCTGGGAACTGCTAAAGAATTTACAAGTTAGCATGGGTGCATTGCTGCGTTTCCTGTGTGAAGGCAGCCAAACTGTGTTCAGCAGCCATTGTACCGGCACGTCTGGCTGGTTTAATTGTGTTGCTCGTGGTCATTTAAAGGAATCTCTAAACAGAGCTTCTGCACTGGCTTTGGATGACTTTGGATGTTACAATTTGTTCTTTATTATTATATTGACTTGTCTGAAAAAAAGGAAGCAAGTATATCTCTTTTGTGTAGCCCATACCTGTCCAGAAACATCCAGTGGTTTTGTTGGGGTATTTTATGCATTTTCAGGGAACATCTCAAAATAACAACCCAAAACAAACTCGGGCCAATGGAAAGAACTCTTGGCAGGATGGAATGAAACAGGAACAGAGTATCACTGCTATGTAATACATTGATGATCCTCAACCTTTTTCATTTCCAGCTTTGCTTGAGCAACTTCCAGCATTCCTTGTCTTAGTGAGTACAGCTCCTCACCTTTGTGATCTCATCAAGAACACCACTTCTGCCTTCATACCTTTCTCCCCTGGAGCTGACACAACACTGCTTTGATCTCTGTTGTGTACTTTATCTTCACCTCTTCTTGAAAAATGGCGAACAAGAAAGGATGTGACAGAAGACAGAAAAGCACAAGGCAGCCCAAGGGTTCAAAAGTAAAGTCCCCTGGATTAAGCACTGTTTAAATTGTATTCAGTTACTATTTTTCCCCAGTTTTTCTCTATTGCTGTTGATCCAGCTGTAGATCCCACTGTTGTGTACTTTAGCTTCTTGCAGGGTATTGAACAAGAAGGATGCAATCCTGGTGTTCTCAGATGAGGTTTTCGGTTTGGAATTTATTGACAGTTGTAGATTCATAGAATAATTTTTAATTGGCATGGATGTCCTGAGGTAATGAGCTCCAGTTTCCTGCTCAAGGCACATCGTATTAGATCAGGTTGTTTTGCTCATGACCTTGTGTAGTGAAAATTTTGGACATCTCCAGAGACAGTCTCCACAGCCTCTCCAGACAATCACTCTCAGTGTCTGACCACCCTTGTGGGGTAAAAGATTGTTTTCATATCTCTAATTGGAATTTGTCATGATCAAACTTGCATCTGTTGCTTCTTGTCCTAAGGCTGTGTACCAGGAACAACCTGCTTGCATCTGCCTTCCCAAGCCTGCAGACAGCAGTAAGATTTCCTGTTTGCCTTCTTTTCTTAAGGCTCCAGATATGGTCTTACCAGTGATAGCAGAGAAGAATAATCTTCAGCTTATTAGCTGCACACTTGCTAATACACCCTCAGGTACAGTGAGGCTAATTGCTTCTGAGCAGTGGGTTACTTGATAAGCCCAGTGGTTTGAAATTCTATGCAAGTGCAAAATTGTTCTCCAAAAAGTAATTGGATGTTTCTTTTCAAAAAAACCCAACCATTTGTTTTATCTTTATCTAGGGGGAAAACCTCCAATTCTTTGTACCTCAGTACAGTTAGAATGAAACTGCATGCAGCCTACAATAATAGTTTGGAGAAATTGGAGCCTCCAATTTTTTCCCTCTCCCTCTTGTCATTTCAGAGTGGATTCCTGTTCAGATACTATTCTTTAGGTCTCCAGTAGCTTCTCTTTTTTGTATAGATAATTTCTGCAAAAATTCCTTACTACTGTTTTTTATCCTCCATTTCCTATTGTCTTGATGCTTTTTTAACTTGATTCCTTTTATCTTGAGGCTTTCAGAATCCTTCCCAGTTGCTACAGATCTGGCTCCCTGTTGGTTCCATTTATATTTGTGCTGTCAATATCAGAATTTTTAGTGTTTTGCAAGTTTAAAGACATAATGAAATCAAACCCCAGTGCTCTTTATAGTTGCATGACTTTATAGTTCATTTACTGGTCTCATAATTTTTATCTTTAATTGAAGGGAAGCTTTTTTAAAACAGCCAGATTTCCATTCTTCATTAAGTAGACAAAGTAGATAAAGCCTCAAGCTGTCAGTCTAACTGCAAGGTTGCAATCTGTGAAGTAACATATGTTACATGCAGAATAACTGTATGTTTAGTCTGTGTTTTAAAATCTAAAGTGAATTGCATTTAGTCCTTGATCCTAAAATATGTTGGAAGAACTTTATCTGTATTTGGCAGGAAAGGAAAATGGAATTCCCACACCTGGATAGGGTAGATGTTGCTTGTAACATTTCCAAGGATGGAGGAAAAATACTTAATGGAAGAGAAGCCAAGAGGTCTTCTGTAAAGTCAGGAAAATTAGTTAAAGAAGTAAATGAAAATTATTAGATTTTTTTTAATCATGACCAAGATAAAACACAGTGTAAGATCTCTTTTTCCCTTTGGAAATACTCTGTTTTCAAAATCACATGGATTTACACTAGTTTTGTTGCACATGTGGGACAGATTATAAATGTTCTTTAAATGTGCAGTTAGACTCATGAAAGATGATGATAAGTGTGACTGTCATTGAATCAATGGTATTTGATCATTTTTGTTTTCAAAATTCTAAAAGATGCACATAAAATTTTATCAACAGTGTAAAGAGTAGGAAACCAAGAACTAAGCAGAGGGAATTAAAAAAGACCTTTATGAAATACTATAGAGGAGAAAAAGTTTTTACAAAAACATATTTGTCTTAAAGTAACAGCGAGAGAATTCAAGTGTGGTACAGTCACATTCTAGACTGAGAGCCAAGTTATTTTGAAAAGCTAAAGTGGGCTGCACCAGTTTTTACTAAAGCTGCTAATCTGTTCTTGGAGATTCAAGGGTAACAGTTTTACATGTATAAATTCAGAATTTTGGAGCAAAATACTTGGGTAATCTTCAGGTACTTCTGTACAGGATGAGAATTTGAAGGCAAATATATATTTTCTGGAAGTGAAGGGCTATGTGCTGAGCAGAGATGTATAGTAGACATTAAAATCAGAAAACACAGTTCTTCCAAATTAGTTTCTGTTCATTCCTCCTTCTTTTTAAAAATGTGTCTCTGTGCAAGTGAAAAAACAGCTGCCCTTCCCATTGCTGTTGTTGGGCATTGTCATCTATTCTGTTCTTCCTGGTGTTATGATACTCCTTTCATCACAAATCAAAAGTATTTTAAAAAGATTAAAACCTGCACCCATTCATATCAAAACTCTTCTACTTGTTTTGAAAGATAAATTCTGAGCAAGTCTGCCTTACAAACTTAGTGGTAAAAGCTGTATTTCCCTCTTGAATTTCCCTTAATTACATGGGTAAGTGTCCTTTTGGGGATATTTTTTACTCTTACATTACATGTTTTAAAAGGAAGTGTACCAATTTTAAACATTTCTGTTCTACTGCAGCTATTAGAAGTTCTATGTTCTGTTTCTTCTTTTAGGTGAGAAACCTTTTGAATGTAACATTTGTGGGAAACACTTCTCACAGGTGGGAATATTTTACATATTATGGTACTTAAACTTGAAATGCATCTCTGTGTTGATTCTAAAAATCTTGAGTTATGTTTAGAATTTTTTTTCAAAGAAAGAATTCTCTTTAGGGATAAATTATTAAAATGTCTCATTTGAAAATAGCATGTTGAATGTTTTAGATTTCTTTGATGCATTCTCTGTCTTTGATTCTGTCTGCCCTCAGTAGATGTGTTATGCATTTTACCTTGAAATGAATGTTTAAGTATACAGAGCCACGGCTATATTTGAAATACAAAGAACATTTCATTTTTTACAAACTGTTCTTTTGCTTTATGCTTAGAGGTATGTTGGGAATAGCATTTTTATGGTGTCTGAAAAAAGTGCAGGTTCAAGTTTTATATAACGTTGTATTCACAGTACAGTTTCATCTTCCTAAATGGCATAAATTATTAAGTAGATTTGAGTCAGATAAAAAGAATTTGTATCCATATAATTGGGCTCAGTTTCTTTCAGTGAGAACACCACCACCACCTGTCTGAAGTGACAAAACTCAGCTATGATTTAAAAAAAACTCGTGAAATTTCATACTTAAAACAGGCCCTAAGCTTTAGCTGCTTTATTTGCCTTCCAGTGTTTACTTCCTGTTCTGAGTACAACAGTTAGGTTGTATTTCTACAAATTTGGTGCCTAGTTGTCTGACAGTTCCAAAACATCTATTTCCTTTCTTATTTCGTGGTTGAGATGTAAGTACAGCAGACAATAAACAGGTGCATATTTTTATACAAAGATTGCATAATTATTGTCAAATAGCTTTGGCATTTCTTCTGGTACTTGGTTTAAGAATCAGAGCCGTGTGCTTCTTGCCTACCCACCCACCACTGGTTGTGCCCCTCTTGCCTCAGTTTCACAGCCCACCAGTGGGCCTTGTTTGGGCCATGAATCTGATGCCTTTGTGTCCTCCTCCTCATTGCTAAATATCAACATAAGACTGCATCTAGTGAACAATACTGTTTCATCATGCTTATTGGGCAACTCTCAGTAAAAGTGGGCATGCTTTTTAGGCAAAGAAGAGCATTTTTGTTCATTTTTGATGGCTGAACTTCTAGTTATTAAAAGTAAAACATGAATACTTCAAATTCCATTGAAAGTACTTTTGGCAAATAGAGGTATTCTGTAGTACTACAGTGGGGAAAGAGGAGGGGAAGTATCACACAGAGTGTATGACAGGCATGACAGACTCCTCATGAAATATGCTTTACTCCTCTTTAATTACAGAAACAAACAAAACCCCTGACAAAGCTGGAAATTTCTGCCTTTTTAATTAAACCCTCCCAAACAGCTTCCCTTTGCTCTGTGTTACCTCACTTGCCTGAAGGTGTAGGTAGATAAATACACATGGACAATCCCTACACATCCAGCATGGAGCCAGAGCATTCAGCCTCTCTGCTGCCGTTCTTTCTCTGCTCATAACGGGGTCATGCATATTGCTGAGGTGCTTGCTTTTGAATCCTGCAAATAAGTAAGATTCCCCTTACCAGAAAGTAAGATGCAAGGATAATTGCTGTCTACTTTTTGCTTAAAGTACCATCTCTGATCTTGTCCTTTGTCTTCTCTGTCTGCAGGCACAGAAATAGAAACACTTTTCTTATTTAAGCCTTCATGTTCTGTACTTTTGAGGCAGTGCAGCTTTTGGGCCTGGTGAGATGTCTGCTCCTGTGAATGTAGCTGATGTGCTGTGTGTTGGAATGTGGAGCAGAAAATGAAAGAAGTAGGGGAAATTTATGTAGGAGCTCATAGTTGGGAACAAACACATAAAAGTGTTTGATTTTTTGAGGAAAACGTTTCTTTTTAACTTCCAAGCCTGCATCTTCCCTTACTGCTTGTACACAGCTTGTTGTGATGTGAACTCTCTCTGGCTGGTGATCCAGGATATTTTGTTTTACTTCCTCCTGCAGAGATTGTTTTGGGGGCCCACGTGCATAGGGTGCTTCACTTTGAAAGCTTGCCATTTACAAAAGGACTAAGTCTGGTGTACCTCTCTGGTCTCCCAATTTGTGAGGAGGTCTCTGCCACCGTTTAGAGGATTCTTCTGAGCTTTTTTTTTTTTTTTTTCACTGAAATGCAAGCAGAAATCCCCTTTGTTTTCTTTTTTTTTCATTGGGATGCTTTAACCAAGGTTGTGTGCCAGCTTTAAAGCTTAGGAAAGAATACAAGCTAATGATGTTTTTACTGTTTTTTGTCTTAGCACAGTTAGTAACAAGCTTTGCCCTCATTAGGAGGAAAGGATATAGGCTTGTAATAAAGAAATGGATCTTCTTGCTGCTTTCTCTAAAATGTTTTTATTCTCACTTAATGTGCCTTTGTGAGAACTATTTCAAAATAGTTGTTGCACTTCAAATTCGCCCTGTGTCTTTATCTGGAATAACTTTCAAAAGCCCATTATAGGGTTTGTTTGTGAGATGGATAGACGTAAAGGTTCTGTCTTTTTTTCTGTGTGTTTTTCTAAAATGCGCTGTGGTATAAAATCCCTGGTCTTTGAAAAGGAACAGTTATTCCATGGTTCATCTTCTTCTCCACCAGAAAAAAGTACCTAATGCCTCTCTTTGAGTGGATTTCTGTATTAGAAAGTTTGGCCTTAGAAAACAGTTGTTCAGTCGCACTGTTATGTGCAGAAATGTACAGGGGTTAAAGAAAGCTCTTCCAGGGTTCAAACATTGATCCATTCAATACTGTCCTCTCTGTGTGTGTGTCTGCAGTATTTCAGTTCTGGTATATTATAAGGTCTGATTACAGGGACAGATCATAACAGGTAATTTATTATCTAAATGAGTCAGAAGGAATAGTCTGGGTCTTATTTTTATTATCTTACTGTGACTGATGAGGACATGATAGTCTTTGCATTGCAGATTTTCTTTCCCGATGTAAAGGACTTGATGTTTCTTTAGTTAAATAAAAACCAAGCAATTATCAATCAAAAAGGTTTTAAAACTGACTCTGGAAGTGTGCACAATGTGGGGAACATCTGCAGCTCTTCTACAAGGTGTGTCTTGTGGTTGAGAACTGGACTCAGTGGAGTAGCCATTCACAAGGATGAGGGGCTTTAAAACATTTTTTAAAAAATTGGACTCAGTAAGAAGGTTTTATGTAGTCATTGTCTGGTTTGCTGGCTAGACCAGCATGATTTTTAGAGGGTTGAGATAGGAAAGATATGTAATAAAATTGTTAGCAGTAGTGCCATTTGTTCTTTTCTGTACTTCCTATTCTGTTTTATTTTGGTATGAGTAAATAATTTCAGTTTTGGAGCATCTGAGTATTTTATGGATAAAAAAACGCTCACCCTATTCTTTTCTTTTTAACCACATTGTAGATGAATTCAGACATCCTTGTGTAACAATATTTTATTTGTAGGACAGGGAAAGTGAGACTAACATGAACCATATTGCTAGTAAGTTAGTAAGTTTTCTTTTTCATTGCATTCTACATAGTATAATTTTCATTTATAATTGGATCTGCTTTCAATTATAAGTCCTTTTTTTCTCTTAGCATTTGATTTCAGGCTTCTTGTTTTTATTTTTTTCCCTATTTCTCTTCTTGTCGATGAATAATTGCATAAACAATTTGGTGTTGAAGTACATGGTTGTCTTTACTAGATAAGAATGCTTAAGTTCATGCATGCTTTGTAGTCTCCACTGCCTTAGAAGTAGCAATAAAAAGCCAGTCTCATAGTTCCCATCACTGGGTTTTTTATCTGTATAGAACAACAGGCAAGCTGAATTTAAATGCTTAAATTGCTCTCTCTTCAGGCAGGTAACCTCCAGACACATTTACGTCGACATTCTGGTGAGAAGCCATACATTTGTGAAATCTGTGGGAAAAGGTGAGTAGAATTGTTCACCCTAGTAAAGTTAACATGAAACCATTTGTTCATGTTTTCTACTAATCTTGATTATAAACTACAGGCCAAGAGCTAAAGCAGCATGGTACTCAATTTTGTTTTGAAGATGCTGGGTTTAAATGTGTGCTGATGGGATTAAAACACATAAATGTTTGCAATTGACTTGTTGTGAGTGAGATAATCATGTCACAGGTTTGTACCTTTCCCTCACATTTTTTTCATTATTTCGTTATATATATATATTTTTTACATTTTATGGAATTCTGAAGTATGGAAGATTTGACAAATTGAAGCAAAGCATTAAATAATTCTGCTAGCTAACAGGTAATAGAAAATACACTAATGCAGGAAGAGCATAAAGTGCAGAATGAATTACTGACTTGATTAGTAAAAATGTTTTTTGGAGGTTTTTTTCTAGCATAAATTTAATTGGACATTTTCAGTTTAAAACTGTTTTCTTCATTGCATCCATTTATCTGTGTTTTAGGTCTTAGTCTTTGTTCAGACAATCAGGCATTTATTCAAGCCAATTTCCATATGATAGTTTAGGGAAATAAAGGCCTTGTAAAGACACTAATTGGGTTTCTGTGTTGTTACAGATTTGCTGCTTCTGGTGATGTTCAGCGTCATATCATTATTCATTCTGGAGAAAAACCTCACCTGTGTGATATCTGTGGCAGAGGTGTGTAACAACCAAAGTTTCTGCCTTGGGTTTTTTGACTGAAAAGAAAGGAGTCATTTTAGTCTCAGAGTCTGTCATATTTTTTCTAGGTTTCAGTAACTTCAGTAATTTAAAGGAGCACAAAAAGACCCATACAGCAGATAAAGTATTCACCTGTGATGAGTGTGGGAAGTCATTTAATATGCAACGAAAGCTGGTAAAGCACAGGATAAGGCACACTGGAGAGAGACCATACAGCTGTTCAGCTTGTGGTAAGGTTCTCTGTGCATGGCTTGGTTGTGTCTTTCCTTTTCAGAGTAAAAGTTCCTTTGTCAGCAGGATAAAAATTAATCAAAACTGCCTTAAGTTGAAATACCATGTTGTGAAAGTCAGTCAAAATTTTATGTCTTGCATGCTTCATAGTCTTTCATTTGGTGTAATAAACTCCTCTATTTCTTGTAAGTTTAAAAGAGAATTTCAGTTGAAAATTAGAGAAAGGAAGTAAGAGGAATCAACATTATATGTGTTTGGTAACATGTTTTCTAAAGAGCTGCTCATAGTAGCTGCTTCAGAAATAGATTTCAGAATAGTCCCTTCTGATGGAGAATTAAGTTTGACATCACTTGGCTATTGATAGGGTCTCTTTTTTTTTTTCCTTTTTCAGTTGCATACCATTTGATTTTAACTCCATTCACCCACAGAGTTTGATAATAACAACCTTTTGTTACTTTGCTTCAGCCTCTGGAATAAAATCCAAACTTGATCAATATTTCAGAACACCCATTTTCAAAATCTATTAGATAGGCTATACTGCCAGGAGGTCTGAAAACCACTTTTGATCAGGTCCATCCTGATCTCGTAGGTTACTTAGCATCCTACACAGTATTTATTTTTTTGCCATTATGTGCTATTTTGACAGAATTTCATTCATTTTCTGAAGAGTCAGCTTTGGAGGAGGGTAGCTTCATATGTTCAAATCCAAATGCAGTTTGTTTTGTTTGCACTGTCTTAAGGCACAAGAAAAAGACAATATTATCAGGAGACCTGGCATCAGAATGAGGAAATAGATACACAGGATACTAAAGTAAAAACAATGAGTTGTGTTGTTGTCATGAAACAGGCTTGTTTTCATTTTGTCTTGTAGTGGTCTTTTGATTGTTTTTGATTTTATCCAAGTCATCTTATTCTGAAAAGGCAAAAATTGTGCAAAGAGGATCTGATGAAGCATTAAGAAATCATTCACACTATGCAAAAAATCCAGTAATTTTTAATCTTATCATTACTGTTTAATGGTTGTTCTGAAGAGAAATTTTTGCAGCAAAATAAAAAGTATGCTGCTGAAAATTGAGACTGCAGTTTTATTGGGCAGTCATTTAATATGGTTCATTTCAGTTGGTATTGGTCCTTGCAAAATAAATGAGATAAAAATCACAAGCTTACTTCTACTGTTTTAAAGAATGTGAGGTGTCTGAGTCATGTGGCAATTCTGGAAATTAATTTGCTCTTTTTCTACTTGTTTTTGCCTTGGTTCAGCCTCTGACTCTTTTCTTAGCTGTAATGTGATGGAGCTTTTTTGAGTCTGTAGCTTTGAAGATAGACAAACAGTTGAGTATTTACCTAATATTTACAGCAACAAAAAATTACAGTTCTCACACATTCTCTGGCTAGAATATAAAAAGGACTGCTGCATTATGTTAGCCTAAAGTTAACAAAAAAGCTAACTTAGTCAGCAGTTTGAGAGTAGTTTCTTGGTAATGAACAAACCATTTCTTTCTATGATGCAGCTCTCACTGGAAGAATATATTTAGAAGCTTATCAGCATACTGGTTTTCCAGGCAGACAAATTAAATTGATAGTTTAATTTTTTTGTCCTCCGTGAAGATTGAAACAAACTGAGAGCACTCACAGCTTTCAAGCACTAATGGATATTCCATCTCTGGAGACAAAAGCTAAACCCATTCATTGGAAACGCAAGTTAGAAAATCAGATCAAGAAGAAGAAACAAGTTAATGGAATTGTAAAAATAGATGGAACTTGTTTGAACCTGTTCTAGATAAATAACGGCACATACCATACCTTATCGCTTGAGAGTTTCTGTAATTAAAACACGTTTATTCACTTTTGTTGAGAACAATATCTGACTCCATCACTTGTGTCCTGCAGGGAAATGTTTTGCAGGCTCTGGTGACCTGCGCAGGCATGTGAGGACGCACACAGGGGAGAAGCCCTACACCTGTGAGACGTGTAACAAGTGCTTCACCCGCTCGGCCGTGCTGCGGCGCCACAAGAAGATGCACTGCAAAGCCTCTGAGGAGGGGCCCAACGCACTCGAGGAATTTGCTCAAGGGATTGAAACCTCCGACCTTGACAAGTCGCAGAGTTCTGACTCTTTTGGCCCAGAAATGTCTGTTACGTTGTTACCAGTGTCTGTTAAATTTCCCATTCATCCAGCTGGGAACTCCACTGAATTTGACAGTTCCGCGGATTCTTACTGTAAGCTGCGATCCATGATCCAACACCACGACTCGGCAAACGCAGAGAAACTCAGCGTGGACTCTGCTAAACACCTGAAAGCCCAGGCACAGCAGACTCCCCCAGCACCGCCAGCGTATGCTTACACAGACGTGGATGTGTCTGCAGCAGAGGAGCCCTTGCAGGCCGATGGCATTCCCATGATTCGCTCCTCTGTGCCCAGCCTGGACGGCCACTGCAATGAGCCCCTGGGCAGCCGGGCCTCCTCTGTTGCCTACAAGAGTAACGAGGGGCCCTTCTTCTCCAGCATGACCCTCTGGGGCTTGGCCATGAAGACTCTACAAAATGAAAGTGAATTGGAACAATGAGGGCTCAGCTGACTGTACCAGAACTCCTCAGAGGCATTTCATGCTAATGTGGTTGCAATTGCACTGCAGCATAGAGAGATCACAGAGAGTTTTTAAACTGGGTAGCTTGGACAAAGTGCTCATTCCCAGAGCCATATGTAGGCTGCCTTTATTTACACTGCTTCTCAGCCAAGTTTAAATGCACTGTTGGGGACATTTGTTGCTCTGTGAGTGCACTGTGTAGCTCCTGTGTTATTGCCATGACTTACTAAACTTTGCAGCCGACTAAATTTACCATTGAACTTGGAATTTTTTTACCCGATAATGGAGGAAAGGATGGCCAGTGTCTAAGTTCATGATGGGTTACAGTTCCAAGTATGGCTCATCAGAGCTTGTAAGGGTGTAGATATGACAGGAGGAAAATGCTTAACCAGTCCCTAGTGAACCTGAGTTTCAGTAGTGGCTTTCTTAACAGTAAGGTCATGGGTTTACAGGACCTGAGTATTGTGGCATTAAATTTAAATGTTAAATACTGGGCAATATTTGTGATAGTGCAAAGTAACTGTATATTTAGAAACTTTATTTTTTTACAATAAAAGCTTTTTTTTAGTATTTTATAAACTATTTTGCACAGCAGATTATTTGTACAGTGAAAGCTAAGATCAAGTTGTGAATAAAGGGAAATTGTTTTACATTACTTGATGCATTTTGTCTTTCTATGAAGGATTTTCAGCAACAGTTCCATCTATTCCAGGTATTATTTTTACAATGCTAAAGGCGATGCCAGCACAAGAAGAGCTGCACTATAAAATAAAGGCAATCAATACACCAGTAAGTTGTCTTCTACTTGAATGAGTATAAAACATTGGCTGATTAATGGAATAAATAGACTGTTACAGGATAGAAACATTGCTTAGAGGGCTTTTTCTGCTTTGGTGCTTTGAATAGTTGCTGCATTTCAAACTGCTTGCTGCAGATACATAACATTCTGTGGAAATTTAAACCTGGGAAAATATAGTAGTATTCTCTGTTTTTAAAACTTGTTTCATTTCTTGTTGTGTTAACCACCATACACTACAATTTGGGGCTTCACTTCCTTACTTGCTTTACTTGGTCTCTCTACCTTCCTGAACTGCTTTCGACCTGAATCAAAATGAGAATGTTTCTGGCTAGAGTACAGCATGTCTTCAAACAAAAGTGGCAGCCCCTTACACTGTCTGTGTGGATCTCAAAAGATAGACATTTCTTTCAATAGTCATTAAATGTTACAAAAAACTTTTTTACTACATTAACAGACCAGTTTAAAAAAAATTAGCTGCACTGGAGAGCAAATTGGGATTTTTTTCACCTTTCTTTTCTTGCAGTGCATGTATACTAGAAAACTTAGAAACACTACTTTTCTAGTCAGTGAAGTCAAAACAAGCTTTTTGCAGGGTGTGTGTGATAAAATTAGCACATAGTCCAGCTGAACACAGTCCCACATGGATTAAGCAGGGAACACTTTATATATGTAAACCCTTAGCTGTCCCCTCATTCTTTGCCTTTTGCATTATTTGCTTTGGAACACTGCAGTTCCCTGTGGGAATTGCCCATGTGCCATTCTACAGTCCAGGTATTCCAGTTCTGTCCCTGACCACGTGTGCTCATGCTCACTCTCACTCTGCTTTCCTTGCACTGGTGCCTGAGGCAAAATGTGGCTATCTGCCAGTCACCAGCTCTGTAGGTTTCCTCTTGTCAGAAACTATTCTTAAAGTTACTTATCCCAAGAGAAAATAGAAATTTGACTCTGTTCCCATGAGGATTTTGTTGCTTGGAAAGGACAAATCTGCAATTTAAGAACCTTCTAACTTTTTACTGATTCCACAGTGATTTTGCTTTCTCTATTGTATTTTTGAGGAGTCACTATAGGATAAGTTTAAATCAAACCGTGTTGCAATCTTTGTGCTCTTCTAACAGTGTGTTGGAGATCTGGAGGAATGTATAAGACTGTCATAAAAGGAATGTGGCAACTTGAGATACTTTTAAACACATAGATTAGATCAGATCATGGATTAGTATCAGGTGCTTTGTGCCAAGAGGACAGCTCTGTTGCATTAAGGGATTATTACCTTTGCTTGGCAGTATTTCTGTGAGAGTTGTTTCACACCAGAAACATGAAAGTTCTCAAAACTGCTGCCAGACTGTGAATGCTGTTTGCAGTTCGGAGGGTTTGTTAAAACACCATGTTGCAATGTGGCATCTTGGACAAGGAAGTAGAGCAAACACTGGTAGGAGGAAGCTGTTCCATCTGAGTTTGTGCAGCTAGAACCAGAAAAAGAAGTTACAGCACTGGGAAGAAGCATTAAGAGCTGCTTCTACCTGGCTTGAAGGAAAAGCTGAGCAAGAGAGAAAATTCAAAAGATTAGTAGGTGGATGGAGGCAGATGGAAAAGAATGAATTTTTATGTATGGAGTAAAAAGTTTTGGATTAAGAAGCCCCATCCCTGCAGCCACCCTGCAGTGAGAATATCACTGCCTGAAAGAAAATGTATTTTTGCTGTTGTGTTTCCAAAATCAAACACAGTCTGTCATGTCAATTTAGTACTGCCTGACCTTTTGTCAGGGAGACCTCAGTAGAAAATAACGTTGAAAGAGGATCTTTCCTGTTTCCTAATGATTTCCTTTGCCAAGCTGTAGGTCTGTAATGAAGAGGATGTTTGAGTGGGAATAGCAAATCTGGTTTGATAGTCCTAATGCCATAAACCTGGCACAGCTGGGGAGGAGCAGCTACCCCGTGGCTTTGAAGAACAGGTGGAAACCGTGGCACCAGTGCTGAGCCAATGGTGTTCTACAAGCAGCAGACAGCCATCCATGGCTATTGCTCACAAATACCCATGGCCAGGGTGCTGAGGGGGCCGAATAGGCATCAGAGCTTTGGCCAGTACCAGACAATGTAGTAGTGCCATTAGAGTTGATGCAAATGACATGCTATTAAAAAAAATAATAATAATTTTTTGGGAAGAGAATGTTAACCAGCCTGGCCTAGTTAAATTGGAAGATTGCTAATTGTTATTTCTTGCGATAATTATCCTGCAGCTCAGAGCTGCTCTTTGTCTTGCAAACCTGAATCACTTTTTTTTTTTAAAAGAAGGTGCAGGTGACTGCTCAGGACTTTGTTTGGGTTTGTTCAGGGCAGACATATCTGTGATTTGACTCCTGAACAATATTTAAAAAATCAAATTAGTGTTTTGACTTTGGAAGGCATTACTGTAGTTATTTTGATTTTTTGATTTATTTTGATTAAAGGGCATTAACTTTACAAAACACAACCTGCCATTTTTATGGGAGGATGTTTACTGTGTGTACATAGGAAAAGGAGACATCATATAATTACATCTAAGTTCAAATAACTCCCCTTCAAAAAAAAACCCCAATCCTTTTCTTGAGACTTAATTTCTAGTTTAGTTAGAACTGAAAAAGTTGTACAAGGAAGAACTTCACTAGGAAGGACTTACTGCTTGTTTATTACCTGTTGCCATTGAGCACATAGTGTTTTTGTGGTCTAACACTTCATCTGCATTCTCTCACACTCTTTTTAAACCTGGCCTACTAGATATTTCTTGAATTCAGAGGTCAGGCTTTAGACCAGAGCACTTGTGCTTTGTTTCCATGGCTTCTTCAGCAAATTCAAATACACTTAAACTCCTGTTGATAATTTTACAGGGAAGTAATTGCTACACATGAAGTATTCCCAAAACATCTAAGTGGCATATACAAGAGCAAGCCAAATTTAAGACAAAATCAGTGTGAAGCAAGTGGAACTGGCCCCATAGGCCATTTGCTTCTGGAATCCACTTTTTTCTTTCCTTGCATTGTCTTCCCCACTGTGGGTAGCTCCATTCATACATGGACAGCTGCATTCAATTCTTGCTGCTCACTTCATGCCACTTACCCACCCCTCATAATCCAGACAGAGGTTAACATATTCAAGCTCAGTAAGGAAAAGTGTAGAGGCATATAGGTAAAGAGAGCTGTAAAACTTCATAAATTCTCCAGGCTCCAGGTTTTGGAGTGTGAGCTGGGATTTTGGATATTTAGCTTTCTTTAGTTAAAGAGCTTGTTTGAGAACTAGTATGTTAGATAAACATGGCAAGACATGTAGATGGTCCGGCTTGAGAAGAAGACTTAATAGAAAGCAAATAAACATGAGCTTTATAGACAGATTCAAAGGAAAAAATGTGATAGCTTGGGAAATGTGTTCTAAGGACAACTGAAGTGCCTTAGATGCAGCTATTTGGTAATTCAGTATGCTAATGACTTCAAAGTGACCTGTGCTTCACTGTGCTGCAAATAGATTTCTTTGTATTGGTACGCACAGGCTTGTGCTTTCTGGTCCATAGCCTTATTCATTAATCCTTACTGACACCTATTATTGAATTTGCCTTCTCCAAAGAGTTGGTTTCCACCTCTGCTATTAAATCTCCATCCTAGAAAAATAGATAAAAACTACCTTTAAAACACAGCCTAGTGATGATACAAGCTAGTGACTCAGACATCCTTTTTTCTGAAGACAGTGCCCCTACTGTTTAAATATAATTTTTTTTTTCTTTTTTGTAGTTGATATTCACATGTGTGTTCAGATCTGACAACAGTTTTGTTCACTTGGTGAGGGAATTTTTCCTGGAAGGTTACAAAAGCCCATTAATAGAAGTGCACAATGCAGTGCTGAGGAGCGTGCATGCATGAACTACAAGTCTGCCAGCTTTTTGTGAAGCTCTGCATGGGGCAGTATACTGAAATAAAGCCTTTCAGACCCTTTTAATGTAGTTCTGACCTTCCACTCTATATTAAACAGATGACTGGAACCAGAAAGATAGGTCATTGTGATTGCGGTTAATATTTGTAAGGACCAAAGCAGCTCTCAGCCTTTGAGGTAGAAGGGAATCATCTTAAGTGTGAAAATGTATCATCACAAGAATGGAGAGGATCAAAGGAAGGCCAGCTGGTGCTCGGACATCTTTTCATAACCTTTATTACAATGCTAGCATACACTAACCTCAATGGGAAGTCCATTCAGTTCATGTATTTCAAATAGATAATCTGTATTCTGGTGAAACAAAGAACTTGAAAAAAAGCCCTTTCTAAAAAGGGGGTGGTCAGCACAAATTGCCTATGATTTAATCATTTTGGTTTTTTTAAAATCAGCTTAGCTTTTTCAATGCAAATATATGAATGTTTAACATGCTTATTTTAGAAGTGATTGAAAATATGTAAAATGTATGTGGAGAGAGTTCTAGCTGATTTTACTGTGGTTTACTTCCACTTCAGAATAAATATCCTCCACATATTCACTTGCCATGTACAAAAAGTAAGATATAGTATTTACGGGGAAAAAAAAGCCAACAGAACAACTATAAACATTAAATCATCCAGAAGGCATGTATATGTGGAGTTGTGAAAAGGCCAAGATAAAGGCTGACTAGTTTTGACAAATATCCAAAACTTAATTTTGGGCCTTCAGGGAACATCACATCACTGTAAACATATATGAAATTAGTAATATCAAAGCAGAAAATCAATGAAGATTGCTCTTTGTTGGTCAGCTGCCACAGTAAAGCCCCGTGCCCACAGGCTGAGGGCTGTGCTACCACATCCATGCTAAATGGATAGGGAAAAGCAGTGGGACTGTATGTACAGACCGGGGTGGGAACTTCTGCCATGATATCTTTTAGATGGGGAATGCTGTATATCACTAGAATATCAAAGTTCAAACTCAATTGTTAAATTGTTTAGTCATTGGTTTTGGACTTGGATTTCAATCAATCACTTTCTGGATTTGTTCTGTGGATGCAGATCATGGAAAGTATCCCTTCTACTTGCTGAGTAGGAACTTGCTTACAGCCAATTCTATTTAATTTTTTCACTAAAGATTGACACCAATGTCCGAATTGTATTATTTATGAAGTTAAGGCTTGCCAGGAAATGCAGCAGTCAGTCCCTTAATATTGCAAAATGCCAAATTGACAAAAGAATATTACCTTTTCCTACCCAGAAAGTGATGGCAGACTATCACAGAATCAGCTGGATAACAACAGTAGCCTGTGGAGCAGATTTAAGGGGCACCGAAATACCGACAGCTCCGGGAGATGCAACTTCATTTCAATTCAAAGTCATTAAAATAATTCCTAATTTCTAGAGCTCAGAAGAAATGGTATTTAATTCCTTTTTCTCCAAGTAATTTGCATGTCAAATCTCTCTCCCTCTCTCACACACACTCTCCCCCTCTCTCTCCTGTGAGTGATGTCTCTCTCAGCAGCTGTCTAGCCATGAATCACTCCCGTCATCTCAAGCATATTTTTAACACTTCTGGACGTGCTCTAAAAGCAAATGCTGTTAAGCCAACAATTTGCACTGTTTTTCCATACACTTCCTTCACTTCCCAAAACCTTTCATAACCATGACTTTAAAAGCTGGGTCACAGGGGAATCAGGTACTGGAAAATACAACCTTTTGTACTTGTGAGAGTATCATAATGTTACATCAAGTTCTCATGTAATGCAGATATTGTCTGACTTGCTGAAGACTTGAGGTTTCCTGAAGCTTGAGAATTCAACTTCATTAAGATTCATATAAATGTTGCCTTTGGTTTCACCCATTGTATTCTACACTCTCTCAAGCTCAAACTTCACTTTGAGTTTAGGAATTGAGCAGATAAAAAGAAAATCACTGTCAAAGCTTAGTTCAGCTGCTGTTACGGTAAAGTAGATTAGATTATGCCATGTCTGCTTCAGAGTAGTTCCTTTACAGCCTGAAATGGAGAACATAATCATGGAGCTGATAAATTATTTTCCTTGTAATCATAAGTTTCAGAGCTACAAGAAAAATTACGTTGACCAAAAAGGTTTTGATCTTAAAAGCTTCTCTGTTTTCTCATCTATTCTTTGACAAAAGGATGCCTGCTGGGACCTCAGGGCACCAAGGATATTTGCTAAGTGCCCGGAAGCCCTTTGGAACTATCCAGTAATAAGTCAAAGAAGAAGAAAATGTTGTTCTTCTGTCACTGGCTAGTAAGTGATTCTTCTGGTAACTTTAACATTTGTCAGGAATAAAAGTTTTTGAGCTCCAGCTTCAGATCCAAATGATTACATTGGCATATGGGTGAAACAGAAATCCTGACTGTGCCCAGCTGGAAAGCACCTTCTTTTTCCAAATAAAATGTGTCTTTCAAATTCCCAGGACCAAGATATGTTTACTTTTGCAAAGACTGGAAGCAATAACCCTAAAGGATGCTTTTCTCTGAAGTCCTAATGAAAGTGTTATACAAACTATGAGCCATGTACTTCCACTTTATGTTTGCATCTAGAAGTTTTCTTTCTTGCTGCTTTGATATCACATCCCTTTGTATTTTGAATGCTTAGAAGAACACTTCTGTGACAAAACACTAAATAATACTTGAAGTCTGGAAACGATCTAAGGTACTTCTGATCAGGATTGCTGTTATATATGCACTGTGATATGGATGAGCACCTTGAGTGCTCTGACTGTCCTGGGTATATAATTTCATCTTTCTGAGTAGCCTGGCTGTAGTGGAGTCATCAAAGCTCTATCACATTGGAAAGCTTTGTTTTAAATAAGGAAGCTTTGTCAGCCATGAGTAATCATATCATCACTATTCAGAAGCTTAATTATATGATTTGTGCTACTTGCTGTTCTCGAAAATCCTTCCTTTTCAAAAGAGGATTAAATAAAACCTGCCTTTGAAAAGGGGTTGGCCCTTGTCATTGCAAAAAAACCCTAACATAATTTAAGTACTTAGAAATCAGAAGACAAAAAGCATTTCAAAATATCTGTGGCCATCTGTAGGTCACATTCATGATGCTTTAGGATATACCCACGTGATTTTTCAATGTGTGGTTCGTATCAAATAACAGATTCTTTACCTGTCCCTTAGTCCTCCATGAGTGCAAGCTGAGCAGTTTATTTTCTCCCGCGAATCCCCAGAGCCGGT